>WTXF01000108.1:0-105592 GCA_022496215.1 Russula brevipes | reverse complement strand
AATTAGACTTTATTACAGTAAATGTTCGTGTAATGCAGTATTAGATAACCCATAGCGCTATTGGTTCCAAAAAGGCAGTCAAGCCAAGCTCTGCCGTGTGCGGCCCGCAATACCGATGCGCGACAACCTCAATAAGAAAGTGAGCTTATATAAATAAATCATCGGGTGAGTGGCGAAATAGAGGTAGAGCACAAAAGTCACTTTGTGCGTTTGTGCGAGATGTGGCGACACGAAACGCAACGCGCAAATGACACCGACCGTGTTTAATTAGTTTCTATCCTGTTGGGCCTGTTTCTTTATATTATACATTTATTGTTGAGCCAGAGCGCAGCGCGCTCTGTGCGTCCCTCCTTGGTGCATCCTACTATACATATCTACTTGTAGATTCCGGACGCACTGTCCTGCGACGAACTATATAAGCATACCTTCCTATTGAGGAAGTCGCACGTCGGTATCACGCACCGGGCTTGCCACCAGAACAGACAACGCGCAAGTCCTTGATTAAGTAAACTTTGATTACCTTTTTAGGCCTAATAGCACTATAGACTATCTCTAGGAGCGCATACCGGCCTCCCTCAACGCGCTACGCATTGCATCACGTTCCTTGTGTGTCAGGCAAGACCGCGTGTACATACTTACTATATTCTACTTCTAGCTAGCTTACTAGACACACAAATGTATATAAAAGCGTGTACCTTTTACTCTAATAATAACAACAATTGTTTCACTTCTCCCATCAGGGCCTCACACAGTCTCACGGGCGTATATAGCCAAAATCGAGTCATTACGAGGCATCGAAGATGCATTTGCCGATTCATAGACTAAATTGCTACCAGAAAAAATACCATTGTGAAACCAAACAATACCTGACTGACTGATCAAACGTGCTGTGAAATGATTTACTGCGAAATAAATAACTCCTCGCAAAGTGTAACGGCGCTGTATGCCACGAACCCCGATATGCAAATCAGTGTCAAATGCAGCCAAATCTCGCCATAATTCTATCGCAAGCAAAGGAGGATGACACGCGAACGAAAATTGCCGAACCAGGTCACATCCGCATTCTAAACAAGAACTCGATAAAGGTACAGAAAACTGATCGATGTACTGTTGTACGGTACAAGATTCAGGTGCATTCGGTGTCATGATCTCACATGACGAGACAGTCCGCTCATCACTATCCACGGCGTGTCCATTCTGACAACGTCGTTTCGACATCAAGACTGGTATAGAAGAAGTAAGTAATCGATCCATGATGGCATGAACGCTAGCATACTGACCGAATGGAAATTCCCCAGACAATCTTGCAAATCTGCGTCTCATGCGATCTCGTATCTGCTCCAAGGAATACGTACCAGAAGATCCGTCTACGCTCACTATTGCATGACGACTGAAATCGGCAGTAAGGGAATTCAACATATCGTTGTGTAACTCGTGCCATAAAACTGATATCGTATTAGGGTCTTCGCGCCACACATTGAACAACACGGTACACACTGCGTCGTACGCGCAGCTGTTTCGTTGCCATTGCGTACCAACGGAACAAAAGTTTGCAAATTCACTGACTTTTCTGTACTTTCGAGCGCCGTATGGAGAAACTTGATTTTTTTATTAGGATATGTCTCCTCCTGCAGGTTGTCGGACAATGTTCGCTTCAGGACAGGTATCCCTTCCTCATTTTCACGCTCTAATATATCAATACCGACACGTGCGTCTTTCCTCGATTTGGGCTCTATTATGTGCCATCGAACAACATCCTGATCTTCACATTCCAAGTATGGGTCTCTTTTATTCCACTTCAGAGCGTTGTGCATTTCTGACGGCATATACTGTAAGCCTTTGTGCTCTCTAAACGACGCAACAAGCGGGTTTCTACGATCCGTCATTGCAATTTTTCTTGGCAATTTATTTTCGAAACGGTGAGTAGTGATGTCGTCTAAAAGTTCCAGTTCCCTAAATTCTTGGCGCAACGCACCAGACGCACCTCCCGTAATCTTACTGGGATGGAAAGAGCCCAGTATCAATGTCCCTGCAGCGCTTACACCTCTTGACAATGCGGTATAGTAACCTTGATGCGATCGAATATATGTAAGGTCAACAACATTACTTTCTCTTGTTTTCCCTTGCGACGCGTAATCTGTCATGGCAAAGTTAGGTAAGACTTCAACTTGAGAACGACAAATTGTTAATGTCGTATCATCCGGTAAACTGCAACAAGTTGTGACTGAAGTTCTCGTCAATGGTACAACATCCTGCGGAAGGCCGTCAAGATTGACGGGCGCAGGTGGGTTCTGAAGCTTAACAAACAAGGTGTCCAATATCTTCACGCCGCGTGACTCTCAACTTCTTGCCAGCTGTACACTACAGCCTCTTGACCTTTGGTGATGCACATCTCCGTAGCAGCATTATTCCTAATCATGACCGGCATGCCAATACACAGAGGCAATTTACCCGGTATAAGTTTTGTGTTTGCACATGCCGGCTGGTCCCAAAGGACTTTCTGGATATTTAAGGGAACCTTCCCGTGCTTTATCTGCCGCTTACGCCCAGCCAGATTTCTCTTATGCTTAGACTCTTTGGTATCATCCGATGGGATAGAGTCGAGCGAAACGAAGTCTACTAGAACTTGATCCGTCTCACGGGCAAACCGTATCGAACCCAAACGATTGATTTCATCCTTTAACGTATTCAAGCTCGTGATAATCGAAACATTACGGAACTGTCGATCATTCACGCTCGGTCGACCGGGCAATCCACTCGACATTCGTGTTTTCAAGAATGCAATGTCCGCGGGGTACACGCCTTATATCGCATGTTAGCAAGGGCCTGCCGAAACAGGGCATCTTCTGCGGACTGGGTACGTTGCCTCATGTTCATTCTCAGTATGACAACCGTTGTAACCTGGTGCCACAGAGCCTTACCAATCGCTGCTTCCTGGTCTCGGAGTGATGTCGCATTCCTTCCCACCGTTCGACTGTATAAAGCACTATTTTGTTGTCCAATGACAGGAGGCAACTGGGCAAAGTCTCCGGCAAATATCATGTTCATTCCACCAAACGGCGTGTCTAAGCAGTTCAGTACTCGGGCCAGCCTAGCACTGATAAGATACATATCTCTGCACGATAGCATGGAAACTTCATCCATAAAAATGTACTGTACACCTTCTAACCTAGACTTTACTTGAGCAAGCTGTATATTCGACGAAAGACCTCCTTTGGAATTGATACCAAGAGTAGAATGGTAAGTAGAACCACCAAGAAGTGCGGCAGCACTACCAGTCGGAGCTACTACAATCAAACGATGTGATTCCTTTCTCCGTGAAAAGAACTCGATAAGGGCCTTTAAAACCTGCGATTTGCCCGTACCCGCCATTCTGCCTATATACATTTTCATTTGCTCAGAATCGGGACTACACGCGTGATTGGCAACGATACGAAAAGCACGATTTTGCTCCTTGTTTAAACCAAATACATCTGAGATATTCTCGATCGACTTGAGCCAATCCTTTGAGACAAATGTATTAGACAAGTACGATTTATCAACAACGTGTACATCATTTGGCACGAAGGAAGAATTAGCTGTGCATATGGCAGAGCTTGTAATCGGTGGCATATGTTGTGAACGCACATCCAATATCTCGGCGCGCTTTTGGGCAACTGCGGCCTTCCACGCAGCACCGGTTTGCGTGATACCCGGAGGAGGGGGCCTAAATTCTGAGTCGTCTGGTAGTAATTCGGGCATACATTCTGTCCATCCAAGGCCTTGCATCGTTTTCTTCATAGCAGCCATCATGCCATCACGTGCCCGCGCTCGTTTTCCTTTGACACTCGACACGTCGTCCGGATCATATGTGATGTCAAATGGAATATCTTTTTCCACCGCAGTTTGATCCATTTCTTGTATAACTTCCGCGTCGATATCTTCCCAAGACCCAATCCCGACCCCTCCCTTACGCATTTGAGCTTGGAAGTCATCCTTTGTCACCGCCGGTGGTGCACTAGTACTCGCTTGGTCGTAGTCGCGTGCCGCTTCACTAAGAAGCCGATAGTCTGATACGGGTCTGACTGACCCTGTCTTGTCTTTGATATAGAACGCTCCTTCTTGCCTAGAAGGAGGATTCGACCGCGGATGAATATCCGTTCAACGTGGAGATGTAACTTGAAGAGTAGGGATGAGTTAGACGTGTTTCCCAGAGCTGGCCAATGCGTGGCTCAGAGTCGCGTAGAGGGGAAGAGGGAGAGGAGGGATGGAACACAAGTCAATTGTCAAGGAAGACAGGAGACTCTAACTGGAGAGTCTCCGGTAAATACAGGGTAGTACTTATACTAGTTCTAGGGGCTGTACCGTACATGCTAGGTAAGCCTGTGTTTTAGTATAGTAACGTATATAAATAGACACGGTGTATAGGGCACAGGTCAGGGCCTGAATGCTGTAAGTATGAAACATATATGAAACACATGAGACTATGGGTCAGTGCCCGAATGATACGAACTGAGACGAGAGGGGATCAAGATGGTAAGTACAGGTCAGAGCCTGAATGATATGAACTGAGATGAGAAGGGATCAGGGGCAGGGTAAGTGAAACGTGAGATCATATCTCGATCTCGTCATTGGAAAGGATAGGGTCGAGGGAACGCACAGGTGATCGTTGCACCAGTGCTCTGCCATAGCTGCAGGGCCTTCCCAGGCGCAACCGCACATGCTGCAACGCGTCACTGTGGGCAGGCTGTAACATCACCTCCCGTTCTAAGTTGAGCCTCCTGGCTCATTGAAGCGGGCGCGTTTGGGCTGGATGAGTCCTCCCGGAATGGGGCGAGTGCTTTCCTCGAGTCCTCGTCCTTGAAGGTGTGGAACTTCCTCGGGTGTGCCCATGCTCTCGATGCGAGCGCGGCAGGCTGCGAGGCGACCCTCGACCAGAAACTGTTCTGTCGTGAGTGCTCCAATCTGGGCGGTAATCTCCCGCGGCGGAGCCAGAGATTTCTGAAACGTTCAGCCTCTGCAAGGTGTGCCCAGTTCTGGAGGCGATGGAGAGTGGCTCGGAGGGCGTGATAATTGGCGGAGCCGCTGGTGAGGTAGTGATAGAACCATGTGGGGAGAGTCTCTGCGGGACGAGAGGTAGGCGTTGTCTGAGGAGCACCGAAGAGGTCGATGATGTAGGGGGATTCGTTCTGGACCAGTCCTGTGAGGAGCTCAATGCGTCCGTCAGCGCGCCGCTTGATCCATTTGGCCTGCCTATGGGCATCCTTGCCCACTGGTATGAGGGCGTCGACGCGCCCATTGTTTGCCTCAAAGCCCTTGGGTATCCCGTTGTCGAGTCTCTCCATTTCTTCAGTAGCGTCGAGGAGGCGTTTGAGCTCGAGGTTCTTTTCCTCGAGCTCTCTGTTGGCACGGAAGAGACGGGAGACGGACTGCTGGTTGTCGTCGCGCTGGACGGCGACGGCGCGGGCGATCCCGGCGATGAGTCGTTTAGCAGGTTCTCCAATGTCATCTCTTGGGCGAGGGTGCGGAGCGCAGAGCGGGAGAGATGGGAGAGGCCGGACGGGGCGAGGAGTAGTCAGCGAGGGTGGAGTCTCTGTTGTAATTAATGGGGCTGTCGGGCTCGGAGGAGGAGGTGGACATGGCATTGGACTGAGAGGAGGCGTTGGACATTTGGGTAAGGGGCGTATATCCGGTATAGTGATTGTGGAGGCGTGCGATGGTGATGCGGTTTCTGGCGCGTATGGAGGCGGCGGTGTGGACGTTGGAGCGAGGGACGAGGAAGAGTAGCGGATCCAGGGTTTTCTACGCCTTATCGTGGAAGTGGCAGTAGTGCTCTCTGCAGAAACTCCAATGTAGGAGCGCGTGGGCGAAGGTTGGATGGGAGCGTCTTCTGGGGACGAAATCGTGGAAACGGTGCGAAGTGTATGGAGGTAAGCGTAGGAGGGAGCGGAAGTCAAAGTGGAGGGCGCGTAGTGCGATGAAGACCTGTTGGTGATGGAGCTTGGTGTTGTCTGTGAGGGCTGATGGGTCCATAGCGTTCTTGAGCGGGTCTTTTTATGCGTTGGGGTTTTATGCTATGCTGGGAGCGATACTGATCGATCAGTAAGGGGGCATGGACCGAGGACGCCGGTTCCCAAGTGTTATCTGACTCGGGATAGCCTTTCCATTTGATGAGGTATTGTAGCTGATGGCGGCGTCCAAAGTGGCGGTGTGATCTGATGGTTTCCACCTCATATTCCTCCTCCCTTCGATCAGATCTGGTGGCGGTCTGGTGTAGTTGGGGCCGTGCTCGGGGGTCTCGGAGTAGGGGTTGAGGAGTGATGCGTGGAAGACGGGATGTATCTTCCATGATGGGGGCAATGCCAGTTGATACGCCACGGGGGAGATTGACTTTACGATTTTAAATGGCCCGTGGCAGCGTGGGGCTAGCTTGACGTCCGTAGGGAGTGCTAGGTTCTTGGCTTCGAGCCATACATCTTGACCGACCTTCCAGATTTCTGAGGTTGGCCGGAAGTTATTGGCAACTTGTTGAGGCTTGAGTCGCGAGTTCTCGAAGTTCTCGGAGCTGTTGCACAGATCGGGAGGCGGTCTGGTTGTTTGTGGAAGCTGTGTGTGATGGGATCAACGATGGTTCCCATCCTACGAGAAGGACACTTGGAGGGAAGTGAGTTGTTGAGTTTCGCGCGTTGTTATGTACTGCGGTGGCGACAGGGAGCCAGTGGCTCCAGTCCGCTTGATTTGTGGTGATGAGCCGGAGATATTGCTCGACCCATTGATTGGTTCGTTCAGTGAGTCCATCTGTCTGCAGGTGAAAGGCCGTGGAGATATTCTGGGTGAAACCTAGTTCCTGGGCAAGGGCTTTGCCGAAGTGAGAGGTAAAACGTGGATCGCGATCGCTGATGACTTTGGTTGGTAGGCCAAACCATTGATAGATATTCTTGAGATACAGTTGCGCGATTTGGAGGCCTGTGATCTGAGTTGTGCACGGGAGGAACAGGGCTGCGCGAGAGCAACCATGATCTACAATGGTGAGGATACTGTCATAGCCGTTGCTTGGGGGTAGACCTGTGATGAGGTCCAGTGCAATTTGTGAGAATGGAGTTGCTTCCGGGGGAACTGAGATTCTATAGGAGGGGACGCGAGTGCGGTGGTAAGATTTTTGTTCTGTTGACAGGTGGAGCATCCTTTGACGTATTCTGCAATCCAGTTTCGCATTCCGGGCCACCAGAGCATCTTGGACACTTTTCTGATTGTTTCGTCGCGTCTGGGGTGGCCAACGGTGGGGTGATCGTGGTATCCTGCGACGGCTTTCCGCATCACTTCTTGATCCGGTGGAACCACAATGCACTGCGTTTCCGCGTG
Organism: Russula brevipes; assembly: GCA_022496215.1. Lineage (NCBI taxonomy): Eukaryota > Fungi > Basidiomycota > Agaricomycetes > Russulales > Russulaceae > Russula > Russula brevipes. Next base: position 98,251 of record WTXF01000108.1, on the reverse strand, counting down.
CACCCAGTATCCTCCTGGGGGGTCATGGACGTACATGAGGGGGTGTCGGTTATTCCATTGTTTGATTAGCAAGTAATGTCTGGCTTGTGCTTGGATGACTTCGTATTCGATGGTTCCTTCATCTCCCGCTTCAAGGACGCGTAAGAATATTGGTTCGGGGAGCATAGTGATATTTTGGTTGTCGTCTTTTCCTTCGTCAGCTCCCGGTGGCCTAGAGAGCGCATCAGCTGCTGTGTGGGTTTTTCCTGGTACGTGTTCAATGGTGAAGTTGTAGTCCTGGAGTTCCGCGTGCCACCGTGCTGCTCGTCTTCCTAGTTTGTGGGGGCTTTCCAATATAGTAGGTTTGCGTGATCTGTGCAAACTGTGAAGGGTTCTTTAGTCCAGATCAGATAGGGGCGCCAGTTGGTAACTGCTTTGATGATAGCGAGTAATTCGCGTTCATATATGTCGTAGTTCCGTTCTGTGGAGTGAAAGTGGCAGAGTAGTAAGCGACCGGGTGAGTTTGGGTTTGAGGGAGGGTCCCGTAGATTCTCCTTCCTGCGAGAGTATGGCTCCCACGCCATAAGCCGAGGCGTCTGTATGGACGAAGAAGCGTTTAGTGAAGTCGGGTTGTTTGAGGACGGGTTTAGCGGTCATCTTGTTCCGGAGTGTGTCAAAGGCGAGTTGTTGCGGGGAATCCCAGTGCCAGGGTGTAGTTTTCTGCGTAAGGTCGAGGAGAGGTCGTGCGATTTTGGAGTAATCCTGGATGAAATATCGATAGTAACCGGTGAAACCAAGGAATTTGCGGACTTCAGTGGGATTCTTTGGGGGTGCCCAGTTTTCGACTTTAGCCACTTTCTTGTTATCCATGCGAACAGTGCCTTTGGAGACAGTGACACCCAGGAATTCGATCTCCTGGCGTTCGAAGGCGCATTTGGTGGGCTTAAGGAAAAGATGGTGGTGTTCGAGTTTGGCGAGGACGCGGCTAACAAGAGAGCGGTGCCGTAGGAGGTGTTCGTGTTCCGTTTCATTAGGGAGAGGGCGAGTGTGGATGGCCATATCATCCATGTATATGGTGAGCCAAAGTTGCGCCATTTCTTCCCGGAAGATAGTGTTCATCATGTTTGGAAGGTAGCTGGGGAGTTAGTGAGGCCGAAGAACATGACGGTAGGTTCAAATAGGCCTTGATTGGTGAGGAAGGCTGCTTTCCACTCATCGCCTCTTTGATACGGACGTTATTGTAGCCCCAGCGGATGTCAAACTTGGTGTACAGGGTGCAGCCCCGTAGTCGGTCGATTAGTTGAGGAATGAGGGGTAAGGGGTAGTGATTCCGGATAGTATATTTGTTGACGGGACGGTAGTCTTGGACGGGGCACAGGGATCCATCACCCTTCTTGACAAAGAAGAAGGATGCTGCATAATTGCTCTTTGAAGGGTGAATAGTGCTGCGTTTGAGGTGTTCCTTGATGAACTTCTCGAGCTCTTCTTGTTCAAGTTGAGAGAGGCGGATGAGTCGGCATGGTAGGGAAGATGGGGCGTCTGGTTTGAGCTCGATGGCATGGTCCCAGATTCGAGACGGTGGGAACTCGTGCGAGGCTTCTTCACTGAAGACTTTCGCGAACGAGTGGTAGTGCGAGGGAATGGACTTGTCTATGGGTTCGCCGGGGTTGGACATGATGACCCGACCAATAAAGTATTGACTGTGGCTGGTGCGGGTCCGTGGGACGTTTCTAGTACGGGGAACAAACTGGATTCTGCCAGCGTCGTGAGCACGTATGACGATCGGAAGTTGGTTCGGGTCTATCCAACCGGTCTTCCAATTGATATTTGGTTGGTGGGCCGTGAACCAGGGGTAGCCGAGGATCACTGTGCTGGGGCCGAGGTCAGAGAGGAAGAAGTGCATTGTGTTCTTCTTCAGCCCCGTGGAAACGTCCAGATCGACGTAGTGGGTCATGCTTCCTGTTTTGTTAGGGGTTCCATCGACATTGAACAGTGGTCGCTCCTCAGGGAGTTTCTTGATAGGGAGTTGGAGATGCTTGGCGTATTTGGCGTTCATGAAGTTTTCTGTTGCGCCGCAGTCGACCAGGGCGTTGGTTTCGGCTCTCTTCGTTCTCGAATGTAGATAAATACGGATGTGCATTGACTTGCGCGCGGAAATAAATACATTCGAGACCTGTCTATGCTTGATCAGTGCCGATCTAATCAAGCTGAGAGAAAATCCGGGGAGTTCGGGTCCTGCCCTTCCTCCATCTTGTAACACAATGTGTCGAAATCATTCTGCGGAAGTGCCATGGCAGCGTTACGAATGCCATCCCAAGTGGAGGGTACGGTAGCTGGCTGCTGGGCTGGCTGTTGGACTGGATAATCCAATGGGCCATCATCTTGGTCCATAACGTTGGTTGCGTTGGCTCGTGCCTGCCCTCGCTGGGAGCGGCAGTCTTTCGCGAAGTGCCCGGCCCGTCCACAGTTGAAGCAATTGTGATTCTGCTGCTGACTGCCTTGGTTTCGCGCGAGGCTATTCCCAAAGGGCTTACGGAACGGGTTTCTATTGTTGTTGTTGGGCGGAGCGTACGAGCATGATACGTCCATTGGGACTGGTTGGTTATTCATCCACCTAGGAGCGTTAGATGAGTTGTAGGAACGTTGCGGCGGAGCCTGCGACGCGTTCCGTGGGAAATTCCTATTTGGGCGCGGCGGCCCTCTATAGCTTTGGAAAGAGGTGACATGACCTCTGGCTGATCGTAGGGCTGAGACCAGCTGAAGGTTTCTGGTAACAACAATGGCGCGCTGTTTGATAGTGTAGTAATCGCCTGCGGCTGAGTCTAGGACTCTGGTGAGGACATTGTCTGGGAGACCTCTGAGGAAGAGGTTAATGGTTTCTCCATTTCCAATGGTGTATCCAGCTTGTCTGGCGTATTCTTCGAACTTTGAGATGTACTGATCAATTCGGGGGAATTCCATCTTCAGGGCGTCAAGTGCCAACCTGGCTTGCTGATCTGCTTGAGTGTCACGGTACTGGTTTCTGAACTCGTTGAGGAAGTGAGTCCAAATGATTGGAAGGTTGTCCCCAATGGGATCCAAGGTGTCGAGCCAGGCGCCCATGTCGGTTGCCCATCCACTAACTTCTGGTCCCTTGATGAGGGTGAGGGCCAAGGCGACTCTCCTATAGGGTGACTCGAACCCTGGTATGCCTGTGTTAACTCAGATGTAGTCCTTGAGTTCGGTGATGAAGGCGTCTGCTTGACTTCTGTCTCCGCTGAACTGTCTGGGAAGTGATCCCATGGTGCGCACATCTCCTCCGGCGGGGGCAACGGGATTCTGTGCAGCCGCGGGGATTGGGGCAGGTGGTCCTCCTCCGCCTCCTCCACCACCACCTCCACCGCCATGGGGTCCAGGAGGTCCTCCATCGGGATTTCTCTGAAGAGCTCTGTTAAGTGCGTCGAATATTCGGTCATTGCCTGGAGGTCCAGCTCCTGAGCCGTGAGTTGGGGAAGCTGGTTGAGCGGAGGGGGCTGGTGCGGTGCTGGTGTACGAGTGGGAGAGAGTAACGGTCGGTGCCATGTCTCTGGGGTGAAGTGGATAGTGGGGTTGTTGCGCTGGAGACGAATGAATGCTGCTTCGTTGTACCGCTCCTGGGAGTGGAGAGTAGGTTCTGGAATATGGTGGGGGTCCGCTCTGTGAACTGCTTCTAGAGATAGGTGTGTTGCGGATTTCTGCGTTTGTAGGATCTGGTAATTGTTCGTCCTCTGACTCGGATTGTACGCCAGGGCTGTCAGGTTGTTCTAGTTCGTCGTCTGACTCGTCTCCACTGTTGGAGTTCTTGTTTGACCCTACTTGGGATTCTGCCTTGTCCGAAAGGTCTTCGTGTTCTGAGGGAGCGCGCTCAGATACTGCGTCGTACGCGTGGATGTCTAGTCTCTTCTTCCCAAGATATGGAAGGTAATATGGCTCTCCTGTGAAAGCAAGGCTGTACCACTGTTGTCCGTGTAGTGCGACTGGAATTGTGTTATCGTTGAGTAGCCCTTGATCGTTGTCTGTGTGCACGAGTACTGCGTATGGGAGGATGTTAGGATATGTCTTTGCTGGCACCAACTGAATTCTAGTATTCAGGTTCTGTTTCTTGTGTTCTGCGATATCTGTGATTGTTTCTGTGTCAAGCCACACAAGTGTGCTTGAAGTTCCTCTAGAGTCACTAGAGCTCATCGTGGTTACTTGAGTTAGAGTCTAATGTCACCGCCAGTGGTGCACTAGTACTCGCTTGGTCGTAGTCGCGTGCCGCTTCACTAAGAAGCCGATAGTCTGATACGGGTCTGACTGACCCTGTCTTGTCTTTGATATAGAACGCTCGCTTCTTGCCTAGAAGGAGGATTCGACCGCGGATGAATATCCGTTCAACGTGGAGATGTAACTTGAAGAGTAGGGATGAGTTAGACGTGTTTCCCAGAGCTGGCCAATGCGTGGCTCAGAGTCGCGTAGAGGGGAAGAGGGAGAGGAGGGATGGAACACAAGTCAATTGTCAAGGAAGACAGGAGACTCTAACTGGAGAGTCTCCGGTAAATACAGGGTAGTACTTATACTAGTTCTAGGGGCTGTACCGTACATGCTAGGTAAGCCTGTGTTTTAGTATAGTAACGTATATAAATAGACACGGTTGTATAGGGCACAGGTCAGGGCCTGAATGCTGTAAGTATGAAACATATATGAAACACATGAGACTACGGGTCAGTGCCCGAATGATACGAACTGAGACGAGAGGGGATCAAGATGGTAAGTACAGGTCAGAGCCTGAATGATACAAACTGAGATGAGAAGGGATCAGGGGCAGGGATAAGTGAAACGTGAGATCATATCGTCGATCTCGTCATCGGAAAGGATAGGGGTCGAGGGAACGCACAGGTGATCGTTGCACCAGTGCTCTGCCATAGCTGCAGGGCCTTCCCAGGCGCAACCGCACATGCTGCAACGCGTCACTGTGGGGCAGGCTGTAACAATCAACTTATCAAGCTGACCCCAATGTTTAGATGTGACGGTCGAGGTCTACACGCTCTCGCTCAAGGAGCGCACAAAACTCAAAGGACTTCTTGAGGTCGTTTCGTCTTCAGCAGAATTCGAAACCACATCAGGAAAACGGCAAAATGCTGAATGCTTCTTAATGCCTCTTAATGCCTCTTATCCGCTTATTAAGAAGGGCACCCTGCTTAATAAGAGCAATAAAGAAGCATTAAGAAGCATTAAGAAGCATTCAGCATTTTGCCGTTTTCCTGATGCATCCCAATTTGTCGGCACGAAGAGGGTCTGCTGCGTCGTATATACGATCACGTGCCTGTCAAACTTGACCTAGTCAACTTTGAAGCACCTCACTTCAAGACCTTCCTCCTCCAAGCCCACTTTTAACACCTCCAGTTACCCCCAGATCTCGTGGCTGACCAAATCTTGGTACTAGAGAAAGTGATGAACCTGCCTGTGTCGACGCCATGTCCTCAAATGCTTGGTTGAGTGCGCTGGGTGCCATGGACCTCTCGCAGATGTGTGTGCAAGCTGTCTGGGACCGGGAGAATTTGTTGTCAACGAGCGCTCACCTTGTGCATTGTGCCACCCTCAGGCGAAGACGACCTTCTCACAGCATCATGCGTGCAAGCCCAAGGTCTTCTTCCTCATGCACACACGTGCGCAGATGCTGACAGGGCCCGCTGTGCGCACACACGCCAAGTTCCTCAATGCCCCCCAACGTTCACACGGCTACAAGAATGGATGCCGCAGATTCTGCAAGCCCACCGCCCCCAATACTAGCAAAAGCAACGCCTAGCACCGCGTCCACCGTGACAGAAGGGCCCGAATCCATCACGCCACCCATCGGCGATGCCTCCCTCCCCCCAAACTTGAAATGCACCGAAGAATCGTACTGAACTGCCTTCCCCTGCCGCTCGAGCCAACGCTGGGTCTGAGGTAGGGAGAATAAGTATGGAAGCGTGGTCGCGGCCACCGGCACTTTCGGTTTGTCCAACCCAACCCATATAATTACCCTGACCTGGGCAAGATCAGATACGACATGATCCTCGACAAGCTTGACCTCAATTCCCTCAAGTCCCCAACGCGAGCCCTTCCCCCGAGACTTGATCCCATCGTCGTCGCTGCAGACGGCGTTACTAAGCCGTGGCTGTGCGATGGGAAGGTTGCGCCGCCGCCACGCCCCATTCTGGACCCCACACAGTTAAAGAGACATCCATTTCCAAACAGCCGCCTTCTTTTATTCTTCTCCCCACCCCACAAAAGTACATAAACCTGGTACACTAAAGTCCGCTATCCACCACAGCCCCTACTCCACGAACAACAACAACTCACAACTACACACCCCATCATGTCCCATATTGCAGTGCAGCACACCAGCTCGACCTCCCTGTCATCATTCTCCATCCCGTTTTTCTCAGGGAACCACTACCTCCGCCCCCGCCCCATCCCCAACTCATACTGGGCAACCCCCCTGCTCGTAGCATGCAAATACCCTTGGACGCTGCTGCGTGCCAACCGGTCGCAGAAGATCGACCAGCTCCTGCGTTCATCGATCTGACCGAGACAGGCGAGCTCTCGCCCTATGCGCCACACCTTGCCGCGCACGTCGTCCGCCTAGGCATCGCGCAGTCCGAAGTTGAGTACCACTCCTTCCCGATCCCGGACCGCTGCCTCCCGCGCTTGGTTGGCTACGTGCGGCAGATCCTGGACGTCCTCAAGGACAACACCTGCCGCGGGCGCATCACCGCCATGCACTGCCGCGGCGGCAGGCCGCATGGGCCTCATCGTCGGCTGCTGGCTCGTCGAGTTGGGTGGGGTTGAGGACGGCGTGGCTGCACTCCACTTCAATGCTTGTCACACTCATTGCAAACGTGCTCCTTCCCTGCTGCGACGGAGATCGCAGAAGGCGCCGAGCGTGAGGCTGCCGCGGCAAGGGCCAAGCTAACGTGGGTTGTTTTTGTTTGCTTGGCACGTATAACACCTATTGACACTTGATTGTTTTATTTTGCTTGGTGTGGGTGGACAGGATCGCGAACTGCGCGCAGGCGCAGGCAGAGGCTGCACAGAAGCAGGAGATGAGAGCTGTTGTGCGCGACACACAGTGCGGAGCTCAAGAGGCGTGAGAAGGAGGCGGGAACAGCAACGGCAAGACATCGCCAACCTGCGCGATCTGCATGGAGAGCGCATCACCCGCACCAAGCGGCGCTGTGAAGTCCGTGCAAGCACGTTGATGAGGACTACTAATTCTTTACTTAGTCAGTGTTTATGTATTGTATGTAGATCTTAATAAAATACCACGGGTGGACACCTGCAGTGTTCAACCTGTGGATTTTTCGAAACTGCCAACTTACGACTTTTAGTTGACTTTGAGTCGCAGGTCGAGTCGCGGCCTTGACCTGGACCAGCCCAACTAAAGTTCGACTTTGGCTGATCTCGACTCCGACCTGGGACCGGCCCAGGGTCGAAGTCGCGGCAATACTAGTCATGATGTTGATGCCAAGGAGACAAGAAGGCATCTTACTGTTGCAGCTGTTCATCCTCCGCTGAACTCCACTTTCCAGCCCTTCCAAGGTACTTGCATGAGCGTCGAATGTGATAAAAGACTGCCTTTACGCCCCTCTGGGGTACGGCACAGGCTGAGATATACATGTACTTTTTGTGTGGCAAATTTTTTTTTTTTTTTTTTTTTTTTTTTTTTTTTTTTTTTTGAATCGGTTTATTGTCCAAGTTGTGAAACTATGAGACAGAGTACTCTACTGGAGAGCGCAGCGAGACGTACGTAGTGTGAGAGACGTGAGGTAAGGAGTAAGGAGGCGCGTACAAGGTTGTAAGATAAAGAGTAGGTAAGCTAATCGTAAATGTCCGTTTCTTCCTCCTCGACTTTCATCGCAAAGAGGGTAGGATCAAATGCAACGTTACCATGCCTGTCAGTAAAGAAGCCGGCCGGCAGCTCAGTCGGGGCTTGGCGAGCGGAAAGTAGGTTCCGGAGGTGGAAGGGGGTGAAGGAGGTCGCGGGAGAGATGCAAGAACTCCCCAAGCTGGAACCCCCCGGCGAAGGTAGAGAAGACGTGGGTGTAAGAAGGGACCTCGGTCCCAAAGGCTGTGAGGCGGGCTGCACGATGGCGGGTGCAGTCGAGGATGACATGTCGAGCCGTGTGAGACTCGGGCGCAGGTGGTGTGGAGCAGAGGCACTCCGTGCGATCTCCGGCTGTGGGGCGGAACCGGAGGGAGTAGGTCGAGGTGAAGGCGTGGCCGGTGGAGAGTTGAACCCCAGCAGAGAATAGACGTCGATTCCCTCTGGCCAGTAAGCTGCGTAAGAAGGGAGGGGGCCGGTTGCCGTCGGGCGGGAGGCGGCACGAGATGTGTGTGGGGTGGGAGGAGGGGACGTGGGCCGCTTGCCACTCGGCGTACATCTGTTCCTTACAATCTGGAGGACCCGCCACCAACTGCAAAGGGAGATCGTCGTCGCTAAGATGAGCGACAAAATCTCGAAGGTGTGCAGCGTGTGCCCATAGGGGAGAAAACCGTCTGAAAGAGAGGGACGGCGACCCCAGAAGGGCCAAGAAGACGCAGATAAAAGAATGTAAGCGGGAAGAGAGAGGCAGTAGAGGGCCATGGCCACTCGAAACAGACCGGGTGTGAGCATCGATGGTGTGAGACGGGAGGAGGATATCCACCCTATTGAAGTGCCCCGAGTCTTTAAGGAACTGGGGGGACGTGACAGCGGCGAGGAGAGCGGAGAGCTGGGAGCCGGCCCTGGAGAGGTGGGAGATGAGGCCGCCGTACAGGGGGCGATCCGTCTGGACGGCCCAGGCGGAAACGAAACCCACATCAACGGAGGAAGAGACTTCGGAGATGAAGACCACGGGGCAGACTGCAGCCTTGCGCGCCATCCAACGCTTGGTCTCGGCCTTGAGGCGAGGGGTGACATCGCGTTGATGGGGAAGGAAGGAGAGGCGATCGGAGGCGGAGATGAACCGCTCGCGGAGGGGAGGTAAGGGCGTGTAGGGACCGTGGGCACCATGAGAACGGTTGGAGGCGCCGAGGAGGCGAGCGAGGGTGGTGGGTGGGGAGAAGGGGGCGTAGGCGGACGCCTCCGGGTTGTGAGAAACGATGGTGTGAAGGAGGTGGGAGGGGGGGAGGCGGGCGAGCCGGTCACTATAGGAGCGGACTAATTTCCGCGCTGTGAACTCGATGGGGGGGATGGCCATGAGGTTGTGAAGGGGGGCGATGGGCGTGGTGCGAAAGCACCCGCTCATCTTCCGCAGGGTGTCATTCTGCGCGACCTGGAGGATGGAGATTAGTCCCCTGCGTGTGCCCTCTAGAGGGTGCCAGCATGCGATCCCGTACGTCAGGATGGGGACGACAAGGGCGTGGAAGAGGCGGCGCCAGGCCGCGAATCTGAGGCTGCGGACAGAGTTGCCGAGGATAGCGAGGCTCTGGACGGTGGAGCGGGCGCGGGCGGCCATGATCTTGACGTGGGGCATCCACGACAACTTAGAATCAATGTATAAGCCGAGGTAACGAACCTGAGGCTTTAGTTTGATGTTGACCTGTCCGGCAAACGGGTCGCGGTAGGGGATGTGGGTGGGAGTGGGGCCGAGGAGGTCACAGTTTGGGCGGGTGGGGAGGAAGACAATGGCCTCCGCCTTGTCAGGGTCGGTTTTCAGGCCGTTCTTGCCCAGCCAATGTGTGAGGTCCTCGAGTCCGCGGGCGGCTTTCTCGAGGGCCAAGCGGACGGTCGTGCTGGAGGCATAGATGCCGCCGTCGTCGACATAGAGTTGTGCCGTCTTGTCGACCCACTTGTCGTTGTGGTGGGTGAGCATGGCCGACGTGTAGGTGGCCGAGGCGACGGGAGAGATTGGCGACCCCTGTGGAGTCCCGGAGCTGACTGGGAAGGGGGCCAAGCACTTGTTGTTAAACGAGAGGACTGTGTTCCTAGGGGCAAGGAATGACGCTGTCCAGCTAATCAGTGTCTCGCTAAACCCCAGGAGGCGGAGGAAGTGGAGGGTGCGATCGACATTGAGATTGTCGAAGAAGCCTGAGATGTCGAAGAGGAGGAGAGCACCGGCCCTCTTGGCCTTGATCGTCGCCTCTGCATTGTGGACGATCGTCATGGCAGCATCGACCGCACAGTGATGGTCGCGGCTGCCGAATTGGTGGGGGTCGATGAGGAGGTGAGCGTTGGACTCATCCATAATGCGGCGAGCGACGATCTTCTCGAGGAGTTTGCCGCAGCACTCCAGGAGGGCGATCGGGCAGTAGGCTTTGGGGGCACTGTAGTCCGGGCAGGATGGTTTGGCGAGGACAACAACCTTTATGTCTTTCCAGGGGTGTGAGCCCTGGTCGAGGCAGAGGTTGAATAATCGGACAAAGACCTCAGGGTGAGCAGCAAAGGCCCATTTAAGGAACTTGTACCCGATCCCGGAGAGGCCAGGGGCGGAGCCGTTGGATGTGTCCACGAGGCAGTGGCGGATCTCGTCTTCGGTGAGGGGGGCGTGTGGCCGTGTGGGTCGGGGGGCGGGGTCGTCCGGTTGGACGGTCGCCACTGGGAGGGTCTCGGAGGGGAAGAACCGGGCTCGAAAGGCAGCGGTCATGTCTTCATGTGATCCCGACGTGTCTCCGGAGGCCGTGCGGATGGGTGGGATGAGGGGGTTGGACCGCCCCTTGCGCCATTTGGCGGCGGTCCAGAGAGCGTGGTGGTCGACGTCATTGGTGGCGTCCGTGAGGACCGACTCTGCCCAGTTTTGTGTGGCAATTACGTATTTGAGTAAACACCAACCAATGTAACTCCAAAATCTGTTGGCTGCCCCATATGAGTATATCACAGCATCTAATTGCTCATCACTCAAGTTATTTTCCTGCAGTGATGAGTACGTGGATAGAACAAATACGAGTCGCGCACATTCTGGTACATCTGAGTGGCAGCTTGGGTTTTTTCCACCTCTTGGCTTGAGAATGAACCTTTGCGGCACATTATGCCTGAGACATAAATATGAATCATCACTAGAGCTAGGCAGGTCAAGGCTCACCAGCTTCTTTGAACTGTTTGACACTCAGCCACTGTGTTGCCAAAAACTCTCCTTGTTCCTCCAAGGACATGCAATAATTTTGAATCATATCTGCCGTAGAAAATGCCAGATGAGACGATGGTTGGGGAGTGGAGTGAAACTGAACAGGCACATACTTATGCGATTTGCCAGGGAAATCCCTGCCCACTACACGGCCAGTTACAGCTGGACATATCGGGCCATGCTACGTGGCTCATATGCCACATTTATGTTTATGTTTATCGATGTACAGATCATTCTGTAATTCATTTCTTCAGTAGATTTATGACATCCTTGTCCATAAAATATGAAACTGTGCCAGAAGGCTCAAGTTCAACAGTACAGCACCCATGTTTCGATTCAACCAGTTTCCCCACTTGACCGATCCAACGGTATCCAATAATGGCTACTTTGTTACCTTGGGATGGTGCCCAAGGTACGAGGTAGGATGGGTCGATGGAAATCTGGCTTGGCTTCCCCCTCTGGGTCACAGACACAACAACCTCATTTGGTTGTGGGCCAATCTTCTGACCTGCAAGGGGGACTGTCTTTGTGGAGATTCCTACCATCCCAGCATATGGAGATGATGCTGGAACACCCTGAACATGGAATGGAATACATTCCTCGTGTAGCACTTCCTGAATCTCTTCTGCAAAGAGTCAGTGTTTCTGGACTTGGCTGAGATTAATACATGAAGGATCAAGCGGTCATCAAGACTCACCTAGCCCTTGCAGCATGCTACAAGGATAAGGATTGGGTAGGTGTTCCTCTCAGGCTGGTGAGACAGGCTCTGGTAGGTCTTCCAGAGGGGACATGTGTCTAGCAAAGTGGAGGTCTTCTGGAGGGGGGTACGGATGGAACGACTGGACAGCTCCGCCAAATATTTTCTAAGAGGGCTTGTGAGGTGCAAGTAGTCACACTTCATATTGAACTTACTTGAGTTCGAGTTGAAAATCACCAAGCTGGAAGCATTGCCTTGATGGACCATGCAAAAGCTTCGTGTCTAATTCAATGTCGAAATTATTACGGCCTTCAACCTTCACGAGGCCCCAATACCCCTTTAAGGGGCCTTTGATGATTGACACTCACTGTCCCTCCCAAACGTGATTGTACACAGGCTTGGGCAAAGCAGCAGCTTGAACCCCAGACACCATTATGTCATCCTGGTTAACATCAATCTGAAGCCGTCATAACTTCACCACCAGTGCATAGACGTAGATAGACTCACACGCTGCCTGTTCATTTTGTCCATAATTTGTGCCTTGTCACCTAATGCGTGTACAATACGGTCCTGGCGCATGACACCATCTGCCCCAGGATATTCAACATAAAGACCGGGGATGAGGTGGAAAAATTGAAGGGGGGGACTGTAAAATTGCAGACTAAACGTCGAGGTATTGGTCTACAGACATGGGTCAACCAGAAAAAAGATATGGAACAGGGGGGCCTCTACCTCTGCATTGGTTTTCTTGTCTAAGAAGGTTACTTTATGTGCATTATGATCAATGGCAATGACCATCCCAAATGAATCAGAATTATACATCTTGACATGGTCACCTGCCATAAAATACAGAATCAGATCATACAGAGTGATGCTGATGACTAGGGCTGCGCACCGTTACCGTACTATACGGACCAGACGGGTCCGTAGTACGGGTGCCGTACCCGTGCCGTTTTGACTCGGCCCTGCCATCTAGACGGGACGGTAGACGGGACGGACACCACCCGTCCAACACCGTCCCAGTATGTCCGTCAACGGCATTAGACGGGTTTGGACGGTCTCTTCACCCTCGTTCTGTCTCTCAGAGACTTCATCTGTGGTCTCCGCCACTTCCCCGTTTCGCCCGGTATTCGTTCCCACCGCCGCACAGCTCGTTCAGCCCATCACCCTCCCCCAGCTCCTCCTTGTGGCTGGCGTGCTCGCTCGCGAGCCGTCGCTATCCATTTCCGCCGCCCCTGAACCCGCCGTTGTCATGGCCTAGTCCGCCACAGCCACGCAACCACGCCGCCCGGAGCCCTTCCTTTCCACACGCGTCGTCGACCCCCCAGTCCGCCGCTCTCAGCTCTCAGTTCTCATCTCGCCGTCCGCCGCCGCTCAGCACCCCACAATCCAACCCATCGTCGTCTCCCAGCAGCCAACCGCCCCCGCCCAGACAGTCCCCAGCGACAGCACACGCAGAGCCCTCAGAGCAGCGCCAGAGTCACGCCCATGCGATGAAATGCATAGCGCTCTTCCTCGCAGGCTACCTCCCACACAGCGCTGTCAGGCCATGGCTGCGAAAGTGGTATCGGGACGCGTGGTCAATGCAGCCCAGCTCCACCTCTCGGTGCAGCACATCACGCATGACTGCAAACTCTGCCGCGTTCTTTGGTGCTGGGTCGGTGCGGGTGTCGCGATGCCAGGCGTCCAGTGGTGTGTGGCCCTGCGGCCTCGGAGTCGACCCCGGTGCTTGCAAGTGCACGCCGCCGGCCCCTTGGGTCACCGGGAACGTCGGGATCACTGCGCGCGGGGTGTGCGCCATCGGCCATCGCTCGCGCTCGCGCTCCTTCGTCTGCTTCTGCAGGTGCACCAGGCGGCCCCAATTGGGCATACCATACGGATTTACTAGGAGCCGTGCGGGATCGCCGGTCGGTGGGGCAACAGCCTGCTCGTTGCACGTTGCTAGTAAGTTTCTTTTGCTCCCCCTCGAGCAGAGCTGACGCCCGTAAATAGACGTCCTGACTCGATATTGGTGGCCGGTTGGGGCCACGAGTCGCTGTGCGCACCCTCGTCTCCGTCAAAGATCGACCTGCCGCGCCTGAAGAGAGCGCGGCCTTCGGGCTTCAGATCAGCCCGGTTTGGTGCCCAAGCCATTGGGCTCTGCGTACACAAGCCGGGGGGTTTGGGAGGTCGCCCATGCATGGCTCCGGGGTGCATCTTGCCCTCGGATGTGTGTGTCAGCGTACGGTCCTCTGGTCGGGTCACGCGGCGTGTTTCCTTGTCTCGGGACGACTTCGGTGGCCCCCCTGTCTCTGCGGGAGCCCAAGCGCGTTCGTGTGGGGCGGGCTCGAGGGGTTCTACAAGCCCTTGTTCTGGGTGACACGATCGGCAGGCGCGCAGACGTCAGCAAGCAGAACAAGAGGAGAAAGAGAATAAGGCCCGCGAACGCAAGGCGAAGCAGGATCAGGAGCAGCGTGTCAAAGCTGCCACCGCCGCCGCTGCCGAGGCTGAGCACAAGCGCAAAGAGAAAGAGGCGTGATCGGGAGGAACGTGAACGCGAGGAGCGTGCTAGCCGCGAGAAGGAGCGCGAAGACGAAGGAACTGGGGAGGAAGCTTGACGAGAGAAACGGGCGGCGAGGGTGCTGCGAAGGCGACTAACCCGGTCACCACCATCGCCTCCAAGCCCAACGCTGACCGCCCCCCAGCTTCCAACGGCCCCGACCCCCCTGCCGCCGACTCTAGCACGCCACAAGACTCCAACACCCGCAAAATCAAATCAATTACAAGCCTGTCACCGGCAGCGGGGTGTACAGTAACCCACGACGCTCAGCCCAACGCTACCCCAGGCACCCTCGCGTTTTCGTTGTACTGTAGTCACCGTGTTCTGTTTTATTGTACAGTAATTACTGCACCAAAAAATATATTTTATTACCATCTACATACCATCTACCGTATGACGGCCGTCCCCGTGCCCGTCCCGTTCCGTTGGCACTCCGGGGACATCAACTAGACGGACGGTGGACGGGTGACCCGTACCCGTCACATGACCGTCAAATAGACGGCCGTACCCGTCAGACGGTACGGTTCACAGCCCTACTGATGACCAGCCCCAAATCTCGCTTGGGAATTTGGGAAATTACATCTGCAACATTGTCATGAAGTTCCCTGATGTGGCTGATAATACCAATCATCAGCAAAAAAGACATGGAATGACCAGCCCCTGAGCAGGGCCTGGTTACCAATATTAGGTAACATCAGGATTCTCACCCTGATGGTACCTTACCAGATCTGACCTGGGACTTTTGATTTCATCAGGTGCTTGTCAGGCTGGTCAGTCTGATGGAAATGGATAGCCTGGGGACCCTGGCCATACAGTACTGGTTTCATGAAAAACAAAGAATGGTGACCATCCTTAGGTCATCTTGTTTAATTAGCTTGCTAATCAGTATAATTCAAGAGATCATGATAGAAATGTAGACTGATTGAGATTTGAACCTATGACCTAAATGTACTGTACATTACAGTACTCTACCATTGAGCCACTTTGCCATACATTTATGAACTAGGATTGTATATATATATCAATTGCCTCTGTCTAACTAACTAAACCAGTCATCAGCCTGGTGAGAAATGGCCATGTTGGCCAGACAATGATGTAGTGACAAGTGCATGGCCAGGATCCATCAGCCTGGAAGAGGTGCTCATAGGTTGGTCAGACAGACAACAGACTGATGAGAAATTGGCCAGCACTCAGCAGACTGGCATCAGGGTGATCAGTGTAATCAGAGTGAGGATATCTTATCACTCTGTCACCAGCCTGAGAAGATCTCGTCACCCTCTGGTAATGTGTCACCACCCTTGTGACCATGACCATTTCATGTCTTTTTTGCCGATGATGTGTTCTCCAGATAGCACCAGAACCCTGTCACCTATGTGAAGCAAATCTTGCATGAAATGCATGAGAGTCAAAGCATCACAAGTCACGCCTCTTACCACCATGTCCTCACCTATGAGTGTCGATTTTCCCCCTCACCCTCTGGCTGCTCCCTCGAATCTGAAGGGGGGCTCCAAGCCTAAGGGTCCTCCTCTTCCTCTTGATGTCGACCTTTCGGTATTCGACATCCAGAATATCTTCCGTCGTCGTTGGTTCCTTTCCCGGGCCAACCTCTTGGCCAATGTCATCTCCGCCCAAAAGGCAGAGGATGGAAAAATTTCCTGGGTTGAGTTCTCTCCCCAATTTCATTCACACCTGGTCAAGTGCGCTATCGCGCTTGTCCCTCGGCCTGTCCTCAAGGTCAAAAAAGTTATGTTTGTCTTTATTTTAGAGCTTCTCAATGAGGAGGGCAATACCGCCTTCTTCAATCTCAAGTCGGGTGGTCGCAAGGCCAACAACGCCCAGTGGGAGAAGAAGCGTCTTGCACGGAAGCGGAGCCGTGCTGCTAAGAGGGAGAGGGAACGTGAGGCGGTGTCACCGCCGGTGGTGCACTAGTACTCGCTTGGTCGTAGTCGCGTGATGCTTCACTGAGAAGCCAATAGTCTGGTACTGGTCGGAGTAAGCTTGGCTTTGGTCTGCTGAGTTGTAACGTCCTCTTTCTGGATATGAGGATAAGACAGCTGCAAACGTAGATGCGTTCGACTCAAAGGTGTAGACGGAAGAGTAGGGATGAGTTAGACGTGTTCCCAAAGCTGGCCAGTGCGTGGCTCAGAATCGCGTAGAGGGGAAGAGGGAAGGAGGGATAGAATACAAGTCAATTGTCAAGGAAGACAGGAGACTCTAACTGGAGAGTCTCTGGTAAATACAGGGCAGTACTTATACTAGTTCTAGGGGCTGTACCGTACATGCTAGGTAAGCCTGTGTTTAGTATAGTAACGTATATAAATAGACACGGTCATATAGAGCACAGGTCAGGGCCTGAATGCTATGAGTATGAAACACATGAGACTACGGGTCAGTGCCCGAATGATACAAACTGAGACGAGAGGGGATCAAGGTAGTAAGTACAGGTCAGAGCCTGAATGATACGAACTGAGATGAGAAGGGATCAGGGACAGGGATAGGTGAAATGTGAGATCATATCATCGATCTCGTCATTGGAAAGGATAGGAGTCGAGGGAACGCACAGGTGATCATTGCACCAGTGCTCTGCCATAGCTGCAGGGCCTTCCCAGGCGCAACCGCACATGCTGCAACGTGTCACTGTGGGACAGGCTGTAACAGGCGGCCAAGGTCACTTCTGCCCCCCCTCGGATGCGTCAATGCAAAGCTTGTGGATGCAAGTTCGCGAGCCGCAAGACCGCGCGCAAGCACAAGTGCAAAGATTCCAAAGTGGTTCGCATTCCGGAGGCAGCCGTTGGGGGACAGGTGTCACGACCTGCTCATCCCCCAATCAAGCTGGGCAAGCCAGCTGCCGCACCCCCCCCTCCCTCTGCACCCACTGACCCTGTCACGGCCTATTTCGAAAGGAATATGGCCAAGGCATCACACTCTAACACCATTCCCGCGGTAACCGGGGACTCGCGGGGTCCCATTCATGTGCCAGTCACCAAGGGCAGGTGTGCTTCTTCGCCCACCCTTCCCCCGCCGCCCAGTGTTCTCGACCTCAAGGTCCAATTGATCATGAGGTCGTATTCCGGTGGCAAGTGGACGCGACCCCCCTCACCCAACCAGACAACGCTCAAAAAGCTGCAACAGGAGGAGGAGTAGGGGAGCCATGTGAGATGTTGGTGACTACCTGGGTGGACAGTTTAATTAGAGATACAGCCCTGTCCCTACTATACAATGGCTGTTATGATAACGTGTTTCGGGGGGCTTCGTGCCCCTGTCAACAACGGTGCCCACCCATGGAAGGAGGTCAAGGTTGTTATCTTGGCAAAGCCCTCACGCCCCGACTACAGTGCCCCAAAGGCTTACTGCCCCATTGCTCTGTTAGAGTGCTGTGGTAAACTCCTTGAGAAAGTCATAGCCCGTTGCATCATGGACAAGTCCAACGCATTCCTCCTCATTGATCCCCATCAATTCGGGAGTCGTGACTACCACTGTGCAGTCGACGTGGCAATGACTGTCGTCCACAACGCCGAGGCAACCATCAAGGCCAAACGTGCCGGCGCCCTCTTACTTTTCAACATCTCGGGATTCTTCGACAACCTCAACGTCGACCACACCCTCCACTTCCTCCGCCTCCTGGGGTTCAGTGACACATTAGTCAACTGGACAGCGTCCTTCCTCGCCCCCTGCTCCACGGTTCTCTCCTTCAACAATGAATGCTCAGCCCCCTTCCCAGTTGGCTCCGGCACCCCCCAAGGTTCACCGATTTCCCCTGTCACCTCTGCCATGTATATGTTGGCCATGCTAACCCACCACAATGCCAAGTGGACAGACAAGACAGCCCAGCTCTACGTTGATGATGGCGGCATATACGCCTCTGCTACCACTATCCGCTCCGCATTACAAAAAGCTGCCTCTGGTCTTGAGGACCTCACACGCTGGCTTGGCAAGAATGGCCTGCGAACTGATGCCGACAAAGCGGAAGCCATAGTATTCCTTCCCCCCCGCCCCAACAGTGACCTCCTAGGCACCACCCCCACCCATGTTGCCTACCAAGACCCTTTTGCAGGTCAGGTAAACATTAAACTCTCCCAACAGGTGCACTATCTCGGGGTCTACATCAACAGCAGACTCTCTTAGATGCCCCACGTCAAAATCATGGCTGCCCGTGCCCACTCTACCCTTCATGGCCTCACCCTTCTCGGCAACTCCGTCCGAGGCCTACGCTTTGCTGCCTGGCGCCGCCTCTTCCATGCCATCATAGTCCCCATCCTCACTTACGGAATTGCCTGCTGGCACCCACTTGAGGGCACATGCAAGGGGCTCATTTCCGTCCTTCAGGTGGCCCAGAACGACACCTTACGGAAAATGAGCGGCTGCTTTCGCACCACACCCATTGCTCCTCTACACAACATGATGGCAATCCCCCCTCTGGAATTCACCACGCAGAAACTTGTCTGATCATACAGCGATTGACTTGCTTGCCTCCCCCCCTCACACCTCCTTCACGGTATCCTTACTGAAAACCCTGCCGCCTCTGCTTATGCCCCTCCCAACCACCTACCACTCTATGTCGCCTCCACGCCACCAATTGAACACCACCCCCGTTCACACTCCCACCTCCTGTTCGGATCGCACCACCCATCTCGATCGCCTCACCCTTCTCCCTCATGGCCGCCTCACTCCCCACGATCATGCGATCACACGGAAACAGATGACACGCTGTGCGGCAGCCTGCCCCATCCTTTATGTTCTGAAGTTTCTTCTTCGATGATGGCTTTGTCTCTGCTTGGACCCTGCAGACAGACCTTCCCCTCATCGGCAGCCTCGTCTCTCACCACACCTGAGCCGGTGCCCTCCTCTCTGCCCTACTGGCCGGAGTCTCTTCCCCCCCCTTCTTCAAAACTGACCCACCTCGCCAAGGTAGATATCCTCCTCCCTAACCGCATCATCTGCAGCTATGTGGCCTCAGTGGCACTGGGCCCTCTACTTCCTCTTTCATCCCGTATACGTACTTCTCTCAGCGCTCTCCTGGCCCTTTCCGGACTCCCCTCTGTGAGTTTTGATGGGCATCTCCCAATTGGGCCCACTCTCACCATATACGAGATTTTGTCGCTACTCTTGACAGCGACATCTCCCTCTGGTATTACCTCAACCTCCTCCAGACCGTAAGAAACAGATGTACCGTGAGTGGCAAGCCTCCTTCGTCCCCTCCTCCCACCCAGCACACATCTCCTGCCGCCAGCCACCTGATGGCAACCGGCCCCCTCCTTTCATCCGCGGCATCCTCGCTCGGGGCAACCGCCGCCTCTTCTCCGCCGCCATCCAACTCTCCACCGGACACGCATTCACCTCCACCTACTCCCTTCGATTTCGCCCGGGTACCAATGATAACACCACGTGCCCCTGCTCCACCTCATGCGCTCATGAGTCACATACAGTAGTGTTGGGGAAGTTTGGTTCCAAACCACTTCAAACTCGGTTCAAACCGGAACCAAACCGGAAGTTTGGTTTGCGGTTTGGGAAATCGGTTTGGTTTGGTTTGCGGTTTGGTTTCGGTTTGGGAAAAGAGTGGGGTTTGTAAACGGTTTCAAACTCGGTTTAAACCGCTTTTATTTCCTTTTTGGGTTAGGGTGTAAACTGGTGTTTCAAACTGATTTTAACTGGTTTAAACTGGTTCAAACTGTTTCAAACTGTTTCAAACTGACCCAAACTGATGCAAACTCGGTTTAAACCTGGTTTAAACCAAACTCAAACCAAACCCAAACCAAACCCCAAACCAAAATCAAAAGTTTAGTGTCAGTTTGGAGATTTCTGTAATATATATATGTATTTTTAGAATAATTAACATGCAAACCAAGTCCAGAACCAATCAGGGTGATCAAACTGAAACCAAACTTACAGTTTTAGTTCGGTTTCGGTTTGGTTTCGGTTTAAACCAAACTGCAAACCAAACTTTTTTCAAACTTTTCTTAAACGGTTTACTCTCGGTTTAAACCGAACCAAACCGCTTTTTAAACGGTTTGGCAGTTTTTGGAAAACCTTAAACGGTTTGGTTTCCAGTTTGGGCCAAACCAATCGGTTCGGTTTCCGGTTTGGCCCAAACTGGCCCAAACCGAACCAAACCGAACTTCCCCAACACTAACATACAGCAAGACATGTCATCCTTGACTGCAGGCGACACCGTGCAATTCGTCAACAGGCCTTTGGGACTGAGGCCCCCTCCTTTTCCCACATCTTCGGCACCTTCGCTGGGGGGTTCCAGCTTGGAGAGTTCCTCTGGCTCTCCTGTGACCTCCTCCACCCCCTCCCACCTCCAGAACCTACTTTCCGCAGTCTGAGCACAGGCTGATCTGCCTCTAGGAGGCTCTTCCAACAATGGACACGGTGATACAGTGGACCCCACAGACGACCTCTGGTTTGAATCAGACGATTTCTGGGACCTAACTTAGTTACCTACTCCTTTCCTCCCACATATGTACTGTACGTGCCTTCTATCTCCAGTTCCCCCACTACCTACGTCTTGCTACATGCTCTAGTAGCATACCTGTCTCATAGTTGTAAAACTCAGATGATAAACTGTTATTCAAAAAAAAAAAGGCCATTCAGCAAAAAGCACCGCTTCATGTGGACACTCCACTGACACATGATGTCATATAACAGAAGGAGCCTCGGAACTTGGTCAATGTGGCCAATAGTCATGGTTTGATTGAGGGCATAGTCCATGTTCACCTGTCTAGGGCCCCCATAAGGTAGAGAGCACCAGGAACCGACACCCCTTATGTAAGCCAAACACACTTGTTCAACGCACTCCCTTCTGCTCTTCCTCATTGTCACTTATGCCCATTCTTGATGCTAGGAATGGTAGATATGATCCTTAGCTACATTTTGTAGGAACTATTTTTTTTAAAAGTTGTGTATTTAAGGAGAAGTAGCAAAAATACTAGCTTTACATTGTAAAGTAGATTTCTCTGCTTTATAGTTCAAATGAGCTGTTTTCAAAATTTCGTTGGGAGAATTTTGAAACATCACGTGTGTGGTCATGTGACTGCATGTGACCAACACGTGAGGATATCCTCCCACCCACGTGATATCCTATATGCTGTCTCGCGCTGTCTCCACTGAGTGCAAAACCCATCATAATGCCACGGAAAAAGTATCACACAATGGCTAGGATAAAAAATCTGGTGCTGGCCAATAAACAGTGTAATAGGGGGTGTGAAGACGAGGCAGGCAGTGAGTGAAAGACCTAGTTTTTCAACATTAACCATTATAAATCCCGTCTCAACAGGTCCTGAACCAGAACTTCCTGGGATTTCTGATGAACTTGAGGCCACAAACATCAGGAAAACGGCAAAATGCTGAATGCTTCTTAATGCTTCTTAATGCTTCTTTATTGCTCTTATTAAGCAGGGTGCCCTTCTTAATAAGCGGATAAGAGGCATTAAGAGGCATTAAGAAGCATTCAGCATTTTGCCGTTTTCCTGATGAATGACATTACTGGGTCTGGAAATGACAGTGACTATGAAGACCTGGAGCTTGATGAGTCCAGTGACATTACAGAAGAATCAGAACTCACAAAATTTAGCTTCTTTCTTCAAGAAGCCCAAAGAATTGCCTCAGAAGTGGAGAAGACAAGAAAGAAGCGGAAAGCATGCACAGGCCACTCATGAACCACACTGTATCGTCACCAACAAAGGCAGAAGAAGCTTGCTGAAAAGGGGTTCCTGCCACTGGATGAATTCATCAGACAAAAGATGGCTCCAAAGGACATCAACCTACCCACCGCAGCAGTAGCTTTCGAGTCAGAAGAGAGCTCGGAGGACTCCCAGAACAATGGCAGAGAGGCAGGAGAAATCAGTGACAATACTGGGTCAGACGCCTTATCGTGGAAGTGGCAGTAGTGCTCTCTGCAGAAACTCCAATGTAGGAGCACGTGGGCGAAGGTTGGATGGGAGTGTCTTCTGGGGACGAAATCGTGGAAGCGGTGCGAAGTGTACGGAGGTAAGCGTAGGAGGGAGCAGAAGTCAAAGTGGAGAGCGTGTAGTGCGATGAAGACCTGTTGGTGGTGGAGCTTGGTGTTATCTGTGAGGGCTGATGAGTCCATAGTGTTCGTGAGCGGGCCTCTTTATGTGTGGGGCTTTTTATGCTATGCTGGGAACGATATTGATCAATCAGTGATGGGGTGTGGACCGAGGTGGCCGGTTCCCATGTGTTGTCCGACTCGGGATAGCCTTTCCATTTGATGAGGTATTGTAGCTGATGGCGGCGTCCAAAGTGGCGGTGTGATCTGATGGTTTCCACTTCATATTCTTCCTCGCCTTCAATGAGATCGGGTGGGGGTCTAGTGTAATTCGGGCCGTGTTTGGGGGTCTCGGAGTAGAGGCTGAGGAGTGATGCGTGGAAGACGGGGTGTATTTTCCATGACGGGGGCAGTGCCAGTTGATATGCCACGGGGGAGATTGACTTAATGATTTTAAATGGCCCGTGGTGGCGTGGGGCTAGCTTGACCATCCCATAGGGCAGCGCTAGGTTTTTGGCTTCGAGCCATACGTCTTGACCGACCTTCCAGATTTCTGAGGTTGGTCGGAAATTATTAGCAACCTTGTTGAGGGCCTGAGTCGCGAGCTCCCGGAGTTCTCGGAGCTGTTGTATGGATCAGGAGGCGGTCTGGTTGTTTGTGGAAGCTGTGTGTGATGGTGTCAAAGATGGTTCCCATCCTACAAGGAGGACACTCGGAGGGAAGTGCATTGTCGAGTTTCGTGCGTTGTTATGTACTGCGGTGGCGACGGGGAGCCAGCGGCTCCAGTCCGCTTGATTTGTGGTGATGAGCTGGAGATATTGTTTGACCCATTGATTGGTTCGTTCAGTGAGTCCATCCGTCTGTGGGTGAAAGGCCGTGGAGATATTCTGGGTGAAACCTAATTCTTGGGCAAGGGCTTTGCCGAAGTGTGAGGTGAAACGTGGGTCGCGATCGCTGATGACCTTGGTCGGTAGGCCGAACCATTGATAGATGTTTTTGAGGTACAGTTGCGCGATCTGGAGACCTGTGATTTGGGTTGTACAGGGGAGAAATAGGGCTGCGCAAGAGCAACCATGATCTACAATGGTGAGGATGCTGTCATAGCTGTTGCTTGTGGGTAGGCCTGTGATGAGGTCCAGTGCAATTTGTGAGAAAGGAGTCGCTTCTGGGGGAACTGAGATTCTATAGGAGGGGACGCGAGTGCGGTGCGTAAGGTTCTTGTTCTGTTGACAGGTAGAGCACCCCTTGACGTATTCTGCGATCCAGTTTCGCATCCCGGGCCACCAGAGCATCTTTGACACTTTTCTGATTGTTTTGTCACGTCCGGGGTGGCCGTTGGTGGGATGATTGTGGTATCCTGCGACAGCTTTCCTCATCACTTCTTGATCGGGGGGAACCACGATGCACTGCGTTTCCGCGTGTACCCAGTATCCTCCTGGGGGGTCATGGACGTACATAAGGGGGTGTCGGTTGTTCCATTGTTTGATTAGCATGTGGTGTCTGGCTTGTGCCCTGATGACATTATGTTCGATGGTTCCTTCGTCTCCTGCTTCAAGGACGAGTATAAATATTGGTTCGGGGAGCATGGTGATGTTTTGGTTGTCGTCTTTCCCTTCGTCAGCCCCAGGTGGTCTAGAGAGCGCATCAGCTGCAGTGTGGGTTTTTCCGGGTACGTGTTCAATGGTAAAGTTGTAGTCCTGGAGTTCTGCGTGCCATCGTGCTGCTCGTCTTCCTAGTTTGTGAGGGGCTTTCCAATACAGTAGGTTTGCGTGATCTGTGCAAACTGTGAAGGGTTCTTTAGTCCAGATCAGATAGGGGTGCCAGTTGGTAACTGCTTTGATGATAGCGAGTAGTTCGCGTTCATATATGTCGTAGTTCCGTTCTGTAGGAGTGAATGTGGCGGAGTAGTAGGCGACCAGGTGGAGTTTGGGTTTGAGGGAGGGTCCCGTAGATTCTCCTTCCTGCGAGAGTATGGCTCCCACGCCATAAGCCGATGCATCTGTATGGACGAAGAAGCGTTTAGTGAAGTCGGGCTGTTTAAGGACGGGTTTGGCGGTCATCTTGTTTTGGAGAGTGTCAAAGGCGAGTTGCTGCGGAGGGTCCCAATGCCAGGGCGTAGTTTTCTGCGTGAGGTCGAGGAGGGGGCGTGCAATTTTGGAGTAGTCCTGGATGAAATAGCAATAGTAGCCGGTGAAACCAAGGAATTTGTGGACTTCGGTGGGGTTCTTCGGGGGCGCCCAGTTTTCGACCTTGGCCACTTTCTTGTTATCCATGTGGACAGTGCCTTTGGAGACAGTGACACCAAGGAATTTGATCTCTTGGCGTTCGAAGGCGCATTTGGTGGGTTTAAGGAAGAGGTGGTGATGTTCGAGTTTAGCGAGGACGCGGCTGACAAGGGAGCGGTGCCGTAGGAGGTGTTCATGTTCCGTTTCATTGGGGAGTGGGCGAGTATGGATGGCCATGTCATCCATGTAGATAGTGAGCCATAGTTGTGCCATTTTTTCCTGGAAAATAGTGTTCATCATGGTTTGGAAGGTGGCTGGTGAGTTAGTGAGGCTGAAGAACATGATGGTGGGCTTGAATAAGCCTTGGTTGGTGAGGAAGGCCACTTTCCATTCGTCGCCCTCCTTGATACAGACGTTATTGTAGCCCCAGCGGATGTCGAACTTGGTATACAGGGTGCAGCCTCGTAGGCAATCAATAAGTTGAGGAATAAGGGGAAGAGGGTAATGGTTCCGGATGGTGTATTTATTGACGGGGCGATAGTCCTGGACGGGGCGCAGGGATCCGTCACCCTTCTTGACAAAGAAGAAGGATGCTGCGTAGTTGCTTTTGGAGGGTCGAATGGTTCCACGTTTGAGGTGCTCTTTGATGAACTTCTCGAGCTCTTCTTGTTCAAGTTGAGAAAGGCGAATGAGCCGGCATGGTAGAGAGGATGGAGCGTCTGGTTTGAGCTCAATGGCGTGGTCCCAGATGCGAGATGGTGGAAATTCGTGAGAGGCTTCCTCACTGAAGACCTTCGAGAATGAGTGGTAATGCGAGGGGATGGATTTGTCAATGGTTTCGTTGGGGTTAGACATGATGACCCGGCCAATGAAGTATTGACTGTGGCTGGTACGGGTTCGGGGAACGTTTCTAGTGCGGGGAACAAATTGGACTCGGTTGGCGTCGTGAGCGCGTATGACGATTGGAAGTTGGTTTGGGTCTATCCAGCCAGTTTTCCAATTAATATTTGGTTGGTGGGCAGCGAACCAGGGGTAGCCAAGGATGACCGTGCTGGGGCCGAGATCAGAGAGGAAGAAGCGCATTGTGTTCTTCTTTGGTCCTGTGGAAACGTCTAGGTCGACGTAGTGGGTCATGCTTCCTGTTTTGTTAGGAGTTCCATCGACATTGAACAAGGGTCGTTCTTCGGGGAGTCTCTTGATGGGGAGTTGGAGGTGCTTGGCATATTTGGCATTCATGAAGTTTTCTGTTGCGCCGCAGTCGACCAGGGCGTTGGTTTCGGCTCTCTTTGCTCTCGAATGTAGATAAACACGGATGTGCATTGACTTGCGCGCGGAAATAAATACATTCAAGACCTGTCTATGCTTGATCAGTGCCGATCTAATCAAGCTGAGAGAAAATCCGGGGAGTTCGGGTCCTGCCCTTCCTCCATCTTGTAACACAACGTGTCAAAATCATTCTGTGGGAGTGCCATGGCGGCATTGTGAATGCCGTCCCAGGTGGAGGGTACGGTGGCCGGCTGTTGGGCTGGCTGTTGGACTGGATAATCCAACGGGCCATCATCTTGGTCCATGATGTTGGTCGCGTTGGCTCGTGCCTGCCCTCGCTGGGAGCGGCAGTCTTTGGCGAAATGCCCAGCTCGCCCACAGTTGAAGCAGTTGCGATTCTGCTGCTGACCACCTTGGTTTCACGCGAGGCTATTCCCGAAGGGCTTACGGAATGGGTTTCTATTGGGCCATTGTTGTTAGGCGGAGCGTACGAGCGTGATACGTCCATTGGAACTGGATGATTGTTCATCCACCTAGGGGCGTTAGATGAGTTGTAGGAACATTGCGGCGGAGCCTGCGGTGCATTCCGTGGGAAACTCCTGTTTGGGCATGGTGGCCCTCTTTAGCTCTGGAAAGAGGTGACGTGACCTCTGGCTGACCGCAGGGCTGAGACCAGCTGAAGGTTTCGGGTGACAATGATGGCGTGTTGCTTGATAGTGTAATAATCGCCTGCGGCTGAGTCTAGGACTCTGGTGAGGACATTGTCTGGGAGTCCCCTGAGGAAGAGATTGACGGTTTCTCCGTTTCCAACGGTGTACCCAGCTTGTCTGGTGTATTCTTCGAACTTCGAGATGTATTGATCGATACAGGGAAAGTCCATTTTCAGGGCGTCAAGTGCCAACCTGGCTCGCTGATCTGCTTGAGTGTCACGGTACTGGTTTCTGAACTCGTTGAGGAAGTGAGTCCAAACGACTGGAAGGTTGTCCCTAATGGG
Source organism: Russula brevipes (assembly GCA_022496215.1). Lineage (NCBI taxonomy): Eukaryota > Fungi > Basidiomycota > Agaricomycetes > Russulales > Russulaceae > Russula > Russula brevipes. The sequence goes on along the minus strand of WTXF01000108.1, from coordinate 71,459 downwards.
ATCCAAGGTGTCGAGCCAGGCGCCCATGTCGGTTGCCCATCCACTAACTTCTGGTCCCTTGATGAGGGTGAGGGCCAGGGCGACTCTCCTATAGGGTGACTCGAACCCTGGTATGCCTGTGTTAACCCGGATGTAGTCCTTGAGTCCGGTGATGAAGGCATCTGCTTGGCTTCTGTCTCCGCTGAATTGTCTGGGAAGTGATCCCATGGTGCACACATCTCCTCCAGCAGGGGCAACGGGATTCTGTGCAGCCACGGGGATTGGGGCAGGTGGTCCTCCTCCGCCTCCTCCGCCACCGCCTCCACCGCCATGGGGTCCAGGAGGTCCTCCGTCGGGATTTCTCCGAAGAGCTCTGTTAAGTGCATCGAGTATTCGGTCATTTCCTGGAGGTCCAGTTCCTGAGCCGTGAGTTGGGGAAGCTGGTTGAGAGGAGGGGGCTGGTGCGGTGCCTAGTGTTTAAGGGTCCAGTCCTATGGACCTCAAAAAGACCGGCAACCGGACACAACCGAACCGGAAGAGACCGGACTTCCGGTTGCGGTTGCGTCCATTTTGGGATGGTCCGGTTGCTGGTTGCCACACTCAGGGAAAATGGGGCAACCGAGAAAAGACCGGTTGCAACCGGTCACAACCGGTCTTTGTTATGTAATCTTGCCATGCCCGCGGGAAGGCCGAAAATCGCTGCTAGGCGTGTAACGCGTATTGCTCACTGTGCACAACTAGGCCTTCGTTGCCTTCCCCGCCCTCGCTGTCTTCGTCCTCGCCGCCTCTGCCCTCGCCGCCTTCGCCCTCGCCACCTCCACCCTCGCCGCCTCTGTCCTCACCCTCGCCGGCGTCGCCCACCCCTCGTCCTCGTCCTCGTCCTCGCCATCGCCCTCCCCCTCGTCCTCACCTTCGCCACCATCGCCGTCGCTCCACCCGCCACGCGGCGGTCCCAAAACCCCCCATCTTCTCCCTGCATGTCTTTCATTTCCCGCCTCTTCCGTGCGGCCACTACCTAGAGAGTCAGACAGGCGGCGTCACTGCCGTTGTTCCTCCCGGTTCGACAGCTGAGAAAGTGGCCCAACTCCGTGCACTGCACCCCCACGAGTCCTCATCGGCGTCATCTGGTGATGAAAGTGACAGAACGAGCTTCACCGAGGACCGAGGAGGAGCCGACACCCCTTCCGCCTGCAAATGCGTGGGAGGTGTATACGATGACGCCCCGGCCGCCATGCCCCAACGGCCCCTCGCGCTCGCAAATGTGTGGGGGGTGTCTGCGACAACATGCCGCCACGGCACCACCCTCCCGCCCGCAAACGCGTGGGGGGCTTCTGCGACAATGCCCGCCGCCACGCCACGCCACCCCCCGCCATCCCGACCCCCTTCCGCCCGCAAGGGGGTGTCTGTGACTATACCCGCGGACGCCACGCCACCCCCGCCAGACCATCCCGACCCCCTCCCGCCCGCAAACGCGTAGAGGGTGTATGCGACAACGCCCGGCCACCACGCTACCCGACACCCCTCCCGCCCGCAAACACTTGGGGGTATATGCGCCCAGCCGCCAGTCCACCCACCAACACCCTTCTCGCTCGCAAACGCGGGGGGGTGTATGCGACAACGCCCGCTGCACCACGCCACCCCCTCCAGCGGGCCCCTCCAGCCCCTCACGCTTGCAAACGCGTGGGGGAGTCTGCGACAACGCGCCACCACACTAGCCCCACCATGCCACGCCGCCACCCCCTCCCAGCCCCTCGCGCTCGCAAACGTGTGGGTGTCTGCGACAACACCCGCCGCGCCACGCCCCTCCAGCCCCTCGCGCTTTTTTGGCTCGAGAAGGCGACGCACGATGCACGTAGGATCGTCCTGCGCGACGACGATGTTCTTCGGCCCGAGCTTGTGCAGGTCGAGCGCGTACCGAGCGAGCTCTGGGTCCGCGCTGTCGAGGCCCCGCAGTGGCGCACGAGCTCGACGAGCAACGTGACGGCGCGCTCGACGATCGTCTGCATCTCGGCGAGCAGGACTTCGCACTCGGCTCCCACGGGCGCACCCTGAGTGAAGAGCGCGTGCGTCGCAGCACGTTTGCGCTCTGCACAAGCAAGGAAGTATGCGCGTGCGGTCGGGAATGGGCCGCGGTCAATTGAAAGCGCGGTGCGGCCCTCGACGTAGAAGCACGGGTGGGTGAGTGGGCTGAGGGTGTCTGCGACAGCGTGCCGCCACCCCACCCCCGCCCCGCCCCGCCGCCATCCCTCCAACCCCTCGCGCTCGCAAACGCGTGGGGGTATCTGCAACAGCACGCTGCCACCCAGCCCCGCCACGCCACGCCGCCACCCCTCCAACCCCTCGCGCTCGCAAACGCGTGGGGGTTTCTGCGACAACGCGCCGCCACCCCAGCCCAGCCCCGCCCCGCCACGCCTCCAACCCCTCGCGCTCGCAAACGCGTGAGGGTGTCTGCGACAACGCGTCGCCACCCCAGCCCCGCCCCGCCCCGCCCCGCCGCCATCCCTCCAGCCCCTCGCGTGAGGGTGTCTGCGACAGCGCACCACCACGCCGGCCCCACTGCGTTGCGCACCACACTGCCCAACATGTGCTCTTAGTCTACTTGTATTACACTGTCTGTAGTCTTGTGTAAAATAGTTAATAGACTTTTAATTTTTACTGCAAAGAGTGATAGTATAAGTCAAAACATGAGTGCAACGACCGGTTGCTGTCAGTTGCCAACCGGTTAGCTCAACAACCGGTTGAAACCAGTTGTTTCGAGGAAACCCAACTGAAGGAGACCGGTTGTCTCCAGTCCGGTTGCCGGTTGCAGCCCACAGAGCTTCGGATGCAACCGGTTGCGGTTGCAGTTGCCCCGATTTGGGCCAAAAAACCGGACCGGACCGGACTTTGAAACACTAGCCGTGCCAGTGTACGAGCGGGAGAGAGTGACGGTCGGTGCCATGTCTCTGGGGTGAAGTGGATAGTGGGGTTGTTGCACTGGAGACGAATAAATGCTGCCTCGTTGTATCGCTCCTGGGAGTGGGGAGTAAGTTCTGGAATATGGTGGGGGTCCGCTCTGTGAACTGCTTCTAGAGATAGGTGTGTTGCGGATTTCTGTGTTTGTGGGATCTGGTAACTGTTCGTCTTCTGATTCGGATTGTACGCCAGGGCTGTCAGGTTGTTCTAGTTCGTCGTCTGACTCGTCTCCACGGTTGGAGTTCTTGTTCGATCCTACTTGGGATTCTGCCTTGTCCGAAAGGTCTTCGTGTTCTGAGGGAGCGCGCTCAGATACTGCGTCGTACGTGTGGATGTCTGGTCTCTTCTTCCCAAGGTATGGAAGGTAATATGGCTCTCCTGTGTAGTGTGGGACAAGGGTTTGGGCAAACCCGTGGTGTACGGGTCACGGGGTCCTCGGGTACGGGTGCGGTCCCTGGGAATCTCAACCCGGGCAATACCGTGACCCGTTCAATGGTGTCGCGGGTTTGGACGGTTTTTTGCAGCTGCCAACCAGCCAGCTCCATCCTCCCTCAACAACACTTTCAACACCCTCAAAGTCGATGACACCGCCACCTCTCACCACCAACCCTCAACACCTGGTCGCCGCCCGCAAGAGCGGCTTAGAGCGCTCCCAACCGCGACACCCTCAACACCCCAAGCCCCCGACAAATCAAACGCGGATCTCAAGTCGCTCACAACCCCCGCAAGATTGTCGCCCTTGGCACTGCCAGCCCCCAGGCCAGTCCTCAAGATCCGGTCGCCTTGTTCATGGCCACTACATGGCCTCGACCATGCGCGGTTGGGGAGCCTCGGCTGCACTCGATTGTGCCCGGGCTCCCTTGGCAATGCGACGCCCTCCTTCCGAGGAGGTGCCCCCTCAAGGCTACGGGTAGCGACCCTCTTTGGAGGGGCCTGCTCCGCGACGCGATGCCCTCCCCGAGGAGGCATCGCCTGACAACGGCCGGTAGCTGCCCTCTTTGGAGGGGCCTCCGCATCGGTTGACCGCCCCTGTGCAGGCCAGTTGGCCTTGAACACGACCTCGACCGTGCGTGGCTACAGCAACTCACCCACCTCGCCCTCGGACTCGTGCCCCAAACCGTTGGGGGCCCTTCCAGTGTGCGCCCTCGATTCTGGCCACATCCCCTCAACGACACGATGGCCCCTCCATAGGAGGCTCATCCTCAAGATCACGAATCGCACCCTTGTGCAGGGTGGCCTGGCGCGCATCGGTCGGTCGCTTGTGTGCAGGCCAGTTGGCCATACACATGGCCTCGACCGTGCACGGCTGCGGCGCCTCAGTCACCTCGCCTTCGGACTCGGAATCATGCCCCAATCGCTGGGGACAAACACGTATCTTAAAGAGCAGGAGGGGTCGCGAGCTGGCAAAGTGTCCGGCCCCAGACATGCTTTCGTCGAGGCAAGGACCCATGTCCTCAACGCCTGCGATACATGCCCGGCAAATGGCCACCGCAGGAGCTCCTTCTCACATTGCTTAATATCTAACGTTTGCAGCCGCAGCCACAGCCGCATTCGCACCCGCCCCGGGCCCCTCCCACCAGGACGTCCTCCCCGCCCGCCTCTGGCACACTCGCCGCCGCACTCGCATCGCAGCGTGCCTCTCCCACCACGACGGCCTCCCCCCACGACGCCTTCCCCCGGTGACGGCCTCCCACCACAACGCCCTCCCACCACAACGCCCTCCCCGCCCACCTCGGCACCCAACAGGGCGCGGTATGGCCACCGCGCTGTCCCATTCGTGGTGCACCACGACCCTCTCAGGAATCCGCAACCGGCACGAGGACAGCAAGCCGAGCCTCGCGCGCGTTGCTGTCCTCTTCATTTGTGGTAGCTGTGTGTGGCCTTGGCCCCTGCCACCTTACTATTACTCAGTAAAGTACTTGTACATCGTAAAAATAGATATTTTAATAGAGTACCACGGGTGGACACTTCCAGCGGTGTGCACCCGTGGGTTATTTGTCTTATACCGCAGTCAGAACCTGGACCCGCGGGTGCGGTGTCGAAACGGGTGAGGGTGTGACAGGTGCGGGTGCGGTGTGACAAAAGTCACCCGCGGTGTGACCCGTGTCCAACACTACTCCTGTGAAAGCAAGGCTGTACCACTGTTTTTCGTGGAGTGCAACTGGGATTGTATTCTCGTTGAGTAGCCCTTGGCTGTTGTCTGTGTGGACGAGTACTGCGTATGGAAGAGGATTAGGATATGTCTGTGCTGGAACCAACTGAATTTTATTATTCAGGTTCTGTTTCTTGTGTTCTGCGATGTCTGTGATTGTATCTTTGTCAAGCCACACCAATGTGCTTGAAGTGCTTCTAGTGTCACTAGAGCTTGTCGTGGTTACTTGAGTTAGAGTCTAATGTCACCGCCGGTGGTGCACTAGTACTTGCTTGGTCGTAGTCGCGTAATGCTTCACTGAGAAGCTGATAGTCTGGTACTGGTCGGAGTAGGCTGGGCTTTGGTCTGCTGAGTTGTAACGTCCTCTTTCTTGATATGAGGATAAGACGGCTGCGAACGTAGATGTGTTTGACTTGAAGGTGTAGATGGAAGAGTAGGGATGAGTTAGACGTGTTCCCAAAGCTGGCCAGTGCGTGGCTCAGAGTCGCGTAGAGAGGAAGAGGGAAGGAGGAATAGAACACAAGTCAATTGTCAAGAAAGACAGGAGACTCTAACTGGAGAGTCTCTGGTAAATACAGGGTAGTACTTATACTAGTTCTAGAGGCTGTACCATACATGCTAGGTAAGCCTGTGTTAGTATAGTGTAGGGAATGTGAGTCCGGGAGGATGGGATCCCGAGAGAAGGGGTAAACGGGCGGAAGGGACTCGGGTCAAGACCCTCGTCCTCCTCCTCCTCCTCTTTCTTTCCCAACGCTTTTCTAAGTCTTATATACAAGTATACTATCTGTATGTAATAAAGAGCGTGTTCTTTTTGTTTATATCTCGAAAAGGAAAACTGAACAAGGGCAGCAGTGCAGGCGTTGTCGAGTTCGACGGCCCAAGCGTCGGTTGTCTTGGGGTGGCACATTGCCCACCTTACAATAGTAACGCATATAAATAGACGCGGTTGTACAGAGCACAGGTCAGGGCCTGAATGCTGTAAGTATGAAACACATATGAAACACATGAGACTACGGGTCAGTGCCCGAATGATACGAACTGAGACAAGAGGGGATCAAGGTAGTAAGTACAGGTCAGGGCCTGAATGATACGAACTGAGATGAGAAGGGATCAAGGGCAAGGATAGGTGAAATGTGAGATCATATCGTCGATCTCGTCATTGGAAAGGATAGGGGTCGAGGGAACGCACAGATGATCGTTGCACCAGTGCTCTGCCATAGCCGCAGGGCCTTCCCAGGCGCAACAGCACATGCTGCAACGTGTCACTGTGGGATAGGCTGTAACAGAGAGTGACTGTAGTGAAGGACTCACCATTGGGGACTTCAATAGACACATTCCCCATCCCTGTGGCATAAAAGACCTACTTGTCAGCAGTAGTATCACTGGCTCCTAGGAAAGGCCTAGCCATTGGACTGGGGTAAGTTCAAGAGAACCAGCTCATGGCACTAAATGACAGATGGTCTTGGGTGTCAGTCTAGCCCTGTCTAGCCACCCGCAGTCTGGTACCAGGAGCAAAGCATAGTACAGTCTGGAATAGATCCGGAACACACCTGGAGTACTTATGCAGTTTCATATGCCTGTAGCAGTAGCCTAGCCCTGTAGTTCTAGAGGGGCACAGTTATCACATGGGTACTATACAATACTATAAGTAGTGGCCAGTGTCAACCCTAAGTTGGCACTTTGAATCTTCTCTTGTCTAAACCCCTTAGACACTCATCTCACAAATATCATCTCTTTCACCTCATCTCCTGTGTATAGTGATTGACAAGGGTTTCCCAACCCGCAGGGGTATTTACCCAGGGGTATCACGGGTGCGGGTAAGGGTACCCGACCTCTGACCCTCCAAAAACCCGTACCCCTGAGGTACGGGTACGGGTATGTGGCGGGTTCTGGCCTGGCTGACAAATGCGGACTGGCCTGGCCGTAGTCCGGCCGCATGAGAAGCTGCGTCAACTTGACGACGCACGTCGCTGCACTGTCGTCGCTGCTCGCTGCCCTCCGCCTCACTGAAAAAGACGACAAACAAGAGATTGCTCTGGCCTCATTAGCAAACCCAAGGTGTCAATGCGCAAGTCGATGATTGCAAGATGGTCGCCTGTGTCGTATTCGCGAGGATCAGCTGGCACATGAGCTTCATGCACAGCTGGAGCGTGTCGTCGCATTCCTCTCATATCATCCAGACGGACCCCTGAAGGATGCAATGCAAGAGTTGGAGAAACCCCTGGCCAAGCTCTGTTCGTCATTCTCTAGCTTCCCGTCGTTTTGGCCTGACAGCGTTCGCTGCACCGCCCAGTTTACGATGACCCTCCCACCCCGCGACAGATATTGGGCCTACGTACTCGTCCCCCCGGCCAGATAGTTCTTGTAACAATGTCTGCGATGCAGGACGAGGACATCTTCCAGACCGCGCATGTCATCAACTGCCTGCAATTTGGAAGTGCGATCTTTACTGTTAATAGTATTCTTGGTCTCATTCGTCAACGTAGCACCCATCCCATTGTCGGTGAGTCTATTCCCTCTTATGTTACTCGCATTATCTAAAATCAGCCACAGAATGCAACCTCAAAATGCTCCATCAACTCTGTTGTTGAGGCCGTCGACTTTGCTCTCGGCAGTCACCCCCACATTCCAGTAGCTAATCCTTTCCCCGCCGTTATCCCCCCGGTGCTCCACCGCCTGCGCAGCCCAACCCCTCTTGAGGCACTGTGAGGACATCGTCGCATGCGACTTCTCGGAAGACGCCCTTTGCTCCAGAGACCAAGGGCATCTCGTCCATTCTCCGATGGTGAGTACTTTCATCCCTTTTTCGCACGTCTACAGGACTAACATGATTGCCGTTCGAATCCTTAGTCACAGAGAAGCCCCTTCTCCTCTGCGTGGCAGACATACACGAGCGGCCTTTGACATCAACCTCACCTCGCCTGCGGCGACTATAGCCCTCCACTGCCCTCGGTCTCATGTATTTGAGAACGGAGAGTCAGGAAGTTGCCGATATTCTCACCATCCCAGAGATGACCATGGCCCTAAACCGCATCCCGCCCAATCTCTTATTGCTGCGAATGTTGGCTCAAAACCTCATACTCTGGGGCCGCATCACCTACTAAGGAGTGGATCACTGCGCAACTGCCACCCTACATTGTCAAGGGTTTGAGTGAACGGGCCCAAGGAAAGTCCATTGACGACGCCATCGACCTTGCCTTCTACAACATCGTCGCGGGATGCTGCTTCGCGATAGCACTCAAATATGCGGCACAGTCCGAGAGGAGCCATACCTGTTACTCATCAATTTTTGATGGACCTCTAGCATGACTCAGGCGCACTCAGTTACGAACCTGAACTTTTCCCTGGACTTATTTATCGCATGATCAAACCCAAAGTCGTTCTCCTTATTTTCGCCCAACCCCTCTTGAGGTGCTGTGAGGACATCCTCGCACGCGACTTCTCGGAAGACACCCTTTGCTCCAGAGACCAAGGGCACTCTCGCCCACTCTCCGATGGTGAGTACTTTCGTCCCTTTTTTGCACGTCTACAGGACTAACATGATCGCGGTTTCGATGGACCTCTAGCATGACTCAGGCGCATACAGTTACGAACCTGAACTTTTCCCTGGACTTATTTATCGCATGATCAAACCCAAAGTCATTCTCCTTATTTTCGTGTCAGGAAAGATTGTTCTCATTGGCAATGAGGGGTACGAATATCACTCGGAGGACAGCCAGGTGCCACGCAAGATACTCACTGATAGCTGCATCTCGGCACCTTGAGGACATCAACACTGCTGCAGCAACCGCCCTGTCACCTCCTCGTTTCTCTTGCCCTTTCTCTCCTACCTCACCTGCACTTCCTCCAAACTACCAGCGCCTCTCTCGGTTCAAACAAATGCCACTACTTGTCCCGTTGTTGTCACCGTCACCACCTCTCCCGGCCCACATCAAAATTTAATTAGACTCATCAAAGCCACCAACCTACCACCGTCTTTTCTGCCTCTCCATTTCCCCTTGCCTACTATGTCATGGCAACTGCGTAACCTGACATTTATTTCAACAAACTGCCCCACTTTCCTTTTTTTTTCCTCTCCACTGCTAACACTCGGAGATCACCAATGCCGGTTGTCCCATTCTGGACAAGCGTGTCCCAATGATGCCTGTACGTTGTTTTTCAATATATTTCTTCATTTACTAACCGCGTTTATCATCAGGGCCAGTCTCAACCCATTTCTCCTGCGTTACCAATAGGGAGCCTTCCTTCCTCAACGATCGTCCCACTTGTATATAAATGGTTGATCACCAATACTTCAAAGGGATTGACTCTGGGGTTGCACTCCGTTTTCTTTGTCTTCACCCTCTGTTTCAACTCCCTACCTTGTCGAGTCACGGACCCTCCTCTCAAGACAATCAACTTCATACGCTCACACCAACGCCTTCATTGAATGCCCCTGTCTGGCTCCAACAAAGCATTACCCGAATTACGGCCTGCAAGTTTGCGCAAGCGAAAAGAGTCCAGTCGTTCCATTGGGAATGCGGATCCACTTTTGCCAAAGAATAAAAAATCAAAACCATCCATCAAGAAAACACTGGCCCATCACGATACAGCTGTACCCACTCCTCCAAGTCCATCAACTCGAAAATCCTCTGTTGACATTCAAGAGGTTGAAGATGACGGCGACAGCATTGTGCCTAATGTGCACCCAAATGACCCAGCACAAATCCTTGAGCTATCTGATGGGAGTGATGATGGCGAAGACGAAGCCCTTGTGGGGGACAGTGGTGAGGAGTATGAGGAGAGCGCAGAGTCTGAACTGAGTAAGCCCGCTACTATGCTATTTTACCACTGCCTAAAACATTCATAGAACGGCTCTCAAAAGACTGGAACTCCCCAATTTACGCCTTTTTTAAGGCCGTGCCTATTATTGATTATGTTGAAACCCGCCGTGTTCATGTCTTCGAGTGTAATGCACCACACTGCAAAGGGAAAGGAAGATATGCATGACATGTCCGGCGCTACCTGGATACTGGGGATGCGAAGTCCACTAGTAACTTACGGCGTCATGCGAAAGTATGTTGGGGTCAGGAGGGTATTGAGGCTGCGAGTGAAACGAAAGATGTTCACGCAGCACGAGATGCCATGGTGCAAGCAAATCCCAAGGATGGTTCACTTACTGCAGTGTTTGAGCGGATTGGTAAGAAGAATCATGCGGTGTATTCACACCGCCCGCATACAAAGGCAGAATCCCGGTATGTCTCTCAGCCCGACACTCTGTCAAGTAAGGATAACACTGGTGCTGATACTATTGTAGAGCAGAAATTGTTCGTTGGGTTGCCGAAAGTATGTGGCCAATCATGATTGTCAAGGATCGTGGCTTTCAGTCACTGATGAAAACGGGTAGACCAGACTGCCACATACCTTCACCTAGAACAGTATCCCGTGACGTCAAAAACGTCTTTGTGCGCTGTCGCCAGAGGATTTCGAAGATGCTCCAAGTATGTATTGTGCCAATGATGTGGTTATAATTCTTACCAAACTTGCCAGGAACATAATGGAACTCTGAGCTTTGCTACGGACGCATGGACATCACCAAACCATAAATCATACATGGCAGTCACAGTCCACTTTGAAGTGGATGGTGTGCCCGTGTCGATGCTCCTTGATCTGGTTGAAGTTGCCAAATCACACTCCGGGTTGAATCTTGCTGCTACTTTTGCAACAATCCTTGATCAATTTGGTATCTCGGACAAGGTGTGTTTGTCATAGTATTTGCTTATATGCCGCTCACCCGGGATCCAGATCCTTAGTATCACTTGTGACAATGCGACTAACAACAACACCATGATTGACGAACTCGAGGACTGCCTTGATAATTTCTCTGGGGCAGCAAATCGAACGCGTTGCTTTGCACATATCATTAATCTCATTGCCCAGACTGTTATCCGACAATTTGATGTACCTAAGGCAAAAGTGGGAGAGCTCGTTGATGAGTTACGAGAGTTGGCCACAGATATTGATGTCGAAGAACTAATGACGCAAGCAAATGACACATATGGGGATGGTGATGATGAAGATGAAGATGATCTTGAAGGATGGGTGGATGAACAGAGTGAGTTGTCGACATCAGAGATGGAGAAGCTTGATGGCGATGTGCAGCCTGTACGAAAAATACTGGTGAAGGTGTGTGCATCTTAAGTGTTTTCGGAGTTACTAGTTCGTTGCTGATATTATTGCCACTTCAGCTCCAGAAAGTAGCATACGCGATCAAGAACTCGACTACAATTGTCCTCCCTAAATGGTTTTTGGCCGTAGATGAACTCAAACTAGGACATCGCATGATGCCTCGGGACGTGTCAACATGATGGAATTCAACATACGACATGCTCTTATTCGCTCTGAATTATCGGGATGCACTGGACAACATTACTGGTGAACGCGACATGAAACTCCGCCAGTATGAGATGGATGACGATGAATGGGACATCGCTCAGCAACTCTGTGATGTATTAAAGGTTTGTTATTGCTTCATTTACCATGCCAATCACATGTTTCTTACTATTGTCCATAGGTTTTCAAGGATGCTACGCTTTATTTTTCACGTAACGGTTCACCAAACATTGCGACAGTCATCCCTGCGATGGATTGCATCGATGAAGTCCTTGCCACCAGTGCTTTGGACTCTCAGTACTCCGTCTCAATACAAGCTGCAATTGCCATGGGCAAGAAGACACTTAATCGATACTATGGCAAGACTGACTACTCCGAAGTTTACCAGATTGCTATGAGTGCGTACTTTGATCTCAAGATTTGTTGATCCCCGATAGACAACAATTGTGTTTGCAGTCCTCCACCCTCGACACAAACTCCGATATTTTCAAGATGCAGGATGGGAGGAAGATTGGATTGCGACGGCAGAGAAGCTTGTACAAGATCAATTCAAGACCAACTATTGCCTGGTTCAGCCTTCTAATGACACTTGTGTTGAATTTGAAGAGGTTGGCTGACATTTACTTTCTCTCCCACTGTTAATGATCCTTTTCTAGATTTCTGCACCGTCGACATCAAAAAACATGTTTGATGACCTTCCCGCGCTTGCTGCCCCCAAACCCTCAGACCTACGTGGTGAACTTGATCGTTTCCTCAGTACTGACCCTGAGTATGTCCCGGATGTTCTTGCATGGTGGCATGAGCGACAGAATGTATACCCCAGGCTTTCACAGATGGCAATGGATTATCTCTCAATCCCAGGTATGTATTTATCATGATGGCTACACGAACTAGTAATAATTGCCTCTAGCAACTTCTGTAGATGTCGAGCATGTCTTCAGCAAGGGCCGGATTCTTTTATCACACCTTCGCTCTCGTTTGTCAGTCCAGTCAACATGTGCCTTGATGTGTGTTGGAGCTTGGAGTCTATTGGGTTATGTGAAGGATGGGGACATCAGAGCGGCCACTATGCTGCCAGAAATTGATGGAGAGGAGGAGGAACTGGGTGAAAAATGGGATGCCATCGCGTTTGAGTAGAAGTTTTGAGGATAAAGGGGATAGTTTACTGATGTTAGTACCTACCCATACTTGTACCCCTGCGGGTATCCCATACCCGTAAAACCCGTATGTACCCGTACCCTTACCCGTACATACCCTTACCCCTATGACGGGTTAAGGGTTTTCACGGGTAAGGGTACGGGTTGGAAATTTTTACCCCGGGGTTACCCGTGTCAATCCCTACCTGTGTATGCCCTGGGAAGGCAACCGGACATCCACACTATAACCTCCACACTGGCTACTCCAACTCAGTCCTTCTTCCTCTATCATTGCATCATCACTACTCATGACTACCAAAGCATTACCTACTATCAATACAGAATCATCCTTCTAAGGATCTATCACCAGTATCGTCTACACTTCTTCTCAGGAAGGGACCACTCTGGACTCTTTGAGCTCCTCTTCAACATAGACCAGATAGTTGGGAACTATCAAGTGTCACGACTCACTACTGGGAGTGAGCGTGGCTAGGGGCACATGGGGGCTTGAGGGAGGCAGCTATACCACAGGAGTACGTTTGCAAGTAACAAGCAAAGGTACGACAGGAGGAACAGGGGGTCGACTTGGGAGTAAACGCAAGGGGGACTAGAATGGTCCAGCGTGGAGGTTACAACATGGTGGTATCAAAACCGAAGAGTATTATTGACTGTTGCAAGTCTGGGGGAAATACAAGTGAACAGTCTGAGGACTGTTCCTACGAGTTACTAGGTCTTATATACTGCGCAGCCTGGTCTGTGCGCATACTCTAGGGCAGGTCATCCTACATGTGACCGATCAACGAGAGGACAATGAAAGGCTTCCGGCCAATCATCAAATACTAAGGAATGGCGCCACTTTCCCGGTGGTACGACTTTCTTCATGCTTTTACTAAGACAGTCACCTGACTGTGCTGCGGATTACCAAGGGAGTCACATGATACATCACGTGACTAACTGGGGGTTTCTGATCACGTGACGTCACGTGACTTAGACTTGGGGAGGGATCACATGACTTCGAGTCACGTGGTCCAGACTTGGGTTCAATCCCGCCAGTGGCGGTTATTTCTCCGTGGTGTAATTTGGTGTCATGACGGTTCATGACATCGAGTAAACAGCTACACAAGTACTTCACACAGACAACTGCCAAGGGACTGGCAGTGACAAGTGGTGATGGGCACACATGAAGCCTGAGCACTGACATTGGCAGGCAGGCTTCATGCCCCAATACCCTACATACCTTCATCACACACACAATCCTTATTCCCTTTGACCTCAAAGGGGGGCCTTAAGCCCTTTCTCCCCCATTGACAGAGTATTTATCATGTCTGCCATGCTTGTCATACATGGAACATATATAAACTGTAGATAGATTGTCCCTACAACATATAGAATGAATCCTCCTCTCCTCAAAAGTCCTCCATACGTGCATCCTCCTCCCTTGCCTATTTTCTCTAGGTTATGGGCCCTGGAAGTAGTGCTTGAAGGTCCAGTCATGCAGACTGCAAAAAGACCGAAAACTGGACTGGACTGTGACCAGAATGGACCGGACTTGCAGTCAGGTCTACCTCAATTCGAAAATCATCAGTTACAGGTCTACATACTATCGTAAAAACACTGTAACTGAAAAAAACCGGTTTTAACCTGTCAATGACTGGACTGCTGGACTGTAGCTATCGAGAATAAATGGTAGTCATTTTCCCAATTAAAATGAGCCCTAGAACATCCAAATTGAACTAGAATTGGGTGAGTTACAGTCAAAACAATGTTTTAATTATGGTGTTGCTTTGGCACACCCTTGCTAGTTAAATAACACATGAACTACTGCTCATATCAAAATGTGGTCTTAAGTGACTCAAGTGTATATCCTGAGTTCTAGCTGCTTGAATATTTTCATATGTTTACCAATTTCCATTGATGTTCTACAAATTCAAAAAATGTGAGCTGCAGCAATACTAGTTTCAATCATAATTCACTCAATTCACAACCAATTTTGGTGGTCTTAAGCTCATTTTAATAGGTAAACAAATTTGGCCATGGATCTATGGGTCTACTAGCACACCTTTTAGGAATATTTGTAGTGAAAAAGACCAGTCATAACCAGTCATAAACCAGTTAAAACTGGTTTACAACCAGTTACACTAAGGACTGGTCATACATCAGGAAAATGCAAAAATGCTTAATTTTTGGCTTATTCTTCTTAATGCCTCTTAATGCTTCTTAAAGCTTCTTAATGCTTCTTAATGTGTCTTAAAAGACATGAGGGTTACTTATGATAAGTAACCCTCATGTCTTTTAAGACACATTAAGAAGCATTAAGAAGCTTTAAGAAGCATTAAGAGGCATTAAGAAGAATAAGCCAAAAATTAAGCATTTTTGCATTTTCCTGATGTAACTGGTCTAAGACTGGTCCGTAGACTGAAAATAACCGGTCTAGGGTGGTCCAGTCCAGTTCAGGGCACTTTTAGGTTGGTCCATGGACTGGTTATGATCCAGTCTAGCCATAAAAGGCAAAAAAAACCGGACTGGACTGGACTTTCAAGCACTACCTGGAAGTACCCAAGAGATGGTGCAAGTGCATTAGTATCAGATTAAGGGGGAGTATTGGCTAAAAGGGTAATCTGTCACTAAAAGCTGGTTGAAAGGGCAACACAGTTATGAAGATGTAAAACTGCCCAACCACCCATGGCTAGGTAGCTCAATAGGTAGAGCACCTGGTATATATTCAGGAGGCCTGGGTTCAAACCCTAGTCTGGTCACTTAAATGCTGCTAACAATTCCTGTACAAACAACATGATACAACATGTGCACCCAATAGTCATGCCAGTTCGGGTGCCATGCTTGATAACTATCAAGCATGGCTCTCCACTCTGGTCACGTGTCATGGGCACCTGTATATCAGCATCTGGAATGATACCACAGAGTCTTAGCTGCTAATCATCCTGATATTCAAAAGAGGTCGAGTCCCAGGGGTCTGGGGACATCTTCTTTTTGAACATCATCTTTGGGATCATGGTCCTGAGGTCAAGGTAATTACCTAAAGTCAATCTGTCAATCTTCCATTTATCAACCTCAATAATTGTGTAATCTTCAGTAAATTCCTTGTCTGCAGTACCAGCACCAAGGCAGATTGGTGGTGAGTAAACTATGTGACCAAGGATATGGAGAGATTATGGACGAGAGTAGGAGTGGGAGAAAGACGATCAATTTTCTTAGGGGTCCTTCAGGACACTCCTTTTGTATTTACTGTACAAGTATCCTACTTTGATTTTCGGGGTTTTACTAAGCTAGCCTGAGGCGTTCCAGAACAACGTGGAAGTATAGTACTCTGACATGTGAAACCTAACTCGAGACCAAGGCAGAGCGCGTGAAACTTCGTACACAAAAGGCAATTTCTTACATAAGGCGAATGCACCACTTCAAGAGGCCATAGCACGAACACGAAACAAAAGGCCATACACTCGAGAACAAAAGACCGTGTCTCTTCACAAGACATTTTGCACCAGGATATGCTTCTTGGCAGGTTCTCATAGTCCATAGACCTTGGCCCTGAATTGCAACATGGTATCTTTTGCTGCCTGTGCCTCATCCCTCTCATGCTAAGCTGGTTCATGCTCTGCAATACTGTCTTCATCTTTCCACCCTGTGAGATCCTTGATATCCTTGTCCATTGCCCTGACGACCATGTCATAGTCTTCAATTGCCTGGTTAATTGAGTTGATGCATGCATCATAGGCCCAGTCATCAGGGAGGAGGACATCAAAGCAATGCTGGCTTTGTTCCTTGTACTTAAACATGTTGTTTGACACCTTCAACACATACTCCCATGGGTTGTTTGGCTCCTTCAACTTCTTCTGGGGGGGAAGATGACATGGCACATCAGTAAATGTACAAAAAAAATTTCGAGTTTTTGGCACTTTTGCCATGGTTTGCTCTGGTCAACAATTCAACCAGACTCTACAAGACTCTACAAGACTCACAACTCACAATTGATTGTCAAAATTCGAATTAAATATATTTAAGTTTTTGCTAAGGCAGTGTTGCGGCAACTCCCAGAGTCGGAGCCACAATTGGTAGAGCCGTCAGTCTGGCTCACTTTGGCCAAGCCACAATCGGTTAGCCAGCCGCTCAAACCCGGCTCGAGCCAGTCAACAAATAGGTCATATTTTGTGAGAATCAGAAATTTCAAATACGAAAATTCAGCCAATTGCTTTATATTGTATATGTACATTATTTTACAAACTTCCGAGTTTATCTAATTTATCTAATTTTTACTCTCCTATTCCCTCACACCCGGGTACGGGTTCCAACTGCGGCCGCAGTATATTTCAAATCACCGCGTGAACACCACAAGTGCTCAACCCGGTTTTTTTTAATGCAAAGGTTCAACTTGTAGTGTAGTTACTTTATTTAGAGTATATACAGGACATGTAGTAGTAAACAGCCACCGCAAACCGAAGGACATCAATGCGCAAGGCTCAGCTCGCTGTTCTTGCGCCGGGCACGGATCCCTGAGATGCGTGCTGCACCGCGAGTGGGACAGCGCGGGTGCCACAGCGTGCCCTGTTGGGTGTCGAGGCGGCGGAGAGAACGAGCGTGACGGTTGGAGGGGCGCGTGGTGGGTGCGAGTGCAGCTGCAAGTGTGCCGAGGCCGGGCACCTTGCCACACTCGCGACCCCGTTCTTTCTGACACGTGGTTGAAAGGCCCCAATATTCGGGGCACAATTTCGAGTCCAAGGGCGAGGTGGATGAGGCGCCAAAGTCGCGCACGGTCGAAGTGGATGACACGAGCGTACACAAGAATGCAAATGAGAGGGGGGCAAGCGTACACGAGAATATGAATGCGAACGAGACCATGACTGTGTGAGGATCAGTGTTAGGACGGACGGACGGACGAATGGTGTAAGTCGCATCCTCGGTTATTCACCTTGCCATGCTCACGACCCCGTTCTTTCTGACACGCGTTTGAAAGGCCCCAATATTCGGGGCACGATTTCGAGTCCGAGGGCATGGATGAGGCGCCGAAGTCGCGCACGGTCGAAGCGGATGACATGAGCGTACACAAGAATGCGAACAAGAGGGGGGCGAGTGTACAAGAGAAAACCTTGTTGACCACTCGCAGGATGTGCGCTCCAGTACTACGAGAGGTGGACTGTTGCATCACTCACTGCATCAGGGATCATCCTGTTGACATGTGGCCACAGACCCGAAGTTAGACAGAAGTGGCACACACACAACACGACACAGGGGGAACGTACTTTGGATTCATCATTATCGCTGTCCGACCCCATCATGGGTTTCATGGGGCTGCTTGGT
Source organism: Russula brevipes (assembly GCA_022496215.1). NCBI lineage: Eukaryota > Fungi > Basidiomycota > Agaricomycetes > Russulales > Russulaceae > Russula > Russula brevipes. Next base: position 53,552 of record WTXF01000108.1, on the reverse strand, counting down.
TCATAAAGTGTCCGGCGGTTCACTGGCACTGAAAGTGATGGTGCTGCAAAATTAGCTTGTTCTACGGTCGAGCGAAGCACAAACGGCACAGCGGGAGCGGCGTATGGCCATCGTGAACAGCAGTATAGTGTCGTACTGTATGTAGAGCAGAAGACCAATGCAGCGGAAAAGCGGAAAAGTGACGCAGCAGAAGCCGGAGAGGCACTCTGTTGATTTTCCGAGTCCGGTTGATTTTTTACTTGTTGCCCTTGTGGATGCCCGCACCAACGCTGTGTTCCTTCAGCTCGTCAAGGGCATCATTAATCCTCACAACAAGCCCTCTTTGACTCCTTTCCCTTAGCCTCGGACCAAGCCACTTGCAAGATCGGCATCGTGCCCAGCACCCTCAAGTCGCTTGCCGCTCATTCCTCGCCGGACACGACGCCCCTGTCGTTTATGACTCGTCGTCCACCCCCTTTATCGCCTAAGGGAGCCATCATCAAATTTAAGTGGTTCGTTCTCCAATATTTCGAGTTTCCTTGGCTTACCGTCATGGCACGCAGGACGCGGAACAGGACCTCCCTCTACTTCGCGGCCGAACTTCGGTCCTAGGAGCAACCCAGTATCCTGAAGGCTTTCACTTGATGTATGCCCTCGTCCTTTTTTAATTCTCAACCACCACTCATCCCCAGAAAATCCCATTCTATGAAGACTCATGGTCACCACGGTCACGGTCCTCACGGCCACTGCGGCGGCGACAAGGGCTACGGGAGCGGTCTCGGCGTGGTGGAGGCGAACGCCTATCATTCCACGACACCGATGATGGAGGATTCTTGGCCCACTGATGCCTATGCGCGAACCCTCAAACATGCGTCCGTGCATGTCATAATAGGTGTCCATTCCCAGAGTTCCCTTTCAGCAGGCTAATAATAGATGATTTTTGAAAGGACTTTCAGGCATTCCTGGATAAGCTGGCTTGGCAAGAAATCACTTCAAGGCGGGCACAAAGAACCGTGGAGCTCCCAGGGAGCAGGCACGACAACATCGCCAGCGACTTGCGCAATCTGCGCGTCATCACTGAGCGACCAAACGCGAGCACATCGCGGCTGTATGAAGAACGCGTGGAGCTCCCAGGGAGCAGCACAACGACATCACCGGTGACCTGCGCAACCTGTGCATTGTGCGTTGTGCGTCGCCAGCGCTGAGTGACCAAATGCGGTGGGCACGAAGGACGCGCAAAGCTCCCAATGACGACAACCAATGACGACAACGACATTAAACGGTTTACTCTCGGTTTAAACCGAACCAAACCGCTTTTTAAATGGTTTGGCAGTTTTTGGAAAACCTTAAACGGTTTGGTTTCCAGTTTGGGCCAAACCAATCGGTTTGGTTTCCGGTTTGGCCCAAACTGGCCCAAACCGAACCAAACCAAACTTCCCCAACACTAGGTGGTGGGCATCGGGAGGGGCCTTGCGGCTGAGTCAGTGCTGGTGTTGGCGGGCTCCTTCTTTGTGTGCGTGCCGAGCCCCCTCCTCCATGGTGGGAGAAGGAGAAAGAGGGGGCGACAAAGGAGTGACGAGGTGGAGGGTTGGGATGAGGCTTTGCAGCGAGTGTGGGCGTTGGGAGGGTGAGGGGGCTCGCGTCTGTGTCTGCGTCTGTGGTAGGCGTCGGCATGGGTAATCCCGCGAGTATCCGATGGGGGACCCGTACCCACTCCCGTGCGGGTTGACTACCCGGCATCCCGCGGGTTTTTACTGCACGGGTCAACGGGTACCCCAGGTTGGGGTACTCTACGGGTTGTGGCTTTGGGTGATGGACTTACAAGTTGTTTTGAAGTCAGGGGCTTGAGGCATGCAGGAAGCGGGAAGCGGCAGTCTTGCAAGTGTGGGATCTTGAGGGGTGCCGGGGGCGACAGTTTGCAGGTGATGTGGGTGAGGTCTTGAGTATCAGGGGCGGCGGTGGTATCTGCAGTATCCGGTCTTGTAGCCCCATGAACGATGGGGGGCATTGAGGACCTTGGCGTGTGCACAGCAGGCCCTGTCAGCATCTGCGCACCTGTGCGCGCGAGGAAGCGTGCCCTCAATGCGTACGTCTGGGGGCCCGAGTGGTGGAGGCATGTTCGTCGCCCACGCACCAAAATCATCGCCGTCGCCACCACCACCACCGCCACTCGTTGGTGGATGGGCGGCGCGTGCGGTCGAGGGGTCGGATCGGTGTAGGGGAACGGACGGCATGCTCATCCTCATCTTTTTCAGGGGGCCCGAGTGGTGGAGGCGCATTCGTCGCCACACACCAAAGTTGTCGCCGTCGACACCGCTACTGCCGCCACTCATAGGGGTGGGCGGTGCGCGCGGTCGAGGGGTCGGATTGGTGTGGGGGAACGGACGGCATGGGGTCGTCCTCGTCTTTTTCAGGTGCGGGTGTTGGGGCTCGGGAGACAAGGGGGGTCTTGAGGGGGGTGTCCGACTGGGGCGCTGCACGTGAGGATGACGAGCTCAAAGGACGTAGGACGTCAACGCACGATGCGAATCATGCGAGTGCCACATGTGTGCACATTGGGCACAATAGGGGCCAGGTACATCAGGAAAATGTCAAAACGCTGAATCCATCTGAATCCTTCTTATCTTGCTTAAAACAGCTTATCTCCTGAATTTATGCTTAGAGATTTTCATGGCTAAGATGAATAAAAATTTTTAAGGAGATAAGGGACTATAAGAGGATTTCAGAGTGTTAAGAAGGTTCCCAAAATGATAAGGGAGATCTCAGAGAGTTAAGAAGGCTCCCAAAAATAAGCAGATTCCCAAAATAAGCAGATTGTCAAAATAAGCAGCTTCCCAAAAATAAGAACATTAAGAAGATTTAAGATGCCAAAAAATAAGAACATTTCCAAAACTAAGACTTCCAAAACTAAGAAGACTTCCAAAAATAAGAAGACTTCCAAAAATAAGAAGACTTAAGAAGATTTAAGCACACAATAAGAGCAGTAAGTACAACTTACTCCACAGGGTATTTTTCTTTATGTGATTCACACATTCATGCATGTCATAGACTATCTTTTCAAAGACTACTAAACTACAACAAAGGTCTACATAACAAATGGAGACAATAAGAAATAGCTGATACAATGCACAGGCAATGCATTGTGGTATACACCCCCACACAATTGCAAGCACGAGGGTGCCAGGGGTGGGGTTGAGCCGAGCGTCGTTGTACCCCCACGCGAGGGCGAGGGCGAGGGCGGCGGAGGTGGGTGGTGGTCGCGATGGTACCCCCACGCGCGAGGGAGCGCGAGGGGCGGCGGAGGTGGGTGGTGGTCGCGTGGTATGGCACCCCACGCGAGAGCGAGCGCAGGGGGCGACGGAGGTGGGTGTGGCCGAGTCATGGTACCCCGCGCGAGAGCGAGGGCGAGGGGTGGCGGAGATGGGTGGTGGCCGAGCATTGTTGGTACCCCCACGCGAGAGCGAGGGTGAGGGCGAAAGCGGCGGAGGTGGGTGGTGGCCGAGTGTGATGGTACCCCCACGCGAGAGGGAGCGCGAGGGGCGGCGGAGGTGGGTGGTGGCCGAGTGTCATGGTACCCCCACGTGAGAGCGAGCGCGAGCGCGGCGGAGATGGGTGGTGGCTGAGTTGTCATGGTACCCCACACGAGAGCGAGTGCAGGGGGCGGCGGAGGCGGGTGGTGGCCGAGTGTCAAAGGTGGGTGGTGGCCGAACATCGTGGTACAAGCCCCACGCGATTGCGAGTACGAGGGGATGTAGGTGGCGTGGTGGTGGTCGCGAGGGCATCCAGCCCCAGTCGAGGGCGACGGGCGTGAGGCGCTGGTTCTGGAGCGCATCACAGGGGACAAGGTGGTTTCACTGCGTTGCAGGGGGCACAGGACAGAAGGTTAAAGTTGAATTGGATACACCAAAAAAAAATCCCAAGTCAACAACATCATGTGACATGTTCAACTCGAGCGGTTGACACTCGGTTGACACGCTGCGTCAATGTTCAACTTTTCAACTTGTCCTCAACTTGTCCCCAGCCCTCAGCCTACACTACACTTTACCCTAGCCTTGACAGCACCTTCAAGGAGGCCAAGTGTGCCATGCTCGGCCACCTCTAGCTCACACGGACAACGACACACCCTTCTACTTCAAGCCAAGGTCCTCGTCACGGCGCATCTTGTGGCTGAGCAAGATGAGACGGAACCCGCTCAGCGCTCAGCGCTCAGCTCCCACATCGCGCGCGATGTTCGTTTTTTTTATCTTTACCTCGCTGTGCTCTGGGTGATACTGATCTCTCCCCCCTCTCTTTCCCCTTTCTCCCCCCCCCCCCCATGACCTCCTCTTTGCACGAGGCGTCAAGCGCTTCAAACATCGTGACGTCCAGCACCCCCGACCGACCCATAGCACAGCTCTATGTGTAAGTATTCTTTTTTTTTTTTTTTTTTTTGGAAAGCGCTTTTATTCTCCGCAACATAGCTAGTTACTGCTTGGGGGGTAGTTACTGCTATGGTAAGGGCGGGGGAACAAATTGTTAGGTAGCTAGGAGACGTGACAGTCAGCCCTACCTAATGCGCTGTAGCCGGTCCGCGGCTGCGAGACCGGTGTGAGGGCAAATGCAAACTTACGCACACCCCCTGGTGTGGGGGTAGTGTGGGACTCAGGCACGTGTTCACAGAACAAGGATCACAGTGTCCGTCTACCTACTAAAACCTCACGGTGGTTAATCCAGTCCGCTGGGAGGTCCCGTTGTTTCCTGAGGACATGTTCCCAGGTATGTTTCATGCGACGGATAGAGGTTTGGTCGCGTTTCAGTACGGTGGCCACTATTCTGTCGTCGGTGAGTCTTATGTTGATTGCACGGAGCCATCTGTTGTGGATTTCGTTCGGGGAGTGGGTGCGTCCCTGGATAGCTCTCTCACATCTGAGGACCCATATAAGGTGGGCAGATTCGGAGATCAGGATAGTCAGTAGTCTTGTGTGGCCGGATGGGCTGCGTGGACGTTGTTGGGGGTCGTCTGGCGGGGGCTCGATGTCTGGGGGCAGGGTAATGGAGCCGCTACCTAGGATAATCCCCAGGTTGATTTCGGGCCAGAGTTGGGGAGCGTGCGGCCAGGTGTCCTTTGCCAGGGACCATATGAGTTCGGTGGGCGTGGCTCCGCATTGGGTGAGGATGTGGGTGAGTGTTTCAGTCGTCCCGCACGTAGAGCAGTTCTGGCGGTGTTCAAGGCCTGGTATGTTTGCCCAGAATTCTCCTATTTTGTGGGAACCGTGGATGCTTTTGTAGAGGAACTGTTTGATGCGGGTGCGTAGGGTGTGTTTCTGCGTCCCTTTCCATATGGCTTGGTCGGTCTCGATCGCACCGTTGTAGTTTGTGAGGGCGTCTCGTGTTAGTTGGAGGGTCCTGAGCGTGTGGGACGCTGTGGGGGTTTCCGGCTTTGGCGGATTCCTTGGTAGGCTATTGTTTGGGTGAGGGAGGCTAATTTCACGCCCTGTAGGTCGAACTTGGGGGGATCGTGAGGTCGAGGAGGTCTGGGTCGGGTTTGTTTGCCCCTGCCTTCGCGAGTTTGTCGCTTTCCACGTTGCCCGGTATTCTGCTGTGGCCCTTGACCCATTGAAAGTCGGTCGTCGCGATGCGGTGTTTGAGGAGGAAGGCTGCGCGTTTGAAAAGGTCTGCGTTATCTATTCCTATCCAGCTGTCGTCTTCCCACCTGTGTAGGTTGGAGGTCAAGCCATCGATGACGTATCTCGAGTCCGTTAGTATCGTGAGGGGGTAGAAGATGGGTACTGAGGCGATGGCAGCGAGTACTGCGGCGATTTCGCCGATTTGGTTCGAGTGTTTCTCGCCTGGGACTCTGATGGCGGTGTTGCGTACATGATTGGGCTCTTGCCATATGCCACTCCCACATCGAGCGTTCTTTTTTCCATTATTGAAACAGGCGCTGTCAGTGTAGATGGTGATTCCACGGTGTCGTATAGTGACGCCCCGTGTGTGGATGCGCCGGGCGGGAATGGTGGAGAGCTTTTCAGGGTCGGTGAAGATGCAGAAGCATTCAGCTAGGTCGTTTTTACAGGTGAGGGTGGGGTCGAAGCGGATCGTGCCATTTGTTGCTCTGGACCTGTCGTGTGTAAGTATTCCCTTCCTTGCTCTCCCTCATATCACTCTGACATGTGTAGCCCCTTGTCGACGTCGGCCTCCCGTTGCCCAGGGTGTGCACCACCACAATCGCACTACCACACGTGCCCGCGCGCGCATCACCGCCCATGCCCGCATGCGCACCACCACGTGCCACTGCCCGCGTCCGCGCGTGCGCCACTGCACCCGTGTCACCGCCCACGTCTGCACGGCTGCGCCACTGCCCACGTCTGCACGACCGCGTCACCGCCTGCGTCTGCGCGGCCCCGTCACCGCCCGCGTCTGCGTGGCCATGTCACCGCCCGCGTCCACGCGGCCCCGTCACCGCCTGCATCTGCGCGGCCCCGTCACTGCCCGCATCCGTGCGGCCCCGTCACCACCCACATCCGTGCGGCCCCGTCACCACCCGCATCCGCGCGGCCCCATCACCGCCCACATCTGCGTGGCCCCGTCACCGCCCGCATCCACGCGGTCCCGTCACCGCCCGCATCCGCGCGGCCCCGTCACCGCCCGCATCCGCACGTGCACCACCGCGTGCATCTGCATGCCACTGGTGCTTTCTTGCCCACCTCTGTGCCGACACCACCATTGTTGTGGTCCTCACTGACAAGCAACTGTGCTCTCTCCTATCTTTAGCTACCTTTGTTTAATGTAATTAGCACAAACAAATATATATATTTTTGACCACTGCAATTCATAAACCCTGATAAGAATGAATAAGTCTCAATTAAGCAAAATTAAGCAAAAATTAAGATTCTTCTGATAGTATTATTTGCTTAATTCATGCTTAATGTGTGCTTAGAGTTGTGTGCTTACTCTGGTCTTAGTTGCACACTCAATTTAAGCTGCTATTAAGAAGGATTAAGATTTCTGGCTGCTTAATAAGAAACAGACCCTACTGAATCTAAGATGACTTCATCTTAATGAGGATGCGCTTAATTCGTCTTAATAAGACGAATAAGACGATTTAAGATGGATTCAGCATTTTGACGTTTTCCTGATGTATAGTGCAGGTAGAGGAGACACATTAACCCGTGAACCCGTGCAGGTTACCCCGACCCGTGCCGATGCCTAATGCAGAGCGTGCAAGGAGAGGGCCGATGCGGATGATGGCGGGTGGTAGGCGGAAGGCAGAAGGCAGAGGGCACCGGACGAGGATGACAAGAATGAGAGTGGGGTGGTGCAGCGGATTTGAAGTGGGCGAGGTGGCGGGTGAGGTGGCAGGCGAAGTGGAAGCGGAAAATGGGGCTTGAGTTGCGCTAGTAAGTTAGTGTTGTCTCCCCCCAAAATGAATTTTGCCCCCAAGTGCTCTGTGCATTCAACAATATTAATGTCATGTGACACTAGTTGAACAAATTGTGTCGGAGATGCACCGGACTCTGAAAAACAGGATATAATCTGGTGCTCTTCCGTCTCGCTGTCTCGCTCTTCCTCTTGCCGCTTCTCCCTGTACACATCTGCAAAAAAGTTTTGCACCATAGTTACCCAATAAAGTATATAGTTTCTCATAGTTGTCATAGTACAATCCCGTATTTCATAGCTCTTCATAGTCAATATAACATCATATATATATATATATTCCTACATACAATCACTAAACGCTATCTATACTATGGAGAACAAGACATGTCTATGGGAGCTCTGGCATCTATATATTTTTTGATGCCACAAATGTGCTACTGTAAGATTGATATACAAACCTACATAATGCAGATAACCGCACTGTGAGGCTGTCAATCTTCAGGTTGCACGCGACACTGACGAACGCGGGGCACACGCCGTAGATCCCGAGCGAGCGCACACCCGGCATGGGAAGCGCGCAGCGCTGCACGTACAGCTCGGGCAGGCGCGGCGCGAAGGGGGTGGGGCGAAGCGGAGCTCGAGGGCGCGCACCTGCGGGGGAAGGAGTGCCAGGCAGGGTGTGCTCGAGCTCATGCGTGAAGGACAGCCGCGTAGCGATGCGGCGCAGTGCGGGTGCGAGCGAGGCGTCGCGGAAGAGGGCACGGAACGTGGGGATTGAGGAGGGGAGATGGAGGTGGAGGTGGAGGTGGTGTGGGAGGTAGACGGGTCGTAGAGGTAGAGCGTGATGCTCTGGCAGGTGCTGCGTGCAGGTGGGGCGTCGGGAGACATGGGGACTGTCGGTGCTGATGTGGCTTGTGAGTTGGACGCGTCGTTGGAAAAGCGTAAGGAAAGCGTGGCATATGTGGTGGAGAGACATGTGCGTCTGGAGGAAGAGGTCATTAGCTATCCAGTGGAAGGACGTACGCACCAGCGGGAGGGCGACGACCGCGATGAGGGGGTGCAGCTCGGTCGTTGAGAGTGGGAATGGGGGCTCATCGTTGGGGGGAGGTGGATGCGGGTGGTGGGTGGGGGGGGGAGAGGGGAGGGCTTGCGGTTGCGTCGGCGTCGGCGGCCTCCTTCGGTGCGTGCCAAGCCTCTTCCGCGGGGGAGGAGTAGGGGCGACAGGGAATGATGAGGTGGCCTGCACAAAAGCGGTCGACCAAGGCAAGGCATGCACTCTGGAGAGGGCCACCACCCAGGACGTCGAGGGGGAGCCCCTTTGAGAGGCTGTCAGGTGCCAAGGCCGAAGTGGTTGGCGTCGCAACCCTGCACGGTCGAGGCTACACACAAGGCCGACTGGCCTGCATGAAAGCGGCCGACCGAGGCGGAGTACACCACTCTGGAGAGGCTGCCATCCAGGATGTTGAGGGAGAAACCTGGAAAGGGCGCTATCCAGGACGTTGAGGGAGCCTCCTTTGGGAGGCCGTCGAGGCGCCGAGCGGCCGACCAAGGCGGGGCACACAAGGAGAGGGCCGGTGCGGGTGATGGCGGGTGGTAGGCGGAAGGCGGAAGGCGCTGGATGAAGGTGGTGAGGACGAGAGCAAAGAACAAGAACAAGAACGAGAGAGGTGTGCGGCGGGCAAGGTGGCGGGCGGAGGTGGCGGACGATGTGGAGAACGAGGACCAATGAGACCATTGAGTGTGCTACCTTGTGCGCTACCCCAAAGTAGTCCCCAAGTCAAGTCCCCATTGAGTTTGCGCCAAGGTTTGCGCTACCAAGTCCCCGTCCCCATCAGTTCACTGTCAGTTCGACTCTGTCATGTGACACTAGTTGAACAAATCGTATGGAGATATGCCAGACTCTGAAAAACTGAATATAAACCTGGTGCGCTGTCGTTCGTTCCGCCTCCACTTCATCCTTCCCCTCCCACTTCTCTCGCTACGCTTGAGCGCAACTTGAGCTAGGTTGTCCTATCACGGTAAGTAAGACCTCCTCTGGGGGTAACAGGTTACTCACCTTTCCCTGTCACAGTTATAGGATGTTGACGTTGACTGGGTGCAGCCTGCCACCCTTGAACACCCACACAAAGACATGACTTTGGCACCCACCTGTAGCCTCCACAATGGTGCGTTGTCTTTCCCACTAGTGTATTGGTTAATGATGCTTATATTATTACTTTGCAGGTTCAACTCAGTGCGCAACCATTGGTGGCTGAGCAAGGCTCAAAGTCGCGCCTCCAGCTCACAATGCCATCAATGATGGAACGAAGGCGGGATTCTTGGACGGCCATGGTATCAAAGGAGACAACTGGTGTCTTGTAGATTAAAATAATTAGTTTTCTTGTATTGATATTGTAGTAGATTGAATATATGTTTATTTGTGTCAACTCTGAATAGTTTTGTTTTGTATGGCTTTCGACAATTTTCGCAAAATAAAATAAAATTCGACAATGATATTTACATACTCTATAGACTATAGAGTCTCTGTTTTGACATCTGCTACATTGGCTATATGGTCTATATAACACATGGAGATGCAAGCTATATAGCCTATGAAGAGAAGTGCGTGGATATAGTGAGCTATAGATGGGGAGGCAGTGTCTGAGGGCTATGCGATGTATGGATGCTATGTGGCACTATATAGCCAATTATAGACTTATCTTTTTTTGCAGATGGCAACCACTTGGTACTGGGTTATCCCTCCACGGTGAGCAGCATACCCCCTGTGGTGGGTAAAAGTTTACTTACCTCTCCCTTTCACAGTCATGAGGGTCTTCTCCTCCGTCATGTTGTGCTGAAATGGTATGTGCTTTGATCTTCTGGCATGTATCTTACTCATTGTTGTCAACCTTGACCTAGGTGTCTCTGTGACATGGTGCCAACACCAGCCCCTTTTCCTGACATCACTGGGCTCTCGGAACATTCGAACTTGAACCAGGTAAGTTAGTTTTACTTCTAGTTGCACTCACGTTGTAACTGACTTCCCTTCCAGGGATCATATGTGGCATTATTCCCTCGGAGTCTGGCCACGATATTGAAGGAGACAAGGGGTGATCATATTAAGTAGATTAAAGTTGTTAGCTACTCAAATTGTATCTGTGCTCCAAATCATGACAATGAGTAACTACCGGTTTGTTAAATATATCTTGATTTCGGCATTTTTTTTTCGCGATCACATGCATGGCCCGACATTTGGAACTGCAAAGTATATATGTTTTAGAGATCAAGTGTGCTACATTAGCTACATAATCTATAGAGCTATATGAATACTTGAACTATATAGCCTATGGTAGAAGTAGTGCTTGGCTATGGGAGCGTATATACACGGTATAAGTGCGAGTTGGTGAATTCGACCCAAGGGAAAGTGTGGACAGATATAAGTGATAAGATATGAAAGAGGGAGAGCTGGGGACGAGGAAGCGGATGGGACGCGGGAATGGAATGGGGAGTGCACAGTGGTGCGGCACAAAAGGAAGGGGAGCAGACTTGTGCACGGTGGCACAGCAAACGCGGGCGAACGAAGGGAACGGGAGCGCACGGCGGCACGGCACACAGATAGGGACACAGATAGAGTCTCTTATTCAGTGGGGACTAGGTAGTCAGTTTTTGTAGGTAGATATTGAGTTTACTTTATAGACAAGTTGGTATCTAGGGGAAAGGAAAAGAGGGACAGAAAGAGGGTGACAGTAAGATAGACTATGCTAGCTGAAAGGGTTTGGGGCGACAGCATTTGCTTGCAGGGGCAGTGGCGTTGTGTCGAGAGAGGGTCGAGGCCGAGAAGGGAGGGAGTGTTGGGCGTCGGGCACTCCGGCGTGGCTAATCGTGCTCAATGCGTATGCATTCCTTATAACGGGGGAAGTCTATGATGCTACACGAGTTATGTAAGCTATATAGCTCGGTATAGACCAATTTTTTTTTGCAGATGAAGTTGATGGGGGTGGCAACAGAGATGCCGGTAATGTCCTGCTTGGTCGCAGTAGACACAAGTGTTCAGGGCTTCCTTTGCCCATCGTTGTTCAAGGTCATGGGACTTGGGTCCCTGTGATTGTACTGGGCATATGTATCGCTCACCCGTGGTTGTGTCCCTTTTGAGATAGGGGTGAATACACTCTACTGCACCTGTGCAATGTAAACGTGCACATACACTGTGGGTGTCCTCCATAGCCTTGTTACAGGCCTCTTCATATCCTTGATGCTCCACTTGCACAAGGGCCTCGAGTTTCAGAACACGGAGTCTCCTCTCTGTCAGGGTCTGTTCCTGTTGGGGAATGCTAAACAGCCACCAAGCATCAGCGGCCACACCATAGTTGCCCAATTGCCAGAGGGCTCGCTGCATGTTGCCATGGAAGTACATCAGGAAAACAGCAAAATGCTGAATCCATCTTAATTCGTCTTATACGTCTTATTAAGACGAATTAAGCGCATCCTCATTAAGATGAAGTCATCTTAGATTCAGTAGGGTCTGTTTCTTATTAAGCAGCCAGAAATCTTAATCCTTCTTAATAGCAGCTTAAATTGAGTGTGCAACTAAGACCAGAGTAAGCACACAACTCTAAGCATACATTAAGCATGAATTAAGCAAATAATACTAGTTCAGGAAAATCTTAATATTGCTTAATTTTGCTTAATTGAGACTTATTCATTCTTATCAGGGCTTATAAATTGCAGTGGTCAAAAACATATATATTTGTGTGCTAATTACATTAAACAAAAACAACAGTAACTAAAGATGGGGAGCACAGGCTTGTCAGCAAGGACACAGAGGTGGGCAAGAATGCACCACAGTGACGCGTGCAGACACGGGCGGTGGCGCGGGTGTGGTGGTGCCGTGCAGGCGCGGGGGGTGGCGCAGGTGCGGGCGTGGGGAGTGGCGCAGGTGCGGGCGCGGGGGTGGTGCAGGTGCGGGCACGGGCAGTGGCACAGGTGCGGGCGCAGGCGGTGGTGCAGGTGCGGGCGGGCGGGCGTGGCGCAGGTGCAGGCACGGGGGTGGTGCAGGTGCAGGCACGGGGGGTGGCGCAGGTGAGGGCGCGGGGGTGGCGCAGGTGCGTGCATTGGGTGGGGTGGTAGAGCATCAGCACGCAAGAGGCAATGGAAGGGGAGGGGGTACTTACAGAGACAGCGGGACGCTCAGCGGTTGAGCGCGAGCTCGTCGGCGAGGACCGCGACGACTATGCGCATGGCGAGCGCGGAGAGGGAGGCGGGGGGTGTGTACTGAGTGGGCGGAAGCATACTGGCGCGGGACACCTGGGGTGGTAGAACATCAGCATGCGAGAGACAAGGGAATGGGAGGGGGGACTTACACAGATAAAGCGGGATGCTCAGCGGTTGAGGGCGAGGACCGCGACGAGATCACACCCGTCCCTGCGACAAAGTCCCGCCACTCCCACCACATGGTCCGCATGTGCAGCACAAAGAGCAGCACGTGCACAGGGTGCCACGGTGCCGGGAGGGTAGCAGCGTGATGCCAGGGGGGTGGCAGCGCGATGCCGGGAGGGTATTGCGGTGCCACTGGTAGAAGCAACGCCCCGGTGGCACCGAGGGAGAGGACAACAGTGAGGTGCGGGCATGTGCTGAGCATGCGGCGGGACCTCGTCGATGGGCTGGGCTGCGCACGTGGCGAGCGCGACATGCGTGAGCACGGGGAGGGAGGCGGAGGGAGGCGGGGGGCGCACCACAGAAGCCAGGGTAGAGCATCAACGAGTGTCCAAGGGAGAGAAGGGGAGGGTGGCTTACATGGAGGCGACGAGGCTGGAGGGCACAACTGCTGCAAGTAGGCCTCTTCATAGGGTCACAAGCTTGCCCCACCTGTCAGTTTATTTTTTCCTAAGACAGACTCAGCTTGAAATGGCCCTACTAGGGAGAGGAATACTGGGGAGATGCGGACTGGGGGAGAATGCGAAGTCGAATGCCATTCAACTTGAACATGTCACATGACACCCCAGGTGCTCCCGTTCTTGAGGGCCGGCCAGCTTGAGGCCTTGGGGCAGGATGTTCAACGTGCAACCTCCCTCCTGAACAAACCAACGCACACACGCACACCGCACACAGTCCCCACGTTGGCCACCACCACCAACAAAACAGCCACGTCGCCACCCCAAGGGCTCCAAATTGGCCCCAATGCCGGCAAGAATGGGAGGCCTCGGAAGGCCCAACAATGACACGTGGCCATCAGGTGAGTGCGAGTGCGAGGTGGCACGAACAGTGCCCAATGCTGACCATCGCCCCCCTTCTCCTGGACACAGGTGACGCAGGCCCTTCACACGGGTGCCCTCGATTCTTGCCCCTTGGCAATGCGACAGCGTCCTGCCGAGGAGGCCCCCCAGTTCAAGACCACGGGTGGCGGCCTCTCCAGGTGGCTTGCTCCCCTCGATTCTGGTTGCGCCCCTCAGCGATACAACGGCCTCCTCCTGAGGACGCTCATCTCAAGACCACGGATTGTGGCCCTGCCCAAGGTGGCCTGCCGCACTCGGTCGGGCGCTTTTGTGCAGGCCAATTGGCCTTGCATATGGGCTTGACCGTGCGTAGTTGCGGCGCCTCAGGCATTTGCCTTCGGGCTCGGAATTGTGCCCCAAACCGCTGGGGCTCAAGTTCATCGGCTTTGCCTCAAGTCTTCCAGGTCTGCACCAGCGTGCGCGACCATCCGTCCTCACCGAATGATGATTCGCGATCTCCCTCGCACCACCATTCGTGTCACGTGGCCAGTGCGGCACTCGCCGCCGTTCGCATTGCGCAGCCAGCGCCGCGCTCCCCACCGTCCGCATTGCATGGCCAGCGCGGCACTCGCCACTGTTCGGGTTGTGCAGCCAGCACGGCACCCCCCACTGTTTGCGTTGTGCAGCCAGCGCTGCGCTCCCCACTGTCCGCGTTGTGTGGCCAGCGCGGCACTCGCCACCGTTCGGGTTGTGCGGCCAGCGCGGCACCCACCATTGTTCGCATTGCGCAGCCAGCGCGGCGCTCCCCACCGTTCGCGTTGCATGGCCAGCGCGGCATTCGCCGCCGCTCACGTTGTGTGGCCTGCGCGGCACCTGCTGCCGCTCGCGCTGTGCGGCCAGCGTGGCACCCGCCACCGCTCGCGCTGTGCAGCCAGCACGGCACCTGTCGTGAACCATCACGACATGACCAAGTATTCGCCCCTTCCCTTCCTTCCCTGACCCGTAAAAGACGCCTCGAAACACTTCCTCTCCATCCCAGACCATGGATCGGTAATTCTCCATGGAAATTCCCTCGTAGTTCGACCAGAAACACCCCTTGAGACCCGAATCCCAGCCCAGACGACCCAGGAATCGACGCGTGAGTTTTGCTTACGCAAGAACTTCCCGCAACTTATGTAAACCTTTCTTGCCAGACGAATATACGGAGAACCCAGAGATACAGAAGCAGCCACGGATCAGGTGACCGCCGGGTCACATGACCAAGCCCAGGACCAGATCACATGACGACTCGCAGTCACATGACCCCAGACTAGTCACATGACGCGCATGACTCAGCTGACTGCGCAATGACTAACAAGGTTCAACTATTAATAGGACCTCGAGTATTAATAGATGGCACCACTCCCTGCGATTTGATGATTGGCTAGCGCTTACAGACAATAGGTCACGCTTCTAAAGACCAGCCCTAGAGTACCCATGTATATAAGGACAAGCATCTAGTAGAGACGCCCTCAGACAATTCACTTGTATTACCAACCGAGGTAGAGCAAGTAGCAACTAAACAGGTTGCATGAGCAGGACCGCACTGCGATACCACCTCTTCCAGTCCACTCCTCTATCTTCATCCTCTCTTGTACCCCTCTCAGGACGTTAAACTCGTCTCTTGTGGCGTAGCCATTGGGAAATATCCTTGACACGCCTAGGTTCGCAACAGCACCCGCCGCCGCTCACGCTGTGCGGCCAGCGCGGCACCTGCCGCCGTTCACGTTGTGCAGCCAGCGCAGCGCCCCCACCATTCGCATCGTGCAGCTTGTATACCTTCAGGTGTGGTGTGACTGAAAGTCACTTATTTGTGGGAGTTGAGTATACTTTGGGGACTTGGGACACTTAGGGGGGCTTGGGATACTTGGGGGACTTGGGGAGTTGGGATGATTGGAGGACTTGGGATGCTTAAGGGACTTTAGATACTTGAGATGTATTCTTATATTCTGAATAAATCCTCTTATTATTGTCTGAAATTGTCTTAATTTCTGAAAATCTTCTTAGTTTTTTGAAATGTTCTTATTTTGGGGCATCTTCTTATTTCTTGGCATTTTCTTATTCTTTGGCATCTTCTTACTTTCTGAAATCTTCTTATTTTTGGAAATCTTCTTATTTTTGAAAATCTTCTTACTTTTGGGAAATTTGCTTACTCTGGGAATCTGCTTATTTTTAGGAACCTTCTTAACCCTTCTTGACTGTCTGAAATCCTCTTATCTCCTTAATATTTTTATTTGTCTTAATCATAAAAATTTTCTAAGCAAAATTCAGGAGTTAAGCTGTTTTAAGCATGATAAGATGCATTCAGATGGATTCAGCGTTTTGACGTTTTCCTGATGTAAGGGCAAGGTGTAACATTGTATGTAGATAGATGAACCCTGACCCATAAGCTACCCCAACCCGTGGGTACCCGTAGAACCCGCAATATAATAACCTGCGGGATGCGGGTTGGTCAACCCATGCGGGAGCAGGTACAGGTATGGCATCAGATACCCACGGGACTACCAGTGCAGATGCCTAGTCATGTCACATCGGGTCACATTAGGTCACATGAAAAGTAACGTCTCGTGATGTGTCTGCTTTTGAATGCGGCCTATCTTAGGTAAACCACAGTATCTCTTGTGCACTATCAGTACGACTATGCACCCTGTTTTGCATGGACTGGAAGCGCGTGCCGGAGCTTCTCCTCAATGGCTCGGCTGCGTGCGCACAAAGCACGTCGCTGTGCCCGGCGCACCTTCCCATCGACGTCTAGACTACGCCCATCCATGCAGGCAGTCTGCGGTGTGGCTAAGTTTCCCGCTTCCACTGCCGCCTCTCCCTGAACCGAGACTGTCTCCCTTCTAGAGGATACTAACATATGTGCGGAATCATCCTTCTTGGCGTGGATATCGGGCCACTTCTCGACTTTGTGCCGCTTCGAAACTGTATCTGAGAAGTGCAGACGGATTGAAGAGGACGACTGATGGCGTGATCGAGATTGAGATCGAACGTGTTCACGCTCTGCTCCACTGAGAGGAATATTCACCAGGTCCATCAGGTGTGGATCATCTCGACCAATAGTGTGTGAGCGATTTCCAGCCGGTAATGGGAGGGATGGGAGGGTCGACGTATTGGCAGCAGCACGAAACAAAGATGTATTCTGGTGGTCAGCGTCCCAAATATGCATATCTTTCGTGCCCATACTGGCTGGTTGTTGTGTGTGAAACGAGGCAATATTTGAACCAATTCTGCGCCTGGTTTTGCTCTTCCCGATCGCCTGTTGAGATCCACTCTCTGGGGTTAGCAGCGGGGAAGCGCGTAAGACAGGGAGCGGCATTGAGACAACTGCGATCTCGTTGTTCCCCTCCTCGACAGGTGGACACCCATCTTGCGGAGACTCAGGACTCTGAGTTTGTTCCTGGGATATCCCTTCGGACCCTGCGATCTGGCTCCTGCTTGCAATCCCGAACAGAAACTCCGCAGTTTTCGCATGTGCATCATCATCCCCACTCTCGGTGTCCATGCCGCTCCCGGGTTCCGTGGCGCGGTAGGGTGTTAAACGTTGAGCATCGCGCACACGCTGCAGTATACTTACAGTACACTCATTCTCAGCACCATTCTCAGTCGGTAGAGGCGGCATTCCGAGCGTGCGCCGGACGACATCACGTGCGGTTCCCCTGAGAGATGGTTCCATCACAGCCAACTTGTCCGCAATGCGTCCTGAATCTCCCCAGGTACGTGCGATGCTGTCTGCCCCATCGCCTACGAGGTTTTGCAGTGCCGCATCACTGTGGTCTCTACTTACATCCACGTTTCCCTCGACCTGCGGGTGAGCGAATGAGGGTGAAGGGTAGGGTTGGGGAGAGGAGAGGCAGTTGGAAAAGAGATGTGGAATGCAAAGCGCGTCAAGGCCGTGCAGTGACGGGTCTAGACTGTTGGGCACGACGCGCACCGGACGGAATAGAGAGACAAACGCGCGGAGTTCAATGAGAGGCGAGTGACGCAAAAGTGGCACCAACTGTGACATACGGATTCAAGTGTAAGCAAGGAAACAGCTTGGCATTAAGGAATGAGGAACGAACTAGGACGGTGACAGGTTGCGCCGCACGCAACTTGCTCTCGGTCAGCACAAGGTACTGGTCCCATTTAGATTTGCTGATAGCGACAGGGTTGATGTACACGACATCATCTCTGCTGGCATGTGGGCAACGGTCAAAGCGCTCACATGCGTGGAAGCGTGTTTGAGATGGGTCAAGCGTGATTAACGAACGCAAAAACGGATCGGTGAGGTGGGAATAGATATTGTATTTATAGCGATCGACGTGAATCTATATTGCTATCAATCAACTAACTCAACAGATGAGCATGGAAGGACGTACTTGGCTTCGAAAGGTGCGAGCGAGAGCGCGAAAAATGTCCTCATATCCCCATGTCCAGGAATTGATAAAGAAGGTCGTCTCAGGCGGGAAAAGAGCAACTAAAGAGACTAAACCCTGAGTTGCATCACCCTTCAGAGGGGTTACAATCTGGATCACTCATACATGCATCGAAAAGAAGGGGGGTACCTTTGTGGGAACCTCATCCATATTGAGCAAACACTCTGTGTCGAGGAAAATCGCGTCCAGCGTCTTGAAAAAGGTGCCCCTGGGCGTTCGTCATTATGTTTCCCTGGCGTGACGCATTCTCTGGCCTCTGGAAGAGCGAGGTAGGGCTGAAGGAATGGATTGCGACGTATATTATCGAGAAACCATGGCTCCGCACGGAAGTCTCCAGTATGGAGAACGGCACCTTGGGCACCTTCTACAAGAAACCTAGTAATGATGAGTCAATAATACGAGCACCCCGCAGTTCTGAGTGGATGGGAGAAGTACATGACTGCGCCAGGACAATGGTTGGCATCAAAGAGTGTGAGAGTGATCGTCACGCGATCAGACAGCTCGATTTTCGTTGGGGTGTGAATCGGGAGGGTTTTCTAGCTTGTACATTAATAATTACTTGCGTTCGCATGTAGGAGGACCATACCAATAAATCCAGACTTGCAGAAAAGTCAAGTTTTCCTTCCTTTAGAAAGGGTTGCACCCTTAAATGACCAAATGTTCTCGACAGCCGTGCCTCGTCTCGTAGTGCCGCGTCCCTCAGAAGACGCTCACCGTACACCTCATGTCTGAGCAGCATTTGTTTAGCATCGGGAGAGCATATGATCGTTGAGGCGAATGACTTGGCAGAGAGACCAAGGACGTGGTCGGAATGAGTGTGCGAAAGGAGATGCAGCGCCGGGATGGCCGTGAGCCTTGGCAAGGCACCAAACTGGTCAACGCGAATTGGAAATGGCGGGATGAATCCGTAAAATGGTGTTCCTTGAGGCATAATAAGCAAGTTACCCGGTGATGGAATCGATGGATGGATCGCTCGTCCGACTCGGCGCGTTTTGGCAGTGTTTTGGCATGCCTCGCTCGCCGGGCCGGGGCTGCCGCCTGACCATCAGAACAGCTGTTGCTCTCCCATTCATCCACATTTATACTGTACTGTATGGCCGTTTAAGATCATCCCAACAAAATAATTTAGACCATCGACTTTATTTATTAAATATGTGGATCAGGGCAGGTAATGCAAGAAATTATACATGCGGGCTCTCTTGCTTACCTTACACCCGCTCGGCGTGAGTGCCCGGAGGGCAATCGGGACAAGCCCAGCCAAGGATCTGAGGGAAACTTCGTCACCACGCACCACGTTCCAGGCCTGAACGCGAACGCGCGTCGATGGGCGGAGACGTAAAGCAACTCTTGTCTGGCTGACAAGAAAGTGGGGAAAATTTTAGGGGTGTTATTAACACCAGCGCTTCAGCGCTTCAGCGCCCACATTAACATCCCCTTCTCCACCTCCCTCCACCTCCCCTCTTTCTCGTCCGTTCTGGTTTACCCGACAGCGTCGTCTTCACGTTTAATCACGATCATCACGTCCCCGTCACACGACGTACACGACTAGTGCCAGCAAGTGTTATATCTCCCTCCTCGGCCGCAGTGCTCAGGTCATGCATTTCCACCCTGTCCGTCACGTTCTTCGACTCCGGGTCTGCGCACTGACTGACGTGTCTTCTCAAGTTTGAGGTGTCCACACCGCATATTCTCTATGCCTGCCTCGGCGGTTTTGTAGTATTCGTGCGTCTCCCTTCATCTCCCACATTCAGATATCAATGTCTTATTTTATTGCCGACACCTCAGTTTGGCATGTTTTCACTCTTCATTCGCGAAAGGGTCCGTGACCACGTCGGGCTCTCACCTCCGCTGCCGAGTCTGATGCCTGTTGTTCGCAGCTCTACATTGGTGAAGCGTGCTGGGCTTTCCTCTTCGGTGTCATCATTGGTGAGTCTGCTGTCTGTATGCCTGGTGTCCACCTCTCTCCACCATCCTGGACCAGTCTTGGTTCCCTTTAAATATGGAGCCTCCCACGGGAAGGCATAACAACAGGTGCCATGTTCAAGTCCGTGGTGCAACACACTCTTGGCGCTCGCTCTTGGCTGGTCCGCCAAGCGAGCTCAGTTGTCCTTCTCCGGTGGCCTCGTGTTGCTTTGACACGCGTCTCACGACGAACCCCCTGACACAATTACAGCCGCAGCAAACACCCGCCCTTTCATCCTTCACACCAGACAGCTCTTCGAAGTCCGCTCACCAAATCTCTCCTTCAGGGCCCCATGGAGCGAACATCTTCAACCCCCGCTCTTGGGGAAATAATATCAATGAGAATACAACAAATAATATTACCCTCGAGTTTACTCGCATCGTTATCGCTATTGGCGTATTCGCCGTCGGCGTCGAGCTTCCCAAAAAGTACATGTACCGCCACTGGAAGAGCCTATTCTTTCTACTTGTCCCTGTAATGGCATGGGTGCGCTCTGTTCTTTTCTCACGCACCAGCAAAGGGTGATTAATCCTCGTGCTTCAGGGCTGGTTCGTGTCGGCTGCTCTCATCTACGCGTTAATACCGAACCTCAACTTCCTTTCATCGTTAGCCATCGCAGCCTGTCTCACCCCCACTGACCCGATTCTCGCTGCGGCAGTCATCGGAGGTAAATATGCTGACAAGCATGTGCCCGCCCATCTACGACATCTGCTTGCTGCAGAATCGGCCAGCAACGACGGCGCCGCATATCCATTTCTTTACTTCGCACTCTATCTCACCCTTGACCGTACAACGGGAGAAGCGATCAAGGACTGGTTCCTCGTCCTATGGCTCTGTGCATGCCTAATTGCTTCTTCCGTCAATGTCTATTGACGTACGTTGTACAGACCAGATTGTACTCAGCATCATATGGGGTTCCGTCCTTGGTTATGGCTTTCGGCATCTTATGAAATTTTGCGAACGCAAGGACCTCATTGACCGACAGTCATACGTGGCACAATATATCTCACTTGCCCTCCTTACGGTCGGCACCACTACTCTTCTTGGCTCAGATGATCTTCTTGCTTCATTCGCCTGTGGCACCGCCTTTGCTTGGGACGGCTTCTTCAACAAACAAACGGAGGCTTCCGTTTTCTCCTCCGTCATCGATCTACTTCTCAATACTGCCGCGTTCGTATTTGTAGGTGCATGGATGCCATTCGATTCATTCTCGGACGAGATCCTGTCACTTTCCATCGGGCGACTCATAGGCCTCGCCGTTCTTGTGTTGTTATTACGGCGTCTACCAATCCTGATTGCGCTATTTAAATGGATCCCAGATATCAAAAGTTTCCGTGAGGCATTGTTTAGCGGACACTTCGGTCCTATCGGCATTGGCAAGCTCTGTTCCCCTTGTTCACCACATTCCATTGCTTACGTGAATCCCCAGGTGCCATTTTCACATCCACCCTTGCCGCTGAAGCCCTTCCCCATCCGCAAACCCCCCCAGCCAACCAGGCTGAACGCCTCGCCGCCTTAATTCAGCCTGTAGTTGCATTTATGGTCCTTTGTTCGATCCTCATCCACGGGCTTTCAATCCCCTTCTTTTCGCTTGGGCGGCGCGTGACAACCGTCACGCGTACCTGGTCACGTCAACCGAGTGTTCCTGACTGGGCATTGCATACACGCCGCGTTGAGCGCGCGGAGGACGTTGTGATTAATCGTGACCCTGCGAGCATTATGGAGCGTGGCCAGGGCCGTGAGGGCGCGAAGGGCGGCCTGACGAACAGACCGATGGAGGCCGTGGATCTTGAAGAAGACGAAAAGAAGGTCGGTGCCGTACCGAGGGAGGATAGTGCGGATGCGGATGCCCTCACGGTGGCGGTAACAGAGCCGGAGGAGGCTAAGGCGGACAACATACCAGATGGCACGGAAGTATTTGCGGAGTGGAAGGAAGGTCCGCATCGTGTCATCGAGCGACGTCCCGGCCCTGGAGAAGAGGTGCACCTTTGCTTCAACGCGTTGCGTTGACATACTAATAACGAATGACGTGCCATAGGTTGAGGTTGAGGTGCAACGTAACGCATATGGCCCGAGCGATACGGAGCGTCTCACCCGCGCATTTCGCGGCGGCCATGCCGTGGCGCACCATGCTGCAGACACATTCATCGGTAAAGTGATGCAACAAGTCCCACACGACGTCGAAGCCAATCCCGAAGGCGCGCGCAGTAGTAATGACGTTGGCGCATCCCAGCTTTCGGACCAGAATTTTCTACACCCGCATGGGGGAGGCGCTGTGCACAGCCCCGACTCGGCCCAAGATGAGGACGACGAATGGGTATCAGACCAGAGTTCACCTGCGGATGCTTCTGTTGAGAAGGGACAGCATGCGAAAACTAGTCGGGTGAGCAAGAGAAGGCGCTCCGACCGTCACCGTTCTTCCGTCCACCATCATTCCCGTCTACCACACCCTACTCCGATAAGTAGATCAACATCCACCAACCCAGGCGTCACGGTGGCCACAGATCCACCCCCACTAGCACCAGACTTACCCAGCTTGCCTGCCCCAGTGCCGTCCTCTTCTCCAACGGATGCAGATGAAGAGCCGCGGGGCCGCACGCCACTCTCGGCTGCGAGTTCTGCAGCCCGCAGACAACCACGACATATGCGCATAGTGTCGCTGCGCGGGAGCGCGGCCGGCTCCCGGGAGGTTTCACCAGCCCGCTCTGTCCGGTGGGCAGACACTGGTGCAGGCTCCAGCCCCGCGACAGCGCGCTGGCCACAATCTCCGTCCGCGCAAGGCAGCCGCGCGCCCTCACCCGGACCGCCGACTCCTGGTGAGCCCATGGAACACGATTTGAGTTAAGAGTCCGCACAGGTAGATGTAACAAGGAGCATGCTATGTTCAGGGAGCTGGCGCGCTCATAGACACCTCGTTCGTTAATAGAAGGCCTTACCTTTACTTCATTTATGTCTGGGATCTCGTAGAATTAACTTTATTGCTTTCTGCCCCTTCCATCCCAGCAAAATCTCTCATGATGCATGACGTCCGATTCATGTTGCACCGCGACGTGCGATGCCTCAAAAATTGAACGTTGAACAGTGGATCGAGTAATTTTTCCAGACATCACCTGGGGACCGATCCACAGAATGCTTCAGGAGAAACGCCTGCAATCCCTCGCGGGTTATGCACGCCCGGACGCTATGTACTTTCGCAATTAGGAATCGTGGCCATAGGGTTCGCTTGTGCCTGAGACAAAGATAAAGAGTAAGTTATCGATTATCTTCTTTTGAGACAAAACTGACCATTGAGATGCATATCTTGTTCCGTGGTTCCGATTCTCCGCTCAGCGGCGCGACAGGGATATAAGAAGTGAGGGCGAGATCTGAAATCCGAAGCGGTCTTGATCGTTAGTACTAGTAGCGCGACCTGTGCGCCGTGTGCGGCTGCACTATTCAAATTTAACGGCGTTGAGTTTTAGAGACCTGGCGTATTCCCATCTAATGCACTAGTGCTTGCTTCAGAGTTCAAGTTGTCTGCGACAATTCACGCTCTGTAGTATGGTCATGGTACTAGCGGCGTTGGAGTGGTAACGGGAATGTACCCAATACCCAATATTAATGAAATTGCTGGTTTGGACGCTCATCACGTGATCGTCCTTCGCAGCGCGCTCATATCATGTCCTCATGTACCGGGGGCTCCTTGAACCGCTACCATCACCCTGGAGCGGGTTTCCCACGCATCCGTGGCAAGGAAAAAACTCACCACACACCCACGCCCCCAACATACACTCTAAAACATAACAAACGAGACCACACCAAATGACTAGAGCTCAGTGAGCTCATAACAGTAGACTGACCCACGCAATAGACAAGGACGGTGAGCCCACCCCAAGTAAATTGCTCGCGACCCAACCCAGCAAGCTAGAAGGCACAGAACGAGGCCCCCACAGGAAACATCCATGAAATTGTCAACGCGTCAACGCTCGTGAGGACTCCAGGCAACAAACACCCTCGAGGAGATACAATGCCCCTCCAGATGACATGCCACACCCCCCCACACACGAGCAAGGTACTGCCAAGTCACTAACCACCGTTGACAACCTGCGGGCGCGGGCCCTGACCGGCCTGACCCCACACTGACAACCTACACCTGAGAAACCCAACTAAGCATGAACATGATGACAACGCATACACAGGCTAACCAAAGACACCCGAGAACCACTCGAAATACCATCGAAATACCATCGAACTGGATTCCTCATAGTGAGGTTTTAGTGGGTAGTAGACCATCCCAGATGCTCTGAGTCCCACACTGCCCCCACCCATGGGGCGTGCATAAATGCATTTTTTCCTCCCTCCGGACCCCGCGTGGTCTGGCTACAACGTGCTGACTAGAGCTGATGCCATCACCTGCTACCAGCAACTGAACTCCCCCGTAGTTACATTAGCGAGCTAACTGTACAAATCGGGATAAATAAAAAAGGGTTCGAGCGTTTTCAAAAAAAAAAAAAAAAAAAAAAAAACATGTCCTCACGTACTGGTCTCTTGTCCTGGTCACTAGGGACCCCTGTAATCCTGTATGAGGCCCCGTAGCGACAGTAACTGTCGTGCTGTTTGTTTTCCTTCGGTGCTACAAGCTGAGAGTTTGGAAGGACGGGATGGAACTAACAATACTGGACATGAGACCCTGACACATGAAAAGTAGGCCAAAGCTATAGGAATTTGTAACAAGTTGAGGAACGGCAACTGACTACGTGAAATAATGACATACATCTACGCGAGGTAGATCAAGCCGATGGTCAGATTGCTGTAAAATGATAGTAGGACAACGTGAGGTTGCAACGTGAGTAAGAGTACGCAGGGTGTCCGTTGCTCAACGAGACAAGGTCTTTCGTTGACCAAGTGAGAAGTGATATTTGGTAGGCCAAAGACCCATCATGGACCATATGAAACCACACGTCATTGCTTTCTCCCGAGACTCCTGCGGTTCTTTTTAGTCTTCACAGTTGGTGCTTCGGTGGCCATATCAGCCTTGCGCTTTAGCCGTGCAGCATTTGAAGACTTGACGCTGATAACCGTCGACATCCCATGGCCGCTCCCCGTAGCAAGTTTATGACGCACTTGTGCCTCAGCAGCAGACCAGTCCGCCGACGCATCGTCAATGGCATATCTTAAATAGTCAAGAGATTAATAAGCTCGTGCAAATCGCAGAAAGAAGTTGTGGCCAGCTGAGGATAAAGGAGAGAGAGACAAAGGATGCTTACCGCGAGAGGTCGAGTGAGTCGATCATCGCACGCTGCTTTTCCCGGAGGGCTGTAGCAGCCTCGTCACCGGCTGCATCTAGTTCTGCTTCCATCGTCTTCAGACCCGGTTCTACGTCTGCGGTCGGCATTCTAACGCATTCACCGTCCGAGGATGCTGGCGCAGGTGCAGCGATAGTGGCACCGATCGCAGCCTTTTGAATATCCCGTAAGTTACTCGAGATCTTATGGATAAGCTTCACGAAAAGTGCCAGCGCTTGTGAAACAGGCAGCTGCAGTTCCGTCTGCGCAAGCATGACTGCATGAGCATAGATGAGACGTACCCAAGGGTTGACGCACCTCCAATTCTTCGACGCTTTTCCGTTGTAGTCCCATGCCAAGTAACATACCACTCTGGATTACACTAAGACGCAACTCTTCCCCAAGGCGTTTCTCGAAGTAGAGCATGGCCACCGTTGGTAACAAGTCAAGAATGACGTGGTAATCAAGTAGGTTTTGAGCGTATGATTCAAGGCGCTTGAGGTCGAAGGGTGTGAGGAGGAACAAAAGCTCATGGGAGGTCAGACCTAGGTCATAGGATGTAAGACAAGAAAGCGTAAACGCAACGTAAACAAAACCACCTGGCCTTCTTTTAGAGTCGAGATATTTGATACCAGCGTTGGCGGCCTCAAGGACGCTAAGCCCCATTATACTGTTAAATTCCCGGAACTTGAATGACAGAAGTGTAAGGAACCGCCTTCGAAAGTCTATTAGAAGGTGCGGTGAGTATCAAGCAAAGACCCCAAAGGCTAAGAATCCACCATTGGATAGCTCCCCCAACCACCCGAGTTCTTCATCTGTCGATGATTTGAGCCCACGCACCATGACGATCGTGTGCTCGCCAGTAAGTTCGCTCTGTGTCTGACGGATGTATAGCGGGACGTAGCCTCCACGCTTCCAGAACCTGTGACTGACGTGAGGGAAGGTCGATCGAAACGCCGAAAGAGCAAACCGAAGGAGCTGGGACGTCAGCCCAAACGAGACACCGAGGTAATCGATGTTCTCGGGTTTACGTTCGGCAAGTCTTTGCAAGAGGGGAGGCATTGCAGTGGTTGGTCTGACAGTAGGATGGTCGCTGAGAAGGGTAGTCGACTAACCAAAGGTAAGCTTTGGCGTAAAGTGGTGTCGCCTTTGACAAACCTCGTTTATCGTCGTGGTATGGGAGTAAGAAATATCTGGCTTGGCAGATTCGTCTAAATTGAAATATTCGCCAGAATAATACGCGTTCAGAGCCTGAAGCGCCCGGGCTCCGTACCCCATCTATGTTCCCACATCAGATTTTAGCCTGCATCGGAGACCAATGCACATACATTCAAGTAGTCCGGATGCGTCGCGATACGTACGATACGCACTCCACTCATCATGGCAAATTTGCCCTCTTGGAACTGCTGTGCGACTAACCACGGAATGAGATCGCCTCCCGCACGTAGTCCACGTTGTAGGCCATCTAATATAGCCTGCTTGTTGATATTTCCCTCCAATGCAACCTGCAACACGACAAGCGGTTCGGGCAGGTGTGTCTCATCATCTGTGATAGGAGGGAGCAACACAAACAGGTGATGTGCTGGCGCATCAGACATCAGCTGAAGGTCATTCGGCTGGTTCTTGTAATGTGACGCAACGTAGAGGGCCATCATGCGCTGCAAGAACGCCTCGCTAGCTGGGTGATAGGAAAAAAGGGTATCACGAGAGACGTAGAAGAGCTCGCATTGAGATGGGTGTGGCGTGCCATGCAGCGCAGCATGTGGTGAAACCGTAGCGTCAAGACAGAGGAGCGCATTGAGCCACTGTTCAATCTTGTCTCCAACGCTGTAGCGGATTGGGGCGTCAAGCTTTACTTCACGCAGTGTTCTAACCTTTGGTGGGGTGGCGTATGTGGGTTTTTGTTTTTTCGTGGATGAGCCAGAGACGGCTGCTTCCTTGATGTCTTTTGAGAGCAAAGGCTGGGTTGATTCGCGAAGTTGTTGAATAAGTTTAAGGGAGAGTGACCGCCCAGTACCTTCGTAGCCGTTAATAGTGGATGCAAGGAAGACAAGGTACGGTCCAATCAGATTCCGAACAAGGGGAAGGGGAATAGCGGCTGCTTCATCGATGATGACCAACTCCGCTTGGCCGAGAACATGAGCATCTTGAGGTTGAATATACTAAGATGAGATTATGAGTACAACATTACTGTGTTCCATAGAACAAAGATACCTGGATTGTCTGTCGGTGTCCCCGGAAGATATTGACACGCACAATAGCCTTGTTAAAGTCGGGATTTGTGCTTTGGGCGATATCATAATCTAAGTGCTCCTCATACCCCAATGCGTCCATGCCCTTGAAGACGAATTCGAAGAGTGTCTTTAGATTTTCTGGGCTAGGACTAGTCACAAAAATATTGGAATAACCATGTGCAATTGCTGCAGCAATGGCCAGACCCAAAGCAGCAGATTTTCCACGGCCACGGCCAGCTGTCAAAGTCACGGTCGAGCTGAGTGTCTTCTCTACAATAGCTTCAGTAAATGTAAGAACTGCTTGAGCTTGATCAACGGTCTTGGCAAGCTTGATGAACTCGCCAACTGGTTTAGTATCCGCCAGTGTTTCCTTAAGCTCCTTCAGTTCTGACTCTTCTTCTCCCTTTCTCCGTTCCTCCTCAATCAAACCGATATCCTTGCCGCGAGATATGGGGAGCACATTAAGTTCATCGTCTAGGACTAGACAATCGTCACAAGAACTGAGGGAAAGAATGAAGCGCTCATTGAAGCGGGCAACGACATCATGCTGCGATGACGTCCGGTAGCGAGCATGCACGTCCTACCCAGTATTAGCGTCAGATGAAGAGACCTTGTTTGACTCTCACCATGGTCATAGTGTACAGCTGTCTCAGAGATGTCATAGTCTTCAGTAAGATTATAACAAGCCCACCACCTTCTACGGTCTCAATTGTACGCGCGAGTAGGTTCGGCGTGATCGCCTCGAAATCTTGCAGCACCAACGTTCCGAAGGTATTGCCGAGAATCTTCTCGGACTCTTTGTAGTAGCTATGGGTAGTGAGGGCCACGGTAGTCGAGAAAAACTACTTCCACTCACGCGTAGCGGATGTCGGTGACAGTGATGAAGATCTCGAAGGGGTTGTGTTCATTCGCTTCTCGAATACCGCGCTTTACGTCCCTCTTTATTTTTGCTTCGCGTTTCTTACGGTGACTGAGGCAGGAGGTCAATGAGTTGCTGATCACGGCTAGCGCATGCAAGACTCACCTCGTAAATCCAAGGTCTTTCTTGTAACACCAAAGTACGGAGGGACGTGCGGAGATGCGTGCTTGAGAGAGCAGAAAATGAAGGTTGACCACCTGATCTCTCCCCTTGTCCCCGACGAGGACTATGAACGAACGATGATTGTTTTTGACACCATTGTTGATGAGAATTGGGATACGCTGATCAAGTTGTTTTCGCATCCAGAACAACAAAATTGAGGGAGAGAACGCGGAAAAAAATCTGAAATTTAGATTTAGATAACCACGTGGTTATCTGTCACGCGCCCTCGCCCACATGACCTGTCTGCCCCAACGCCCTCCACGACTATCCAACGTGCATCGCGCGTCATCGCTTTGCGTAGGCCAGCGCTGATCTTTGCTCTGTACTGTCTCCGAGCCTCTGGGCAGCCAATGACAGAGCTTGACCCACCTCCGTTCATCCCACCTGAGGACGAGGGATTCTTGGTTGACCGAGAGGAGGAGGTTGCTACGGCTGAGCTTCTCCACTCGCCACCACGAAAACGCTCTCGTAACTTTCTCGAGAAACCCGAGGTCATGAAAATTCCTCAGCTACAAGCGTCAGAAATCGCCCGTGACGAAGACTATTATCTCTCTGACGGAAGCTGCATCATCTTGGTACAAAATACGCTGTTTAACGTGAGTCTACTAATGGCTCATTGCGCAGCCGTGAATGTGAATGATCCCATTCCTTGTAGGTACACAGAACGACACTGTCAAAAGATTCCTCTTCCTTCAGTTCCATGTTCTCTTTGCCCCAAGGAGACAACCCAGCTGAGGGCCAGTCGGATGACAACCCGGTCATTCTCGTAGGAGATACGGCATCTCAGTTCCGGAATTTCCTTTGGGCACTATATGCCTTGTGAGTCGCAGCGGCCTGCCTCACCTTCCGTGGCTAATCTGCAAAGACCACATGAACTCCTGCAGGTTCACTCCAACATTGGTCATCTCACTCGCCTCATTGACATCGCCAGTATCTCGAATAAATATTCATTCAAGTCTCTCGAAACCTGGGCGTTGGATGTCATTGTCGATACCATCACTCGCAGGGGCCCTTCTTCCCCTCCATTTCCTCTTGCTGGTCTAAGCCATGCACCCGCCTCACCCGCGCAGACGTACTTGCTTCCTGCGCAGTTTACAAACAACGAACAGATCGTGGCACTTGTGCGCCTCGCGCAGATGTGCCAACATGAGCGACTGCTCAACACGATGGTTGAGTCGTTGCGTAGACATATGGGTTCTTCTCCGCAGAACGCCTACATGGCAATGACGCTTGCAGATGAACTCGATCTCCGTGTTCTACGCGGAGCTGCCTACCTTGAAGTGATGCAGAAGGCCGTCGTAGTCGTGCGGCGGGCTGGAACAGGTCCCGTGGAGGGGGAGATTGATGCGGACGGACGACTCGTTGTCTCGGCTGCGCAGCAGATGCGGCTACTCTCAGGCTATTACCGCCTTACAATGGCATGGGAACAGCTGCGTACAGTGCCCCCGAACTTCGACCACGCACCGTCATGCGGTGTGAACTGGCACCAGAGCGGGTGCATGCAGTCATGGCAGGAGTTCTGGCGCGAGAAATCAAAGAGCGAGACAGTGCTCGCCCTTGGGCTTGCCGACGTGCTCGGCCGCCTGCGTGCCGTGCTGAAGGAGTTTGACAAGTGGGGGAGCGCAACGTACATGCACCACGACTGCCGCATGCTGGCGCGGCGTGCGATCAATGAGAAGCTAAAGGCGGCACAAGATGCTCTCCCAGACTTGTTCTCAGATATGGATTAGGGAGGACATTTGGGTCCCGTATACTACTTTTCCATCGCATTTGTATACTTGAAGTCGCCTCTATCTACGTATACCCCATGCTTCATCTGCACGTGAGACGTCAAGCGCGTCAAGACCTTGTTGATTGCGTGGCGTGACGCGTCAATAAATATCGACAAAGACAAAGAACGCGACGGCCTTGACGCGTTCAACCTTAACCCCACGCTCTGCGGCTCCAGAGCGAGATCCTCTGTTCCTTCCCTGTTGATCGACCCAGTGAAAAGGGTGGCCTATTATCAACTACGATCTATTGCGATTTTTCCAAATGACAATATGAGTATGTTGAGTGCCAATAAACACGCGAAAACACTCGCAGCTCCGCTTAGTCACGCTCCCTAATTTAAACGCGACCCTCGCGTTTCTCTCACCTTACCATCCCCCTTGTCCTCAACCTCCATCGTTCACGATTTGTCTTCCTTACTTCGTGTGTTGGACCATCCTGTTGCATTCTATATCTACATCCCATCGCAATCACGCGTCATCTCCATGGCCTCCTTTGTATACAAGCGAGGTGAGTCGCCGAGTGCTACCGTTGTGGATCCAGCACCTGCTCACTGACATCCCTACGCGTAGATGGGTCCGTTGCGCCCGAGTCTCACTTCCACATGTAATTAGCTTACATTTCCTTAATTTCAGGCGGAAGGAACGCGTCCAGTTTGACAAGGTGCGTGTATAGCGTGTCGCGCGTCCCTCATCCCTATTCATAAAGGATAGATCACCGCTCGTATCAACAAGCTTTGCTATGGCCTGGACATGAATCACGTCAATCCCATTGAGTATGCTTCTTGCTGCGATACTCGAAGAATACCTGATCTCGTCCTAGGGTCGCTCAGAAAGTTATTCAGGGCGTGTATCAAGGAGTCACTACGACGGAGCTTGATGTGCGTCATCCCACAGACTACTTTCGTCCTCTTATATGAAATCTTGTGCACTGTCTAACGACGTCATGCAGAACCTCGCTGCAGAGACTGCTGCGTATCTGACAACAAAGCACCCAGACTATGCTATCCTCGCGGCACGTATCGCCGTCTCCAACCTCCACAAAGAGACAAAGAAGAACTTCTCTCATGTCGTCAAGGATCTTTACAACTATGGTCCGTGCAATTAAGGGCCGTTTTATGATATCTGACATGTATTTTCCAGTTAATCCTAAGACCGGACGGTCTGCCAGCATGATATCAAAAGAGACGTATGATGTAGTGATGTCTCATGCCGAAACTTTGGACTCGGCTATCATCTATGAGCGTGATTTCCAGTACAACTTGTAAGTCTCTCTGCATACCTGAAGGCACCTTCTAACAACAACTCATCAGCTTTGGTTTCAAAACTCTCGAGCGTTCCTACTTGCTAAGGATCAATGGACGTGTAGCAGAACGCCCTCAACATCTTATCATGCGTGTGGCAGTTGGTATACACGGCACCGACTTAGAAAGGGTTCTCCAGACATACAATCTCATGTCGGAACGTTACTTCACACATGCCTCACCAACGCTCTTTAGCGCCGGCACACCGAATCCTCAAATGTCGTCGTGTTTCTTGATTGCTATGAAGGATGATTCGATTGAAGGCATTTACGACACACTCAAACAATGTGCAATGATTAGCAAATCTGCCGGAGGTATCGGCCTCAACATTCACAATATCCGTGCTACCGGGTTGGTGATGGTCCCCTCGTTTGATTCGATACCACGTTGTGTTGACCATGTCCACCAGGTCTTACATAGCGGGTACAAATGGTTACTCAAACGGCATCGTACCCATGCTTCGCGCATTTGATGCTACTGCACGTTATGTCGACCAGGGTGGCAATAAGCGGCCCGGGGCGTTTGCAATATATCTCGAGCCATGGCACTCCGATATCTTCGAGTTCATCGATCTCCGCAAGAACCACGGAAAAGAGGAGGTTAGGGCCCGTGACCTCTTCTATGCTTTGTGGATACCTGACCTTTTGTGAGCACCCGCTCATTTACACGCGTTCTTGCCCTTTGCTGACGGTATTAATAGCATGAATCGTGTCGAGGCCAACGCGGAATGGTCGCTCTTCTCACCTGATGAGGCGCCAAATCTGCATGAAACCTATGGTACTGAGTTCGAGGAGTTGTATGAGCGTTACGAGCGTGAGGGACGTGCCCGAAAGACTGTACCTGCTCAGAAGCTATGGTATGCTATTCTGGATGCGCAAATAGAAACTGGTGGTCCGTTCATGTGTTACAAGGACCACGCTAACAGTAAGTTTCTGAGCAAACCCTGTCGGCTCTGACTAATCAGATTCCAGGAAAATCTAACCAGAAGAACCTTGGCACCATCAAGTCGTCCAATCTCTGCACGGAAATAATGGAATATTCTTCCCCGGATGAGACCGCCGTTTGCAATCTTGCTTCTATTGCACTGCCTTCCTTCATACGGGGGAAAAAGTACGATTTCCAGAAGTTGCATGATGTCGCCAAGGTTGTCGCGTTCAATTTGAACCGTATCATCGACGCCAACTACTACCCTGTTCCGGAAGCGCGCCGTTCGAACATGCGCCATCGCCCAATTGGTCTCGGCGTCCAAGGACTCGCAGATACCTTCATGGTCTTGCGAATGCCTTTCGAGTCGCCTGAAGCACGTTTACTCAATCAACACATTTTCGAGACTATCTACCATGCCGCAGTAGAAGCCAGCTGTGAGATGGCACAGACACAAGGCACCTATGAAACATATGAAGGCAGCCCTGCATCGCAAGGACAGTTGCAGTACGACCTGTGGAATGTCACGCCTACCGAGCTGTGGGACTGGGCTGCTCTCAAGGAGAAAGTTGACAAGCACGGCTTGCGCAACTCTCTCCTGGTCGCCCCAATGCCGACTGCATCAACGAGCCAGATTTTGGGCTTCAACGAATGCTTTGAGGCGTATACCAGGTATGATCTTACGAATTGAGCGCTTGGCCCTGGTCTAACGTTTGATTGTAGCAATATATATACCCGTCGTGTCCTTGCTGGCGAGTTCCAGGTTGTATGCCCGTGGCTCCTGCGCGAGCTCGTTGACCTCAACCTCTGGAATGATGACATGAAAAATAGGATCATTGCTAACAATGGCTCGATCCAGGCAATTCCTGAAGTCCCTGGGGATGTCAAAGCAATTTACAAGACCGTATGGGAGATCTCGCAGAAGAAGGTGCTTGACCTTGCGGCAGACCGTGGCGCGTTCATTTGCCAAAGTCAAAGCCTCAATGTACATCTACAGGCGCCGACAGCTGGTCAGCTGACGAGTATGCATTTTTATGGTTGGAAGCGCGGCCTTAAGACCGGCATGTACTACCTCCGTACGCGCCCCGCAGTGCAGGCCATCCAATTCACGCTTGATCACTCCCTTGTCGCGCAAGTCAAGCAGCAGAAGGAGGAACAGGAGACTCAGCCAGCCGCGAAGACCGCATCAATTGCACGTGCCGCTCCCTCCACTCCAGCCCCTCCATTAGCGTATCCATCTGTCACGCCAGAAACCGCAACGAAGTCTGCCACAGATTTCCAAACCGTTACCACCGCAGTGGCTGCTTCTACACCGGTGACAGCAACTTCAAACGCTTCGCTACCTTCATCCCCGTCGTATCCACTCACACCTGCCGATTCACATGACGATGCCTTGGCAGGGCTTGATGAAGCACAGCGACGTGCCGCCGAGAAGGATCCCGAGTTCGCAGCGGCTTTACTGCGCAAAAAAGCTCGCGAGTTGGAAGAGGAAAAGCTAGCGTGTTCACTTGAAAACAAAGAAGCATGCGTCATGTGCTCGGGCTGAGCGCGACTTATTCTGTCTCGCTGGTAGACCTTATCATGGATGTGTATTTTTGTAATCGCCCCTGCATTCCTCATTTCTTCGTCTTGTATCTCATCTAGCCGTTGTCATTTCCAGCGCACTGTCTCTTTGTCATGATATGTACCATCTCCAAATATACATGACCTTTGTTCTTATTCCTTGTTGACATTTGGTGTAAGACTGTAAGACGCTGGGCTGTTAGGGCACTTGAATCCCTTGCGTTGGTGAGTTTACATTGAATTATCGAGAAGTGTAATTAATATCTGGGCTGTCTCGTCGTTCTGACAGCATGTCGGAGTGCTCCAGTATACTCGGAGAATGTACTGGAAACCAACCGCGAGCCCACAGACAACGATAGACGTACTGTAATCGACCGAGAGTAACAACCTGGGGGGAACCGGGCCGGGGTGTTGACACCTAATTAAGCTTACTGTAATTGGCGATTGGTCTGTGGGCTGGGTGTTAGGCTGCAGAAGCTGTGATGCGTCTCGAGTAGCCTTGACGACGTTTCAGATACCGGCGGAAGACAGACGGGGATGAAGTAATAAATATGTGGGATGGAGTCCTGTAAAGGGCTCAAATCGATCATATCTTAACCTTTCGCCGGCATGCGGTCCTGGCCACTTTATCTCCAATGTTCCGTTCCTTCCAAGGTTCCTCCGGTCGCCCAGTAAGCACCAAAGCCATGCTCACGAACGCAACATATATTCTCTACGACATCCCTGGAACGGCGACTGAACAACAGTCATGGTCTCCAAACGTATGGAAAACCAGGTGTGCGAAAGTCACTTATTAGTCGGAACCGCCTCCATCAGTTCACTCAAGATGGCTCGTGCGATAGAATTGTTCTCCACTACAAAGGAATACCCCACAAGACGGAATGGGTCGAGTTTCCTGACATCGCCGCAACTGCCAAACGCGTCGGAGCACCGCACACCTTCTTGCGGCGCGGCGGTCAGCCGTCGTACACTGTCCCCATCCTCCGTGACCCGGCCACAGACCGGAGCCAAGCGGGGTCGCTTCAGATCGCTCTCAACCTCGAGCGTCTGTACCCAGACTCGCCAAAACTCTTCCCACCGGGTATGGAGGACTCGATCGCCGACTTTGACAAGAAATTCACGCGCGCGGTCGGCGGCGCGTTGGTGCCATTGCTCCTCAGTCGGATCTGGGCACAGCTACGTGACGGGAGCAAGGACTACTTCCGCACTACCCGCGAGCGTATGTTTGGCGGCGGATCCCTCGAGGCACTCTCCGCACCTGGTGCTGCTACTGCCGCACGCTGGGCCGCGGTGCGGGAAGCTTTGGAACCATTCGCGAGGGAAGCTGACGCATCCAGTGCGTCGGATACGTTCCTCCTTGGCGAGCGAGAGACATACGCGGATGTGGCTGCGGCCTGTTGGCTCGGCTCGGCGCGCCGGATCTGGGGAGCGGATACGCGGGAGTGGGCCGAGCTGGAAACGTTGCACGGCGGGCGGTGGGGACGGCTCACGCGTGCATTCAAGAAATGGGAGTATGTGGATGTACCCTCCGCCCCGGACTCAGCCAAGTGCGTATTTCTCGCTTTTGGTTTCTCGATGCGCCGCTGAAAACCCGCGCCTGGTCCCTATGCGCAGGCTTTAAAGACATTTGGTGGATGGGTTCACTTGATTTGCATATGCTTTGTGTATTTTGGTGTATAGCCTGCAGGTTCCCACATCTATGGCACGGGCCATTCATACACTATAAAATTCGAGGGTACCTTTTCAAACCATTCATTTTCCGTTGCCCCTCGTGAGACCGGCTATACCGGGTTACCACACACTATGGCAATCACCTCACATCTCATTATGATGGCTGGTAACCCACGAAAGTCTTGGCTTAGATCCATGACTAGTTGTGACCTGGGAATGGGATAGACGCTCGTGTAATATGATGGGTTATTATCCAAGATTGACGAATGGGGCAAAATGAAAGATGCATATGAATGGGGTGACACTTGTAATGTCTGGCTGTGGATCATGTTCAGTTGAGGTGGCCACCACCCGCGTGGTGCTACAGGAACTCTGAACTGTAATTACATAATCAACGGGGACTCACCTCCTGGAACTACGCCCACCGACTCACTCACAATCATGTTGGCGATGGCGACATACGCTGATGGAGCCGGCGATCGTGGGCCAGAGTGGGAACGTGTTTTGTGGAGGCCACAGCCGTTCCCTGACAACTACGTCCCACCGACGTTCCTTGCCGCTCTGTCCAAAAATCGTAACCAGTCCTTCTTTCTTCGACTGCTTTCGAAAATTCCTAAATCCTTTGATTTTTCTCAGCCAATGTACTTCCGTATCGATATTGGCCACTCGTTCTGGGCGCATGCACGATCTCCCAACACCTCTCCGTCGTCTTCGTCTTTCTGGCCGTCTTCACTCGCCTGCTTGATCACACGCTCGACCCGCGTCTGTTGGTCGTCCTCTCTAGCGCGGCCTTTGTCACCGGATGTATCATCTGGCGGTCTGTGGAATATTTCGGGAACGATACGGCAGAAACCACCCCTCCTGATCGTCGTACGTTACTCTGAGTTTTTTGCTGTCGGATTGTTCGAATAGCTGGGCTGATGTTGATTCGGCGTCCAGGTGCACACTTGGTCAAGGCGTCTCTGCTTATCTTCCTCGCACTCATAGCCCTCGCACCGATCCTCCGCACGCTCACCGCGCCGACGTCCGCTGACTCGATCTCCGCCCTCACGGTGGCACTCTTCCTTATACACGCTGCGCTCGCAGACTACTCTTACGCGGCATCTCCTGTCCAACGCGAACGGTGAGCATCCCTACTACTTTTTTGTGGGTGCTTTTAAGTGACACTCCCCGGGCTTGAAAAAAGGCTCACTTCGTGCTGTCGATCAATGCTGCAATTTCGGCTGCAGTCGTCTTGGCCTCTCGCCTACAAGACGACCTGGCCGTGTTTGCCCTGATGTTGTTTTCAGTGGAAGCCTTCGCTCTCTTCCCTGTGTTCCGGCGTCGCATCCAAGTACGTCCCGTGCCCATCGGTGCCATGTCATGAGGTTTCTTTTCGAACGTGTCTCGCAGTCCATGTCAACTCCAGTTCAGTCTCTTGTCACGCTACTTCTAGGGATAGGGTCACTGGCGGCGCCGTTCCCTTTGCTTTGCGTGGCCGTGCTGACGAGCGTGACGTTCGGGGCACCCGCTGTTTTAATATGGGCACAGCAGTACAAGTAGTAAGCGTTATCCCCTTTGTCAAAGAAAGCGAATCACCAAAAGGGGTTTGTTAGCGAGATCCGCGGACCTTGGGATGCGGCGACACCGTGTGGGTTCGAACGGGGCGAGAGAGGCTGACCATTTTTTTTGTAACTCTGATTGCTCTAATGTGTCGTGTCGTTATTTCCGCCGGACTCGGATATAACCGAACAGGCGCCCTGCCGTTTCTTAAAAGCTCAAGGTTCAGTTGGTCGTGTTCGAGCTCAATTGCTCTCTATGACCGACAGCAAGCTCTCTGCCTCAGCGGGCGACCCTCGCGAACCAGAAGACCTCTGTCCTAACAGCCTGGAAAGCGTCATTCATGGAGACAGGGAGGACGTTTATGGTGGTCATGACGCTCTGGACCCCACCTACGTTGCCAAAGCAAAGATTCTCAACAACGCCTTCCATGAGATTGGCATGGGCAAGTACCAGGTCGGTCTCCTTACTTTCAAACTCGGTCTGCATGCTCTTCAACAACCTGACTCCACAGTGGCATCTTTTTGTGGTTGCCGGTTTTGGCTGGCTGTCGTACGTCTTATTATTTTTCGAGTCTTGTATCACGTGCACCACCTCAATTCCATTATTTCGACAGGGACAACCTATGGCCTGTGATTTACTTCATTCCGTTATCACTGCCGTTCTCGTTGACTCAGGCCATCTCACCATAGGTTGTCACCGGTCTTATCTACACGCCTGTAGTAGACGAATTTGCGTTTAGGGGACCGTTCCTGAAGCTTGGGCAGAACCTTGGTTTACTTGTTGGTGCCGTTTTTTGGGGTATTGGATCAGACATCTGGGGACGCAGGTAAACATTCAAATACCTTTGAAGAGCATTCTATTGTCTGAAGCAATATACTGATTCTGTCACCCGCAGGTTGTCTTTCAACTTGACGCTATTCATCATTGGCGTTTTTTCCGTATCCGCTGGAGCTTCGCCAAATTCGACTACGTTATGCGCTCTCGCGGCCATGTGGAGTATTGGTGTCGGTGGCAACCTCCCCGTCGACTCTGCTGTCTTTTTGGGTATATCAGTTGTCGCACTTGCCCCGTTTTTGCTCATGTCATGGTCTTTCCAGAGTTCATCCCTGCGTCACATCAATACTTGTTGACAGTTTTATCTATATGGTGGGCTTTTGGCCAACTTCTTGGTAGCCTAGTAAGTTTTCTATGTTGTATTTTCAATTCGACCAGTCTCTGAGCTAATTGCAGGTTGCGTGGCCTTTGATCGCGAATTTCTCCTGCCCAACTACGTCTCCGTGTCTGCGATCCGAGAATCAGGGCTGGCGTTATTTCCTTTTCACAATGGGCGGCCTCATGCTCGCCCTCTTTGTGCTCCGTTTCTTCGTTTTCCATCTTTATGAGAGCCCAAAGTTTCTCATGGGGCGTGGGCGTGACGCTGAGGCGGTGGAGGTCGTGCACTCGGTGGCACAGTATAACGGCACAACGAGCAGCCTCACGTTGGACATGCTTCGTGAGGCTGAGCGAAACCGCGTGGCTTCTGGGGACGACGACCCTGAAAAATCTCGGCTATCCACGATGGATGTTTCTGGATTAGGTGTCCTACGTAGGGCGCTGAAGGGGTATGGCTGGAACCACGTCACGCCACTATTCAAGACACGAAAGCTTGCATGGTCTACGAGCTTATTAATTGCTCTCTGGGGTGATCACTCTTACCTTTCATGTGTTTGCGCTTGTGAACACTCACGCCCCTTTCTCAGCCCTCATCGGCCTCGCTTTCCCACTGTGAGGCATTCATTTCTTTTCCCTTTCAGCGAACTTGGGACTTATATCACCCTTGCAAGCTACAACAGTTTTATCACGTATTTGTACGGTTGACGCTTTGTCGCCTGCCTTGCCTGCCGTCTTGATTCCACATTGTAGCCTGGCGAGTCGAGGAGCGGACTTTGGAGATGGCTCGGTATATCTCACTTATCGTAATGTGGGCAATTCATTCCTGGTTGCGTCTGTCATTTACTAATTATTCCACTATCTCTTAGCAAGTCATCCTGAGCGTCATCGGTGTCCCTGGAGCATTGCTCGCAGGATGGACGGTCGAGCTCCTTATGTTGGACGACGCGGCTCGCTCGCAGTCTCTACAGGTTTGTGCGACTATGGGTTGACCGATTTTCCGTCACAGTGTTGACATTGTGCAGCCCTGACCGGGATCTTCCTTTTCGCTTCTACCACGGCGCGTTCGTCCGCGGCACTCCTCGGTTGGAACTGCGGATACAGTTTCACGAGCAACGTCATGTACGGCGTGTTGTATGCAATCTCGCCAGAGCTGTTGCCAGCGAAGCATCGTGGGACGGGAAACGCACTCCTAGCAGGAGCGAATCGTGTGTTCGGGATCATGGCACCAATTATCGCTCTCTACGCGAATCTGGCGACATCTGTCCCTATCTACATTTCGGCTTCTTTGTTTATCGTTGCGAGTTGCATAGCACTGTTGTTGCCATTCGAGCCGCGCGGGAAGGCATCGTTGTAGAAACGTGCAGCGTAGTTTATGGTCTCTTCACGTTGTTCAACTCGTGTTCATATAGCTGGACGTTGCTGCGGATGATAATCGATGATGGAGTCGACGACTGCGGGAACAGAGGGTCGAAAAGTTGGTAGCAATGACTATGCTGGGTAAGTATCCTTTGGTGGGCACTTGGCCATGCTCTCACAGGGAAGGAGAAAACGAGTTGCTGATCTGGGTCGGGGGCAGCAAGGTAGTCATTACGTGTGGAGCGATCTCACGATAAGGAGCGCAGTTTCATTTTGGTACTTGAGACAATGTTCTCCCGCATGTCAAATATCCAATTCAGCACGGACAAGAGCCGTCCGCAGTCAAGAGAGAAGGGGAACTGGGAAAGTATATGAACTGGGGGCAATCCAAGCATTCACCTCACCTCCACTCAACACACCCACCTTCTATATCATCACACCTTCAACAATACCGGACACTCTGCACATGCCAGACAAAGAGGTTGCAACGCGTAGAGATGGGGTATCGTCGCCAGTACCAAACTTTTGCACACGCGGGTATCAGCAGGAGATGCTTGAGGAGAGCACGCGGCGGAACATCATCATCGCGCTCGACACGGGAGCAGGAAAGACGCACATCGCGGTCCTGCGGATGAAACGCGAGACAGAGCGCGATTCGCCCAAGGTGTGTTTTTTCTCGTTTTCGGTTTCGTGTCTGTCGCTCACGTGCACATCGCAGGTCTCCTGGTTCCTCGCACCGACAGTCGCGCTCGCGCGGCAGCAACAAGCAGTCATCGCGGGACACCTCCCCGTCTCCGTCGGCCTCATTTCCGGCGCAAACGAACCGGACCAGTGGAGAGACCGGGAGCTGTGGCATCGCGTGCTCAACGCGCACCGCGTCATCGTCAGCACGCCCGACGTGCTCCTCAATGCACTCCGCCACGGCTACGTCAGCCTCGGGCGCGACATCAGCCTGCTCGTGTTCGACGAGGCGCACCATGCTGCGGACAAGCATTCGTACAACGTCCTGATGCGGGAATTTTACGATGAACTGCCCCCCCGCTCCCGCTCCCTTGGCGCCGTCGACGAGATCACGCGTCCTATCGTTCTCGGACTCACAGCGAGTCCGATCTTTGGTGGCCATGCGGAGAGAGCCTTCAGGTAAGTAGAGCCAACATTTCTTGGTCCCCCTTTGATAGGACACGTGGCTGAAGCGCTGGTCCTTTTTGGGCAGGCAACTCGAGCGCAACCTGGATGCCGCCATCTGCGCCCCGCTCCTGTTCCGTGCAGAGCTCGATGGCTTCGTGCATCGCCCTCAATTCAAGCATGTCATCTATGCGGAGCCGGAATATCTTCTAGTCGGCACGCCGCCCTCAAGCAGCTTGCAATCACTCAAGGAGGTCGTTGCCTCCCTAGATATCGAGGAGGACCCCTGGGTGCTCGACCAGCGTGCTGAACTCCAACAGCACCAGCCAGGGCCTAAGCGGAGCCGAATCGACCAGCGATTGTCGAGAGCGATCGACAAGCAGGATACTTTTACTCACAAGGGCTTGCGCGACTTTGAACGCGCTGCCGACGAGATCTGCTCGGACCTCGGGGAGTGGGCCGCAGACTGGTACATTGAGCAGGTGTGCAAGCAGATGGCCAGCGCGGGCGGCACGTTCCCCGAATTCTCCTTTACATGGAGTCAAAGCGAGAGGAAGTATCTGCTCAGACAACTTGCACGTATCGAGATCGCTACCGTGCCCGACGACGACCCCGACGACGTCATGCGGAGGAGCTCTGATAAAGTGGAGAAACTTATCGATGTCTTGCTGGACGA
This sequence comes from Russula brevipes, assembly GCA_022496215.1. Lineage (NCBI taxonomy): Eukaryota > Fungi > Basidiomycota > Agaricomycetes > Russulales > Russulaceae > Russula > Russula brevipes. The sequence continues at coordinate 11,942 of WTXF01000108.1, read as the reverse complement.
GAAGGCGTCCTTCGAGAGCCTGGGAATGGGCTACCGTGGCCTTGTCTTCGTCACGCGGCGCGACGCGGTGCTCGCGTTGACAGAGGTCCTCGCGCGGCATCCGCGTGCGGCACATGTGTTCAGAGTCGGCAGTCTCCTCGGCGAATCGGGCAACTCTCGGCGCAACTCGTTCCTCGACATCACACGGCGCCTGTTGCGCATGTCCTCGAGCGAGACGCTTGCGGATTTCCGCATCGGGGACCTCAACTTGATCGTCGCGACCGCCGTCGCGGAAGAAGGGCTGGACATCCAAGCGTGTTGCAATGTCGTGCGCTGGGACGTGCCGGCAAACATGGTTAGCTGGGCACAGAGCCGAGGGCGGGCACGCCAGGAACACAGCTCGTTCGTGCTCATGCTTTCCGACTCGTTGGCGTTCGAACCGACCATGCGCCAATGGGAGAATCTGGAGATAGAAATGACCAAGTTGTACAACACGAAGGAAGAACTACGGGCGCTACGCCCCGAAAATGAAGACAGGTCGGTGGACCGTGAAGATGGGAAATTGCGATTTAGGGTAGAAGCGACAGGGTACGCGCTTGTACACGTTCTTGTTACTCCTCACCTTTCTGAAACAAACCACATCAGCGCAGTACTGACGGGGAAGTCGGCCATCGAACACATCTCCCACTTCTGCTCCATCTTACCTTACTCTGGATCGGTTAACCATGTCCCACTGTTCGACATCGACCCCCCCGATTACCCCTTGGACTGGCACACAAATAACAGCCCGCGCACCCCGTACGCAGGTCCATATGGCTGCACTCTAACGCTTCCGAGGCTCTTGCACTCTCGTTTCCGCTCGTTTTCGACTCCCCGAATTCATCCCACGAAGGTATCCGCACGGCGCGACGTCGCATTTCAGGCCTATCGTGCTCTGTACGAAAATGGGCTACTCAACGAGCATCTCCTGCCGCCCACGGACGTCCTGAAATCCGAGCTGGAAAGCGAAGTGCGGATTCTGCTAAAGGAGGTCGAGCAGCGCGAGGGTACGGCGCTGGTCTCGAGCCAGATGGACCCTTGGCGTCTCTCCGGCGACGACGGCACGAACAAGCGATGGTGGTCGAGAATATTAGAGATAGACGGGCTCCCCCCGCTACGGATGCTGACGCAGACTGCACTCCCTTCACTCCAAGACGACGAGCTCCCCATCATGCATGCACGCGAGTGCCCTCCATTCAAAGTGCGCGTCAAGGAAGAGGAAACTCCCATCGTCGCCGGTGACGACGGGGGCATTCTCTCGCGTGCCAAAGAGTTCACACGTCGATTCTTCTGGCCGATGTATTGCTCGCGCATGAAATGGGACCAGACGGACTTCCTTCATCTCTTCATTCCTGTGGACGAGTCTCCGACGGTCTGGGATGAGCGAAGGGCCTTGACCTCTGGCCCTAGTTCCCCCGCCGCAGGAGGACAGACGCTCTTTTCACCCTTCTCATGGTTCGAGCGCCGCTATGGTCAGGTGGATGACGTCTTTATTGTGAACAGTATGGGCACCACCGGAAAATTCTACCAGTTTATACGCATGCGAAATACCCCCCTTACCCCAGAAGAGAAGGCAGAAGTCGTGAGGCGACACATGCGTAAGGGGGATGACGATGGTGCTGCAAAGCTCGAGATCAGGTACCCACTGATCGAAGCTCGCTCGCTCGTCAAGCGGAACTTCCTCATGCCCTTACCGAATGAGCCGTCAAAGGGGATGGATGCTATGGGCCCGAAGCTATTTCTGAAGGACTGCACAGAGGTCGCACTCATTTCATCTCACGAGGCACAATATGCGCTGTGGACTCCATCGATTATCAGGCACCTCCAGATGGCCAGCACAGCCTCCTCCATGAGGGATGCCTTGTTTGGGGGAACGCCTCTGGCTGAGATCCCCCTAGATTTGCTCCGAATTGCAATTACGGCGCCAGTCGCCCAGGAACACGGCCACTACCAGCGCCTCGAGACGCTCGGCGACACCACCCTCAAGTTTTCAGCGAGCATCCAGGTTCTCTCGGAGCATCCGCTTTGGCACGAGGGTTATTTGGCAAGACGCAAGGACCATGCAGTCTCGAATGCAAATCTTGCCAAGATGGCGATCCACAAGAAGCTGTACCAGTGGATCATCCGGGATCGTTTTGTGCCGAAGAGGTGGAAACCAAGGCGAACGTCTGATCCGGCTCCGTTGCTGTTCGAACGAACGACATTGCCATCGCTCGACATGTCTGGGATGACGGAAAAACAGAAGAGGAGAGCCAGGGTCGCGCGGACGCTCTCGACGAAGGTCTTGGCAGACGTTGTGGAATCGCTCATCGGCGCTGCGTATTTGCATGGCGGCTTCGCGCTGGGGATTGAATGCATGAAGGTTTTCGATCTTGGTCTTTCGTGGAGCGCCCTCCCTGCTTGCATCCGTGCCATGCATTCAAACGTCACCGACTTTGACCGCTGCCCAACTCAAATAGCTGTGGTGGAGAGCATCCTGGGGTACACGTTCCGCCGCAAAGCGATTGCTGTCGAAGCCCTCACGCATGCGAGCTACCAGAGCGACCTGGAGACGACCTCCTACGAGCGCATGGAGTTCCTCGGAGACGCGGTGCTTGACATGCTGGTCACCGATTACCTCTACCACGCGCCGGGGAAGGACTACAGCCCGGGAAATATTCACGCGATCAAGATAGCGGTGGTGAACGCCCATTTCCTTGCAATGTTGTGCCTGCGTGCATCCACCGAGTTGCCTGTGGTCATGACGTCATGGTCGCTTGACAACGGAGTGACCTTGACGGAGGACGCGCAGTGCGTGCGGCTCTACAGATGTCTCTTGCATTCGAGCGTCCCCGTCTTGAATGAGCAGCAGGCTACAGTCTCGCGATGGGAGCGTCCAGGTGGTCGGGACGACATCGAGGCTGCATTCGAGGAGGCAGGCGCTTACCCTTGGTCGGGGCTGACGTCATTGCAGGCGCCGAAATTCCTGAGTGACATGTTCGAGAGCTTGCTCGGGGCTGTATACCTTGACTCGCTCGGAGATATTGACCTCGTGCGGGATGTTCTTCGGCGTCTGGGTCACTGGGAAATCTTGGAGCGCATCGTCGAGCGCGATATGGACGTGCGGCACCCCGTCTCGCGGCTTTACATATGGGGGGCCAAGCACCACGAGAAGGTGACGTGCAAAACCGCCGAGAGGCGTGAGAACAGGGTCAGCTGTTCGGTCCTCTGGGACGACTATAAGATCGTCAAAGTCGAGGACGAATGGCACGGGCGAGTCAGCCAGGAGACCGTCCGCTTCAGTGCGACGGAGAAGGCAATCACGCTGTTGGAGGACCCGGTTTCATTGCTGCAGATCTGGCTCGCGAAGCGCAATAGGGGTATAAAATACTCCATGGAAGAGGTGGAGGGCGTGTGGACGTGCAGGGCGATTGTTGAGGGCACCGTGGTCGCTTCTGTCCAATCACGTGATCGGCTGAGGTCAGTTGAGGCGAAACGGGCGGCGGCTACTGAGGCGCTCAAGACGCTCGAAGAGCCGGTGCACTGGCTTGCCTTTCTATCGGCTCAGCATCACTTCGAGGTGGAGTACCAAATTTATGAAGAGGAGGGGGTGAAACCGGTGAGGGTTTGTTGCGTCTACGTGGCTGGTTGCGCTGCCGGCAGGGTGGAGTGCCCTATCAAGGGACCTGGACCGGTCGTGGCTGAAAGGGATATGATGAGGGCCGCGGCAAAGGAAGCTATAGAGGGAGTACAGCAAATCGTTGCAGCCGAGAGAGCGACAAGGGATCTCTGGGTGGGCGCTGATTGGGCGAGTTCGTCGGATGACGATTGGGTTTAGCCTGTGGGGTAACAAACGGTCGGGTGGTCGGTCGGGTGTACCGTTTTACATTTTTAGATCCGCGTTGGCCGTGGCTACGTTAAATGTTGGAATAATAACCGGATTTACTTAACAAATCGCTCCGTTCGATGTCTCCGGCTCCCATCTTTGTCCCCGTCCACCATCTCCACCATGTCTTCATCCGATAGCGCCGTACTCACCCAGATTCTCGTACAACTAGAATACTTGCAACTCTCACAGCAAGTCTTGCAGGGAAAGGTCGTTTCTTCCTCCCGTTGACATTCTCATACTAAAATGTCGGCCCTAGATCGAATCTTTGACCACGGTATCGCCGGAGGGGAAACGACCTGTGAGCAGCAATGGACTCCCCAGTCCCACCAGTGCCTCTTTCTCCAGCCTTGATGGCATTTCGTCCGTCCCACCCTCAGCTCCTGCCCCGTCGACGGCAACCCCGCTCGGAGAAAAAGGCATAGCTGGCATTTCATCGGAAAAGGAGCGCGAAAAGGTTTTGTACCCCGGCCGTGTCACTCTAACCAGTGAGTTGTTGTCCCCATGAAATCATTCGTTTGCGCCACCCGTTTCGTCTGGGCGCCCATACCTCATCCAACACGTGTCCGGTGGGAAACGTGTCCCCGATGAGGCATCGAACATTTCATTTGTTCGGTCTCATGGGGTCTACAGTAACAAATTTTAACCGACGTAGCTGACCCACCGCGGTAGCTTATCCCGACCAACACGGCGTTAAACCCGTCCCGCTGAAATGGGGCGCAGAGAACCCCACCGATCGCGGACCCGTCATCCCCTCGCGTCTTGCTTCATCCATCAAGCAGCGCAATGCCATCGGCGCACACTCGGGCTCTTATTCCATATATCGGGCCCTTGCAGTGGCAATGGGCACACTTATCCCCACGCATAAACCAGACTATGCGCGTACAGAACCACCAGTGGCCATTCCTCCCAATCCTGCCTGGTTCGATGCGAACAAAATCGTCTCCTTTGACCCATGGGGTCATCTCACGACGCAGGTGTTCCGCACAGAATCTGCCAGCGGTTTGGACATCAGGCCTAGCATCGCCATTACCAAGGCGCACATCAAGCTCAGCGAGATTGACGAATCATCGCGCAAGGGTGATATTGTCGTGGATGGGAAGGTGGTCCTGAAGAGTGCCCCTTTACTCAATGCCGATGGGACGACGAGCACGGCAGATCCTGGTGTGGAGATTAACGTGAGCAAAGCCGCAGTAGAACCTGTATGGTACTTGCCAGGCGTCGCAGAGCGTTTCGGCATGTGAGTATCTTCACCACCTAAATGGCCTGGCTGACGAGAATGGGACGCAGATCAGAGAGCTTTCTCCGCCGTGCTCTATTCGAGGAAACAGGTGGGATGTACCCGGAGTTGGTCACACGACCAGACATCAAGGTTTTCTTACCCCCCATTGGTGGCATGACTGTCTATATCTGTACGTCATCGTTCCCGGCTGGCTGTCACCAACATCATTTTGACGTATATTGTACTCTTCAGTCGGGCCCCCATCATATCTTTCTGATGAAAGCAAAGTGCTCACATTACGTGTGCACGATGAATGTGGAGCAATTTTCTTCTCTGACTGGGACATGTTCTCACCCTCTCTCTCTCAGGCAATGGATCTGATGTGTTTGGCTCGGACATCTGCACTTGCAAACCATATCTCGTATTTGCGATTGAGGAGTGCATCCGTACGGCACAACGTGGCGGGGTTGGCGTCGTCGTATACTTCCGCAAGGAAGGCCGTGCGCTTGGCGAGGTAACGAAATATCTGGTATACAACCTTCGCAAGCGTGGTGGCGACTCGGCGGACAAGTACTTCCGCGCGACAGAGCTGATCGCTGGCGTGAAGGATATGCGCTTCCAGGCTCTCATGCCAGACGTATTGCACTGGCTAGGCATCAAGAAGGTCGACAACATGATTTCTATGAGTGATATGTACGCGGTTATGATTCCTCACACTTGGCGTTTCTATTTCTAAGGGTTTATGTGTTTCGCGCAGGAAATACGACGCAATCGTGCAGTCCGGGATTCCGATTCTCAAGCGCTACGATATCCGGGTACGTCATCGTGCCATGGAGCGATAAACTGCCAGGCATGCTGATATCCCAAATGCGTTGTAGAATACCTCATTCCGATGGACTCGCGTGTTGAGATCGACGCGAAGATCGCAGCCGGATACTTCACGAGCGGAAAAGGTGTCACTGCCGACGACCTTGTCAAGACTGTGGGGCGAACTTGGGAGGAGACAGAACATTGATGCCTTGCCCACGCTGCAAATTCCTAGAGTATAATGTATCGAATTGTAATGTCTGGATGTCATAGCGTAATGTTAAATCTGAGTGTTCTTGGTTCTGTAACTGGTCTCTGTCCTTGGGCTTGAGGCGCCGGCACTTGACGCCGCCGTCGATGTCGCTGCGGCTCTGTGCCCGCTTCCAGTCCGAGTCGCTGGTAGTTGTGCCAGACACCGCCACATCTATGCGCAAACGAGACTCATCTCAGGCTCTAGCTCTCTGCCTTCCATCTTCACCTGCGCCATAACAAGCACCCTACGTACCTCCGGCCTCCTGCTGCACCCCAGCGATGATGCGCCGTCAGGCTGGCTGGTTCTGTCCGCGTTGGTGGGTCTGCCGATGGCATTGTGGGCATACAAGGTCTGTCTTACGGACGATTTGGAGGCGGTAAATCGCTGAATGTACACCGTCCCCAGTGCTTGATGCTCGTCATCTTTCAACGCAAAGTGATCTACATGGGTGATTTGGCGCTGAATACTCTGCACTTCCCGTGTGCGTGCTAAAGTTCGGTCGGTGGCAGGATACGCGCCGCCTGGTTCGAGGACGGAGCTGCTCAAGGACGTGTACCCTAAGTACACGCCAAAGGGCATCCACATCGAGGAACTCTCCATTCCCAGCTCCCGACCAGACACCGTCCAGCTGTCGACTTTGCTACTCCGCCGCCGGGACGTAGCCTCTGCTGCTGCTCCTGAGCACGTCATCGTCTATTGTCAAGGTATTTATTTGCCCCTTCTCGTTGGTCGTTTATGCCATTTCACCCTGGGCCTAGGCAACGCGGGCAACCCACTCCACCGCATCCCCGTCTTCGCCACGCTATTGAATGCCGTCCCGTCATTGGTCATCCTCGCGCCGGCGCCACGCTCATACTGGGCCTCCACAAACACACGTCCGACCCAGGCCGGTCTCACCGCCGACTACACTGCCGCGCTCGCCTTTGCCGCCTCGCGCTTCCCAACGTCCCGTCTGACGATCTACGGCCACTCCCTCGGCGCGTCTATCGCGCTCTGCCTCCTGGCGCGCCAAAAGGCGCAGCCGTGGTCGGAGCGGTGCAACTGCACGGCCTCGTGCTCGAAAACGCCTTCACGAGCGTGCCGGACATGCTCCGCGCGCTCTACCCACAGCGCTGGCTGCCCTACCGCTACCTCGGCCCATTCGTGCGCGACCGGTGGGACGCACGCGCCGCCGCCGCCGCCGCTGCTGCAGCCTCGCAGAGCCAGACGTTTCCGCGCGGCCTCGCGCGCCGCGCGATGGTGCTCGTCAGCGAGCGAGATGAAGTCGTGCCCCCGGCGATGGGCCGTGAGATCTTTGGTGCGCTGCAGGGGGGAGGGGATATAGGTGAGGGTGAGGATGGAGGGGAGGTCGTGCGCGGTCGCGGTGGGATGCGGGGGGCTCCTCTTGGGCTTGGGCGGTTCGTGGTGCTTGAGGGTGCTTTGCATGAGGATGCGTGGCAGGGTCGGGACTGGTCACGGGCGATGAAGCAGTACCTAGACGGATTGCGACGGGAACCGACTGACCCCCCATCGGCCCCATCCCCCATCTAGAAAACACCACGACTGAATCTCCGTGGGCCACTAGCGAGGCGGATCTGGCTCAAAGACAAGAGGTACTCTGATCTGTACTGCTTGCTTCGAGACAGTGAGGCTAGTCAGAGTCCCTCCAGGTCAGGTAATCCAAAATATCTAACGGAGGGTTTTCCCATGTAGTACGTTCCATGTAAGAGTGATCAGTGTTTGGATGTAAACACTCTATACGATGGACGTAACACCACGCACCTAATTATAAGCATTGAGCTCAGTGGTGTATTCAGAGGTTGCCGAAACGGGACACAGAGATCGGTCGATAAGCCTCGCGGCTCACTCAGCCCATGGGTCCTCGGTCGACTTTCCAATATCACCATGCCTGTCGTCCAGTTTGCCCAGTTCTCCTCCATCGTTCAGCCGACATTCTGGCACGAACTCAGTCGACTTAAGCTCGACGTTCTTCGCCTGTCAGACGACTCGGTCACGCTTACGGCAACGTACTCGGCGGGGCGCACCATCAAAGACAGGAACACGGGACAACACATCGCACTTGGTTGCAACATCGCAGTGGGCGGAGAAGGTCTTTCGGATGGTTATAGGTAAGCATCATGGATCACGGTGTCTCGCCCGGGGGCTCATTCTGCCAGTCCACCTCCGCATTCCGTTCCGGCCCAGGGAACCTTGAAGAACTACAACACCGTCGAGGAGTTCAAGAACGCGGACAAGCGTGCCCTGTTTAATACCTTATCGGATGAGGTATGTGTTGCATTTCACCGTAGCCCCCACTGTTCGGTCGCTCGAATGAATGAGAGCGCGCAGATGCCAACTTCTAACGCCTTTTCCACCGCAGATTTGGGACAGTATCATCAAGAACCACGACACTTCTGCCCTGACGAGATTCCTGGTCATCACCTTCGCCGACCTCAAGAAATACAAGTTCTACTATTGGTTCGCATTTCCCGCCTTCGCGGCCCAGCCATTGTGGGAGATCGATGACGACTGGACGGCGGCGGAGGCACACTTCTCGGAAGCTCAGCTCGGCTCTCTCACGCAGCAACTCTCCCCAACGGCAGCAGCGGCGGCCCGCCCATTTTTCCTCGTACGGCCCACGCAGAACGACGACGGCGTGGAGGTCTCCCCGGTGCAAGATTTCGCTGCCTTCTTTACGGACGTCCCCGAACAGTCGGTGCGTACCTGCATTTTTTCGAATCTCCTTGGGACGGCCATGAGTTAGACGACGACGGTCCTTCCTTCAGCGAACGATCGGTTTCCTCGATCCGTCGGCGCAAGCTTCCGCACCTGGGTGGCCTCTGCGCAATCTCCTTGCGTACCTTCGCGCGGTGCACCCAGAGGGGACGCAGAGAGTGCGGGTGCTATGCTGGCGTGGCGATGCAGCGTCTAGTCGTTTCGGAATCCTGCGTGGCGGCCCAACGGGCGCGGGCGCGGAGAGACCGAGCGCAGTCGGGTGGGAAAAGAACGTGCAGGGTAAACTTGGCGCGCGAGTCGCCGACCTGGCCCCCATGATGGACCCTAAGAGGCTAGTCTTTGATGTTTTTGTATGGGCTTATACGCAGCAGGTGGTGATCAGTCTGGGATGACAGACTCGCGGATCAGGCGGTGGATCTGAATCTCAAATTGATGCGCTGGCGGGTTCTCCCCGCCCTCGATCTGGAGAAGATCGCACAAACTCGGTGCCTACTACTTGGTGCTGGTACTCTCGGGTGCTACGTGGCGCGCACGCTCATGGTCAGTTAGCTCGTTTCACCGATGCAACTGTTTTTTGACGCAATATCAGGGTTGGGGTATTCGCAAAATCACGCTCCTCGACTCGGGCAGAGTGTCATTCTCGAACCCTGTGCGACAACCGTTGTTTGAATTCGATGACTGCCTCCACGGCGGCAGGCCTAAAGCCGAAGCCGCTGCCGACCGGTTGAAGAGTATTTTTCCTGGTGTCGTACGTAAAAAGGTTACGTCGCATGAGAGAACCCCTGCATACAACATTTTTTAGGATGCTCGAGGAGTAGCGCTCTCCGTTCCGATGCCAGGCCATCCAATCCCGCCAGGATCTGAGGAACAGGTCAAGGCGGACGTAAAGACCCTCGAAGATCTCTTTGATGCGCATGACGCCATTTTTCTCCTGATGGATTCACGTGAGAGCCGCTGGCTTCCAACAGTTCTCGGGGCGGCCAAGGGCAAGGCGCGCCCAGTCACCTCCTAGACTCTTCCCGTTATCTGATTGTTCCATGGTCCAGATTGTGCTGAACGCAGCGCTAGGATTTGATTCATACCTTGTTATGCGACACGGTGCGCGCGGGGAGTCCACGGGAGGATCGACAAGACTCGGCTGTTACTATTGTAACGATATCGTGGCTCCTGCAGACGTGTGCTCCTTCTCTCCTGCTCCCTCCGAGATCCCCGATTCTGATTCAAGTTGCTTCCCGTGTACTAATGCCTGCGCAGTCACTTACGGACCGCACATTGGATCAAATGTGCACAGTAACGCGGCCAGGGCTTGCGCCAATTGCGTCTGCATCGGCCGTGGAGCTACTTGTCTCACTCCTTCAGCATCCGCTAGGGTGGGTTGCTGCTCTCTCGGTCGGAAGTCAGGCCGTATTTTGACGTCTTATGTCGTGCCACCTCGCAGCCTCCACGCACCGCACCCCGCCGGGCAGGATTCCCAGGAACCCAACGTGAGGGGGGAAGCGTGTTGGGACTTGTGCCGCACCAATGCGTGGATTCTCGCGCAGTTCCGCAATATGCAGATCGTCGGCGCCGCATACGACCGTTGTACGGGGTGCAGTGAGACGGTGCGCCAGCTGTGACGATGCGTAGAATGAGGTCAGGCAAGCGTTGACGACGGTTTTTTTTTGGCAGGTCCTGAAGGCGTACGAGACGGAAGGATTCGCGATGTTGTCCAAGGCGTTCAATGAATCGGGCTTCCTCGAGAGCCTGACGGGGTTGGACAAGCTCCATGCCGAGGGCGAGCAGGCTTTGGAAGCGGTCGATTGGGACGAGGGAGAAGACGAGGAGTTGTAGAACGCGCGGGGGCAGGCGGAAAGCGTGCCGAACGTTGCAGAGGTTCATTGTTTCGTGCACTCGACTCGAACTTGAAATACCACAGAAGGCTTAATAAATGTTGCTATACGTGAATCCTACGTCGTTTGCTGGGGATCTTTGCACAAACAACGGGTCGATTCGCTGTTCAAGTTCACGGAGGGGAAATCGATACAAACCGGAACCTTACTGCTTGTTTCACTGGCCAGGACGTGTCGCACCACACAGGCGACCACAGATGAAATATTCACCCATCACTACGAGTATCTAATGTATCTAACTGATTCTAACAATCAATGTGTTTGTCGCGGTCTGCATTTGACAGGAGGCGCACTGAGCGTTCTAATGGTCACGTGAGTTTGGCACCAACACGCGCACATCCGAGTCGCGTCGCCGGCGGGGCACTGCACCTCTTGACATCTTGACATACAGTGGAAGTTCAACTGTCAGTTATTATCGACGGTTGCTTACGGCTCTGTCTGTAAAGCATGTAAAGACCCGAGGTGATTTGCCCATCCGCAAGGCCCCGAACACGCGACGTAACTATTGTGGATATCGACCACGGCCATTGCCAGTGCAATGCGACAACTGGGTGTGTTCCAGAATATTAATATACCTATCCTCCAATTTCATAACGACGCGTGGTGAGCTGATCGCCAGTGTAGAAACCAAGGGCTTCAGGAGCATCGTGCGATACCACACAAATCAACGAAAGTCCCGGACTCTCAATGTGAGTCGAATGAATGGGGAATAATCCTTCTGTGAGAACCGAAGAGAAGGAGGATTGACGAGGATAGGGATAGAGCTTCCATCAAAGCTTTTCCATTGCAGCATTAATTGTGAGGGATGCGTGGCAGCTGGGCTCGAATCTCAGCGGATGAGCCATGAGCGCATGAGCGCATGATCGCATGAACGTCATTAATATTAATGAACTCGTAGCGCCTGCCACCGCTGCTATTTTCTTTGCCTTTCCCGGCACTCTCATGTTCCCCCTTTCGTAGAATCGTTTCTACTGAACCTTCGTTAGACGGTCACCGCGATGCCACCTGCCACGCGCGTTTCGAGCACTTCCGTCGGCCATCATCGGACGACGTCGGACCCCCCCTCCTACCCTCATATGTAAGCTACCCTTATCCATACTGGTATTGGTACTTGTTCGCTCACTGTAAGATCCTGATTACCTCAGTGACTGATGTTGTGAAGTCAACTGAGGG
>WTXF01000107.1:0-106850 GCA_022496215.1 Russula brevipes | reverse complement strand
ACCTGTCCGTCAAAGGAGTTCTGGATGCTCGTCAAGCGCCGCTCCCCGTCGACGGATTGTCTCGTCTCGGCGCCGTCTATGGGGTCTCCTGTGATGGCAATGACGATAGGTGGGACATAGTAGTTATGGAAAGTGAGTCGATGATAGCCTTCTGCTTGGAAGTGGACAATACGACAGGTGCAGGCGCACCCCCGGTGGCGAAGACGGAGATCAACGCACGAGGAACATATGGGCTTAGATGAAGGTGAGGGGATCTATGTCATCTTCATGGGTCATCCCTGCACAAGTATCAGACGTCCTGGCGGTGAAAAGGAGGACGGGCCTAACTGTGCAGCTGTTCTGCTGTGTATTGGGGGTTTCTGGAGGGTGTCCGAGATGTGGGTCATGCTCTTCTGGGTCATCGGTGTAGTTGTCGTCGCCAGTTTCCAAGTCGGAGGGCATCGCAAGCGGCGTTGAGCTCAGCGCAGAGTAAACATGGCACAGTAAATTCCGGCGGTGACGTTACAGTACATGCGACAGTACGTTACGCGTCCAAATACTCGAATACCTCAGGACCTGACAGCAGACTCTCTGCACCCTGCAAGTTTACTGGGATAGGGAACTCCTTTGCCTTCAACCGCTCCAGATCCTCATCATATGACTCATCTCCAAGTGCGACGGTGATGATGTTACATTGCTTGTCGTCCTCGAGGTGTGCCCGAAACAGAGTCGTTCTACCTCCACACATGACATGATGGCAAGCATCAAGCCGTCGACTCGGTCATCGTCGCTGTCTCCCAGGAATGTCTCCAGCTTGACACGATCGATTCCAAAGCCTTTGGCATAGAGTGGTTTATGAACCATGCTGTTGTTATCAACTGTTGCTGTCGACCTTGAGTCGGCATCAGAGCTGAAATACCAGAGGAACTTACGACTGATTTCGCGGTGCGGTGGTGGTCTGGATGCAAAGTCTTGTTTAGGGGTTGTTTGACATGCATGTCATGGTGCTATCGTTCCAACTCCACTCCTCTGGATCTGGATATAAACAAACCCTCAAAATACACATAGCCGGTCGCCGTTGGTCTCACCGGTGATTATTACCTCGTCTTGGTCTGATGTACGCACTCTTGTCTGCTTGAATGTATGATAACGCGTCCTGTCTGAGGTCTGAGTGATATGTGTGCTGGGAAATGGTGAAGCTGCAAGCGGGAGGTTATCGAGGGTGCAACAAGCCGAGAGAAAGCTCAGGGAGGCGAAGAGATGTCCTCCGAGGATTGCTCCGGGCAGCTGAAGGGATTGAGAACCCTGTAAAATACATTTCTTTTATTTCTCGGGCAAATACAAAAGTCATTGATATGTTATAACCTAAGGCAGAGGATACATAACATATGAAGTGTCGAGGGTAAAAGATGAAGTCGGATAGTGCGAGATGTGAGAGAGTTCCCATTTGACTTGTGCTTCGACTTCGACTTTCAAATCAGGTCTGTATTATGGCGATGGAGACGAAAGCCTGATATAAGGTGCTCGTGGAAAGCGACAGCTGCTTCTTCAGCATGAGGTACAAATCGTATCTCGTCTGCCCATTGTGATTTTTGTAAGACTCTGCTGCTTGAGTGACCTCAGGGGAACAGGTGCTGAGTTCAGTATCGGTGAATGGCCCGAATTGGATAATCGTGAAGTAGGGCCCAATTGCAATGACCCATTCGACTGTTGCATCCCGGGGGACTGAATTCTTCTTGAATACAGCCTTGGCATGGTCCTCTGCTTGCTTGATAGTCCGATTCATGACGTCTCGAAATGCTTTGTTTTGCTTGACAACTGTAGGGGGTAGCCCCCTCATCGGTTCCATGGCAGCTTTGACCTCATACCGTCCCTGGATTTGTGCACGGCCTTTACTTGTCAGCTGCCCAATGCCCAGGCAAGGCCGGCGGAAAAGTAACAAGAGATCCCCAAGATCCCCAAGAGCAGCTTTGTGTCGAGTGAGCATTTCGTGGAAGACGCCAGACGCGAAACCCTCATCCAAGCCTTGATCCCAGATACCCTCAACAGATACTTGGACAAGATCATGCAGTTTTTTGAGGCTGTGGGGGCTCTACACAGTACACATTTAATTTCCCTTAAGCCCAGTGATTTAGGGAAATATTTACCAGGGGACAGGAAACTGGGGAAACCATTATGAAGGAAGGAAGTAGGGGTCAACAATTAGGGGAGACACTCGTGTCACGTGACGACCACAGACAGACTTTCTCTACCTGAGCTGTCTGTGGTAGCGTAGTTGGCCGAAATACTCACGTTTCACGCTTCTCTTCTTTATGTTTTTATAGTTTTCTTTTTCTTTCCTACTCTTCGTCTTGTCGCAGCAGCCGTCGCTCATCGTATTCTACCAGTTCCTTTCTCCTCTGCGCTGCCCGTTCTTGCTCCCGCCTCATATATTCCCGTTGTGCCCACTCGTCTTCTGCATTTTGCAGCTCCAACGCAAGCGCGCGACCATTGATCATGCCGAGTCAATACAATCATGTTATCTGCAGCGTATCCATGATAGGGAGACTCACTCCGCCGGACCAACCGTTCCCAATGTCTCTGGTGGTGGTGTCCAACCTGCCCAGTCACTGCCGACGGGCGTAGCACGTTCAAAGGCACTGTCGACGAATACGGCCCCGCCCTGGTCGACATCCTCGAGCCGCGCCCAGACCACGCTCGGCTGCTGTAGGAACACTTGGCGAGGGTGTAAAGAGCACCGGCATGGCGGTAAAGCACCGCAAGATGCGAGTTGCGGAAGAGCGCGAAGAGTTCAGGGTGAGACTGAGTGAGGCTGAGGAGGTGGGGTAGGTACAACAGCAGCGGCAGAAGTCTGGTCGGCTGATGAAAGTGCGCTGGGGTCAGAGGTGGAGGCGGGTTTGGAGAGGCCCCGGACTTGGTGGAAAGTGAAGCGAGGGTGAACAGGCCAGTGTACGTGACCTGAGATCTCCTGTTATCGAGGAGCGCTCGGATCGCGACCGCTGGGGCTCAGGTATCAGTACGCTTCGCCCCGCGCTCGGATGGCACTCACCATCCTCAATCCTCTTCCTCTCCTCGTCTGTCAGGTGTATAATTGAATTGCTTGGCCCGGTCTTTCTGGGACCCTCGCTGTCGCCGTCTTGGACGACGCCAGTGCCCACGAGCAGCGCGCGCGTGAGGACATCCACCTCAACGATCAGATTCACGGCCGAGTCGTAATTCTTCACACGTGAGACGGCGGCATATTCGGGACTTTCGTGATCAACGATCCAGCCGTGTGCGAGAGTAATGCCTGCGCTTGCGAACAGGCGAGCTCCTCGCCTGTGGTGGCAGGGCGGAATGCGGTGGGAGGAGAGGTGGAAAAAAAGGGGATCCATGCCCTCTGGCAGCACCACGAGCACGCGTCCGAGTCAGCTGAGGACGCTTTCGGGCGGCTGCCTGGCGAGGGCGAGGAGGGCGGGACTCACTTGTGATCAGAGGCGTCATCAACAGCGTGGCAAACACATCCACGCCAGGTGCTGCGAGCAGAATGTGCTCGCCAATAAGTTGGGCGAGGAATTCGTACGAGACGCTCGTGCGATCTGAGGGAAGTATCTTTATCTGTTCGCGCAGGATCAGGACGTTGCATATCGCGATGAAGGAACATGGCGTGGCCTTGTATGTCAGCTTGCGCGCGCGAAAGATAATGAAGAACGCATACGCACCCGTTGTAGTTCTGCGTGATAATGTCATATCTGCGCGTTGCACACCCGAGGGAGAGGCGAAATCGATGGATTTAAGATACCAGATCTCCTCGTGCGAGGCCTTCAGAGCACCTCCGAACTTCTCCGGGTGTTGCGAAGACGAAGAGGCCGCTTGGCCTCCGTGACGCGAATCTGAGCTAACGCCAGTCGGCTCCTGGCTCAGCTGAGGCTGAGGCTGAGGCGAGGCTGATGCTGATGCTGATGGGGACTGATTGATGCTCATTGCGAGAGATATCTAGCCTCTTCATTGCGCTCGTGAGCTCGACACCTCAACCTGCGGCAGTTCAATTGGAAGTTGTATAACGGACAATATGATTGATTGATGGGTGGGTGAAAGAGAAGGCAGAAAAGGGGTGCTGCAGCGCTGTCGTTAGCCCTCACGAATTCACATTACGCGCCGCTTGTTCGCCGTCGACTCACGTAGCGTCGGCGCCGACAAATTGAAATTGCACGTATTGCACTCCCACAGCTGCCCGTCACGCGTCATGCGCGTCATGGTCCACTGCTTGTCCTCCGCCACTGGTGCACTCTACGGATCACGGATCGGATGCTTCTCCTCCTGAAAGTGCGCCTTTTTTTTCTTCTTTCTCTGCGTGCCCAACCTTTGAACAGATCGCACCCCCAAAAAAGACTCCATGGCAGATATAGATGACGAATCGAAATCATCCTCCCTGGCCGTCGCCGACAACAGCGACCTCCATCTCACCGAGCACTCGCCGCCCGCCTCACTGGTGCACCTGAGTCCCCAGAGCCGCCCTACGCGCCATCCTGACCACCGCCAAGCTCGAGAAGTGGCTCACCGCGCCCGACGAGGGCTTCACCGCCGCCTTCCAGGAGGCCGCGGGTACCGTGCTCGACCGCCTCTTGGAGCACCCAGAACGCCTCCTCCTCGTCCGTGTGCACTAGCACCAGCAGCAGTGTCGACGCGACCACGTTCATGGCTTGGCAGTAACCGACCGCGGGATTGCACCTGTGTGTGCGGCACGGCAGCACACGTCAACCAAACGCCTAACGCCCAACGCCCCACGGCGAAGAGAGTTTGAGGCCAAGACGGGATTCATTGAGCCACGTCTATTGAAGCCAAGCGGAGGAGCCGCAGCAGAGGAACGGGGTTGGTTGAAGGGAATGCCATAGGAAACGCGGCGACGATGCGGCGAAGGCGCATGAACACAACCGCGGCTGCAACGGGCACAAACATACATCCCCGCCCCGCCGCAGCCGTGCCCGGTATCTCTGCCCTACACTGCGACAATAGCGAGGAAGAGTGAGTCAACGGCGGCTGCGGGCTGACTCGCGAAGCGTTTGACGACGGGGGTGTTTGATAGACGCGGGCCAAGGTCGACCAGGAGGACAGGAGAGGACTTGGCACCGACACCAGGGAAGATGTCACCGACCCGGAGAGTGCTAGCTGGCTGCTGGAGGGGCTTGGCCGCTCGAGCCGTCTGGTTGGGAATAATTACTTTGTTTTGCGCCACGACGCTTGTGACGCCATCTTCCGTGACTGTTTTCAAACATTCTGGCGCGAAACCAGATGAATATTCTTATTGCATGAGTGCGTCGTTATACCTGAATGACGCCGCGAAGACTAACCTATGTCATAGTTACACTGATCGGTTTCTACCATGCCCCTTCTCTCTCCGCCACGGACCACCTACTTACCTCGTCTTCCCCTACCAGCATCTCGACCTTATCACCAGATGACTAAATCTTGACGAGATGCCAAGAGGTGAGCCAATCATTAGCCATCCACTCTGCCCTTGTCAGGACGATCCAAAACCTTTCAAACTAGAGTATCTGAGAGCTCATGCTCGATGTTCTTACCCTTGATGTATCTGAACCTCAATGCTCCTCTGCCTTTCGAAACGAGTCGCTGATACTGGAGACTCTTCAATTTTAGGTGATTTCAATATGGCGTCGCTGAGTTTGTCAACCTTCATTGAGTATTCTACCGTGTTACCCCAGAATGATGTCCCTTCATGGATTTACCGCCTGACCTCGACCGTAGTTCACGGTCCGAGGTTGACGTGAATACCTGGCTCTTTTCTTTTCTGTGCTGCCCACCAACCGGTCCTCTAGCCTAGCGCTGACTTTGTCTTCATTCCAGGATACCTTCAAGTCGAAACTGTCACTGAATAGCGACTTGATATCAAAATAAGTGCGACACTTCCCTCTCTCGCGCCGCCTCGTGCACCATCTACATGATGCCTCTTAACACGACGTCCTCGTATCATCACTGCCGAAAATGCCCATAGCTCACTTGTATTCGGCAACCAGGTTCGCTCTGGACATGAGTCCCTGATTTGCATGGTACTTGGAGATGAGAAAGTCTCAAAGAAATATCAACTAGAAGCTGTTTCTGAGCTTCGGCTAGGACTTAGATACAACGATCTGAATCTTCCTGAACCGGTACTCGTCATCACAACGTTACTGACAACCATATCTTTAGTGCGCCGTTATGGAAGTCTCGTAGCATTCCCGTCATGTAGCATAGCCAAATATTTTATTCAAGTATTTGCTTCTCACTACCTTTCTGAGTGTCTCGAGTCTGCGTAGTTGATTGAGGGCCATTCTCAACCGTTTATCTCAAAGTCGAACAGCTGGAATGTTGCACTTGTACTGTCTGTAGCGCCGTGTGTTGTTGACTGTCTCAATAATAAAAAGGAAAAGGCATTCGGATACGGGGAATCGAACCCCGAGCTGCCGCGACCCCTGAGGCCTGAGGACTTGTAGACGGCCATAATCGGAAATCGTCCCGGGGTGTTTTCCGATTATGGCTGGCCGCAAATGCCAGTGAGAGGCGGCAATGTTAGCCGTTACACCATATCCGAGCGTTATTTGATTTATTCTCGAGGTCGTACACATCCTTTACTTGTGATTGTCAGCGTTCCGGATCCGGACATAGCTTTCTCTCTTCTCAGGCTGCTGGTGCAGTGCGACGGATGTCTGGCAGTCCGAGTCGTATCCAATGTTGTGCTCAGTTACCTGCTCTCTTCACTGCGACCAACAGTCTCATCGCGAGCCGCGAACGTCGGTGGATTTTGTTCGTGTGAATACCGTCGGCAAGGCCCTTTTGCGTCCGTCGGTCACTTTTGGGAGGGCATCCCGGGGAGGCAAAAAAGGAGAAATGACATCTATGTAAGTCAAATATTTAGACCGTCGCCCTTCGTAAATGCCGAGCTTTGTTACTTCGTCCAGAATCCCCGTTTGTATAAGCGTTGATAAGGACAATGCAGCTGACCCTCGAAGGGGCGGGCTTCCATGATGGGAAGTGTGGGGCGGGTGCCAGTGAGGCGGCATCACCAACCATCAGGCACTTTGGACAGTCCATCATTCCTTTGCTCTTACAAATTGTCCTGAATGCGCCAGGTAATTAAATTCAACGGGGTTGTAGTAACGGCCATTGCATGACACTCCTCCAAATGGCAATAGTAAATCTCCTTCGTATGCTGATCCGGGCGTAACCGTCACCTAGTGTTCGAAGCATCGTTGCCATGATCGGTTCGGAGATGTCGGGAAAGACTCATCTCAAGCAATATCTATGGGCGAAAGCCGCTGACACAGGGAGAGAAGACGACGCATTGTTGCGCGAGCCAATAATGCAAATTGTGTTCGGTGCCGGCACACTTCAGGCAAACCGTCACAAATCAAATGCAAATGTCCCCCGGGCCTCCACCGAGTTTCCACCATCTTCCTACCAGACACTTTTCTGGGGTTCGGGTAGGCGAAGGATATTCCAGATACTTCTGACAAATCTTAGAGTCTTAGAGTTCCACGAGGTGATCTAGAGTGCTCGGTTCAATTGGGCTAGCTCCCCCCACTACAGCGAGGAGTAGGGATTCTCTGGCCTTCTCACTGCTCCGGTGGTGCCGCCAGCACCGTAGGTGACTCACCGCCGGACACATTTGAGGGAGGGCCTCTCGCATGTCCATATCGATTGACAATCAGGGGTGATGGTGTCCTAGTGGCTGCCGCGGGCGACGGAGAAAAACGCGGAAACACTGTGACATTGTTAGAGGTCCTCGTCTGCCGGCATGATAAGTTACCCGAATCAAAGGAATGGTTTGTGTGAAGCACGAGAGGGCGCGCAAGTGAGTCCGGGCGGAGTGAGAAGCCCAGCAAGATGAGGAAAAAGGGAGGGGAATGTATAGATAGGCAGATCAATGAGCAACTGGGGAGAGCGTGTGGGTTGAAGGAGAACCGGGAGTGGCTAAGCGACGGAGAGCAGAAAGCACAAGAGGGGTGACTCGTAACTGGAAGAGTCGATGTTAGAGAACATGGCGCCTTCAGAGGGCGTCCACAAGCCGGGGCGAATAAGACTAGACGGGGGAAAATTAGCAGAAAGAATGGGAATGAACAGACGTTTAGGGTACTAAATCGATGCCATTTCTCTAATCCTTATACCCATATACACAGTGTCCCTACTTCGGCCGGTGTTACGAGTCAACGAGGTAAGTAGAAAGGGGCTTAGTGTAGAACGTGGATGGCTGAACGTGGTAGGGACGAGCGTGAAGGTCCAAAACTGAGTAAAATATAATTTTGAGTGTTGTGGGTCAGCCAAATGCATGTTTATTTATGAGAAGTGGGTAGAACGTATTCCACGACGTATTAGTGTGAGCATGGATGGGAGTCATACTATGGTCCTCCTGGCTTGTCACTGGGCTTCTAGAATTGGGGGAATTGGCTGCGCGTTGTCGGAGAACTCGAAGGCCCGGGGGTAGAGGGCGAGGGTCGCTCGGAGAGAGTATTCCAACGCTCCGAGGCGTCCCGTTCCCAGAGCCTCAGCGCTGGCCCACCTTACAGTTTCTCCGCATCAAGCTGCGTAGACGCGGGGTTCCGGTTGGCCATCCTAGCGTGCCTAACATACCTTTAACGCACCTTTGTAATCCGATTCCCGAGGCCGAAACCGCCACACATACCAACTACCCCGATCAACGCCGTGTGAGACCCCTTCCTGGCTACCTCCGCCATCATGTCGGTGGAAGGTCTCAGCGGGTAGCGCTAATTTCAGCAGCGGTCACGATACGGCTTCAAATCGAGCCCCGTTCGAGTCTGCATGAACTTCAAAATCAATCAAAAGCACCTACATATCTCAGTTCATTTCCCATCTCACTCCCCTCGGACCTTGAATAGCTTGAATGCCCGAGATTGACAGAGGATCGGGGGTGAACGGTGAACCGGTGAACCGGTGAACCTGTGACATTTCGTTTGTGGATGAGCGCCGCGGCGGCGTCGACTTAACTTCGCATCGTCGGCAAAAGAAGCGAGTGAAAGCAACCCATCCTATGTGCGGAAGTGCTACCGTTCACACTTACTCTCGCCCAAACGGTCCAATGACTTTGTTTGAGACTCATGAGACGTAGCAGACCCCAGCCCGACATGAAGCACAAAAAATCAAGCACAGAGTTCTAGGTCCCACCGAGCTGCTCCATCTGGATAGACAAAGGAAGACCCGATCAGGCCTCGGCTACAACGTCCGATTGGGATCGCATCACCTCGCGGAGTGACATCGCGAATTTCGAGTGAGGGGTCGGAAAACGAACGGCGGGTGCTGGATGCAGGATGACGACGGAGAAACCGAATCCTGATTTCCCCGATGGAGCACGCGCAGGACTATGATTGCATCACGACGCGAAGAGGACTGATTCTCGTGGTATGACGTTGGCCTGACTGTCCTGGACACCGAACCGATGTGCATTTTAGAGGACGGAGAGTGGATACACCCAACTAGGATGCCCCGGGGTTGGACACTGGATGAGGACTAGTCGTGGGTGAAGCCAGGAACGAAGTTGTTAGCAATGAGTTGATGGCATAATCCTCGTGCCTTACGAGGACGTCCGCGGACATGAACAAGGTGATGCCAAGGATGGGAGCAGTAGCGGCTGCACGACAGCGGTGTCTCACTTTAGATCATGAGAGAACACATGCTAGGATATTTGTCGCCTAGCAGTGTAACGCAAGACCGTGTATGCCGGCGGCGTGCGAAACGCCAGGAAGGTGCATGGCAATGGTGGGAAGATGTTGTAACTGAGAAAGGCGGTCAAGGGAGGTGAGACAGGGCAATCGGGAAGACAGTGATACGGCCTCCGGGGTTAAGTTGGAAATGTCCACGAACGGAGAAAGGCATGTTGACGAAATGAGACTGATGGAATAACAATGTGGTGAGAGGTTGAGCGCCCATCATCGGGCTGGAGATGGACAGTCGAACCGAAGATGACAAGCTGTGTGTCCGATCACGATGAGAAACAGGGTGGAATAAAGCATCCGCGAGAAAGCCAGTATAGAAGTTCCGAATGAATGTAAGCCGACTGAGCCCGAGAGAACAGTGGGAAGGATGCACGCCGCAATGCCATGATGAGACCAATTGGGCAATGATAAGCGAGCCCTTCCCTGCATTCTATGAAGGGCCTGAGATGACCCATTGTATGCGATGCGGTTTGTGAAGAAGGCCAGGCCGCGGATTGAGGAACCCCAGAAGAACGACGACGCCCACTTTACGTGTAAGGAACATCAGTTAGCCATCATCATTCGGGGCCATTAGGACGAGCGCCGTGTCGTTCTGTATTGAATCAGATCTGTGGCCAAGCTGACGGGGAGAGAACTGAGCTCGCACCGTGGAAGCAGACAGCAAAGGTGGGATTCTCGCGCCCGGCAACTCCCTGAGGCGAGTTCTCCGCCGGCATCTTCCGTCGCCGCTCTCAGCTCATGACTTTCCACACAAGCGAAGACAAAACTGGGAATCAACCGTCTTCGTCTTCGTCTGCCTGACCCGCTCACCGCTTCGCCGGGACCATTACGTTGGCATTTTTGAACTCGAATTCGTAGCGCTTGACTTGGAATCACACGCCACTGTCCGACAGTCACGCAACGCAGATGCTTCCGACCCTTTCTAGCTCTCTTTTGTTGGACGCCCTTGCAGGGTCGTCTAAGCCTCGTGTCCAGCTCGTCTTCCGCACTGCACGGCATATAACCAACCTCAGGCAGGGAGGCACGCCACTCCCAACGCCACCTCCTCTTTCAAATCTGGCAACTTCGAAAGATGCCGCCGCCGCTCGTGACTGGTTGGTGCGTTTTAGGGCATGCCCGATACCGAGAGCAGCTGTCGATATCGCCTTTTCCCGGAGTTCCGGTCCCGGTGGCCAGGTTTGTCTGCCACCATGCTTGTCGCTGCATCATATCGAACGAGTGATGGCGCGCAGAACGTCAATAAAGTAAATACAAAGGTAACATTGCGATGTGCCCTGGAATCTACTTGGATACCATCCTGGGCGCATGATGGTCTCCAAAACTCGGTCTGTTATGGCATCTGTTTGGCACATTGGTCTATTGTAGTGCTAACCGATGACCGTAGCCTTATTTTGTCAAATCAACACGTTCCATTCTACTGACATCGATGCTCCATCGTTCGCAGGCGCAGAATGTTGGTGACTGTCTGTCAAAGGTAAGAACGTATCAAACATTCCGATGACATCCCGGCAGTGACAAACCAACCATCTGTTGTAGTTGCATGCCCTGATTTGTTCTGCCGCATCCCAGGCAATCCGAAACGAGCCGTCGGAAGAACAAAGGGAACGGGTGAGGGGGTTAGAACGGAAAGCGAATGTGCAGCGTCGGCTGCAAAAGGACAAACGAAGTCAGACCAAACGACAGAGGGCAAACTCCAGACCAGATTGGGATTAGATTATTCTGTTTTCCCTTCGTGTGCGTATGGCTCGGAATTGACTCTTCTACTGGCCATACGTCAAGTTTTCCGTGCCGATGTTCGCTCAGCTAACTAACCGAAGGGGCACTTTCACAGAGCAGTCAGATGCCCAACCTCGGCCTTGCCTCTCGCCCCTATTACAAAGTTATTTGCGGGTCCGGGTTCAGGCGATCCGCGATCACGTTATGCAGGCCCCTTTCTCCCTATTCATCCATGGGACTACCAGGCAAAACTGAGACGGGAACGAATGGCCAGAATCAACTCTTGGCGGCCTCTTGGGCGGCCGGCGGGTGTATCGACGATGACGCAACAACGCGATCCAGGCAATAAAGGTAAAGGAGTTCCTTCGCTCTCCTATACACGATTGTGTTTTCTTTCTCTCCAACGACGACTACGACGATGCCGAGGACAAGTTTACGAGACTACTGGCCAAAAACTACCTTCGTTGATGATGTGAAGGCGGCGCTCTTTGAGTTTGTTGGGACTGCCATGTTTCTGCTACTGGCGTTTGGCGCAGTCCAGGGATCGAATGAAGTACTGGGGTCGCCCCTCGAGCGAACGCTCTATATCGCGACAGCCTTTGGACTTAGCTTGCTCGTATCGGCCTGGTTCTTCTTCCGCACAACAGGTGGGCTGTTCAATCCAGACGTCAGCCTCGCTCTCTTCCTTGTCGGATGCATTGGGCCAATGCGATTCATCTTTTACTGCATTGCGCAATTGACGGGGGCCATTGCCGCTGCGGGCATTGTGCTCGCTCTCACTCCCGGTCCCCTTTCATACAAGTGCGTGCCGTGTGGCTACGCCTCACCATCCTTTCCTTCCTTCCATGACACTTACTGACGTCTATCTAGCACGTTTCCCGCGTCGAACATCAACTCCGCCCAGGCCGTATTTATCGAGATGTTCATCACTGCGGCGCTCTGTCTTGCGGTGCTAATGCTGGCAGCGGAAAAGCATAGCTCCACACCCTTCGCTCCGGTGCGTGGTGTCTCACTCTTGGCGAAATGAACGGGCTGACTGTCTTTCCGACCGCCCTCGGAATGCCAGATCGGTGTGGGTCTGACGCTCTTCGCATGCCATCTGTGAGTAAGGCCCCGCTGATCAAGAACCCCGGCCCGGTCCGGGGTTCCTGGCACGAGATCACTAGTGTCTGACGCCCCTGTCCCGCCCCCTGTCCCGCCCGTCATGCAGATTCGCAGTGCCCTACACAGGCGCCGGCATGAACACCGCGCGTGCTTTTGGACCAGCGGCAGTATCAGGATTTCCGTTCGGCACGCAGTGGATCGTACGTCGCATTTTTCCCTTGTGATGATCACCTCGTACCTGTTTCTCCGTTTTTCAATCGGTCGTGGAATTGAAATTGGGAAAAGAAAGGATCCGACCCCCTTAACCCACATCTCTCTCCCGCCTAAACTGATACTGACGCCACATGCAATTTCACAGTACTGGGTGGGCCCATTTCTAGGCTCACTCCTGGCCACCGCGTTCTACATTACTTTGAAACAGTACGTCATGATCCTCTGAGCATGTGCACCGTTTCTGCGCGTCGAGGGTCTGGGCGCTGACGCAAAGGACGATATTATTTGTTATTGCCCTACTTTGCTCCACAGCTACCAGTACTGGACCCTCAATCCTGGGCAGGAAGCCACAGAACCTAACATGTCGCCTCGAGACCCGATGAGCGTCATACGCATTGATGAGCGTCGCGTGAACGACGCAAACGCGGTGTGATTGGAGGAAGACACGCTGAAATGACGCTCAAGTCTCCGCCCGCCCTGTTTCTGATCGTGTACTGTATTGTTCCTTATGACACGCAACACGCAGCAGCTCCGATTTCTCTGTCGTATGTATCTCCCAGCACATTAAAGTTCGATTAACGCTGTGGGCCCGGCCCATGGCCCAACTGCCACGCTTATATCAGTTCTTCCCCACGAATTTTGCCTTGTAATATCTCTGCGTCAAACAGTTTTACTGTAAACTATTGTATGCATTAAAAATGATCTTTGCTTAGTACACCATGATAGTCGCTGGTTGGTCACCGACAGCGCTTAAAACTGACTGAGTGGTGTAGTGCCACAAACGTACCTTTGCCGAGGTCTGCGGTCTTGACATCTTGCTGACATGCTCAATCACGACTATTCGAGCACGTGCGGTCAGTGGCAAGGGGCACAGAATTATTACGAAGCGTGTGTGGGAAGCGGATACATTGGGTCCCTGATCACGATGACCGTGATGACGAGGAAGGAACGATTGATTCTTTATGGGAGAGCCCTGAATGTGAATGATGCATGATGCATTTCCGTGTTGCTGTGTGTATATGTGTGCGTGTGTGTGCGTGAGAGCGTGTGTGGTGCCTGCTCCCAGAGCGAAAAAAAAAAACTCGACTTGCGACACTATCAGTCGTTTGAGTGACATACGTTATGCCAAGAACTTCCGACAATACCGGAAGGGGGAGAGGTGGTTCAATCGTTGATCCGAGAACACCATTTTCGCCACCGCTGCCTGTTTGGCTGGTGCTGGCACATGCTGGCTGGCTGTTGGCAGTTGGCGTTGGCGTGCGCGTCGTTCTTACATGTTTTGATTACAACTATCGTAACTGCATTGTATTGGGCGAAAAAAAAAAAAAAAACTTTCCCATATCATGTGGAGATGATGCCGCACCCGTTGCCAATCCAATTCAGTTCTGATAGATAGATAGGTAGGTAGGAGGGGGCTGGGCAGGGCACACGGGAACAGACGGGCACGGGCAGGACGTGATTGTGTCGCACGGACGTACGCATGCATGCATGATGGATGATGATGATGATGATGGCATGTCATGTAGGTCCATGCAAGTATGGCAGGCAGGCCAAACCCAGAATTGGAATCACGAATCTGAGGAACCTGCCAGTGAGAATCCCCCCCAAGGAAGGCGTTTGGTTTTTATTATTATCGGGGGATCGGGAAAAGGGATAAGCTCGTGTGAAGGAGGGACTGCGTCGTGCGTGCGAGCCCCCGGCCAGTTGGCCGCGGGGGAGGGCATTATTCCATGTGCGCCATGTGCCATCTGGGCAATCGAATCGATGTCCCACCGAATCACACGCCCGTTCGGCATATTCACACGTGGTCGCGCTGGAGTAAGCGTTTGAAATATGGGCTGTGCACCCGAACCGAACCCAAACCCCTCTTACCCGGGACCCTGCAACTGTCTCTCCCACACACGCACGAACATGGAACCTCATGGAGGGGAACTAGAACTCGATTCCCGCTGATGTGACGTTTATTGATTTCAATTTTTTTTTCGCCTTTAATCAAACCAAATTTGTACATATATCGTTAGTTGGATACTGTTAACACAGGATGGAGGGGGTATACGTGCGCTTAGGAAGTACTACAACAGAAATTAAGATAGGAACATCTAAGAAGATACAATACAGTGTGCGATGATTGTGGTGGTGATGGGCGGCAACACAAATCGACCAGCGACAGACAATAACAGCTCGTCAGGCAAAGTCAGGTAGAATCAGGCCAGGTCACTCGAGTCATCATAAATCAGTCATCGTATCTTCATGTCAGCATGACGGCGTCAGCATCAAACACTGCTTGATTCATCGCCCTCCATTTTCCCAGCCTAGTCACTGTCTTGGCCTGCGCATTTGTCAAGGCGAGTGATGGGAAAAGTAAGACGGGGGCACGGAGGCAGTGCAAATGGCATCCCGTGGAGGTGGAGCCAACACAGGTCTCTCACGATGCATGCACTGGTGGCGATCCCGACACGGACCCTGCTAAGCGCTTCCGAATCGGTGGTTCCTGTCAGTGTCTCAGCGTCAGCGCAACAATTCCGAGAAATTGTTTTTCACAATACAAAAGATCGGAGATTTCCCCCCGCTTTCTGCCCCCCGTGTCACGGTGGCAGATAGTGCCGGGTAAAATCGAGATGCCGGAATTTGCAGCCGGGATTTTAGATGATGCTCACCTCCGAGTCCCACGATCGCGCGTGCTTACGCGCAGGCGATCCACCCCCGCTAGTACTCGCGCTCGACGTCCGAGGCGAATCGATGTCTTCACGCTCGCGATCGTCCCAGGTGTACGCAGAGCGCATCGGCGGAATCGGCCCTGACGACGACAACGGTGGTGGCGGCTGCGCTATGTATGGGGCATACCGCGAAGGCTCCGATTCGTATGTGGACGCCTTGCGGGGGTACGCCGAAACGCTTTCTGGGCCGCCGTCAATGCATGCGCACCCGGGGAACGGGCAGTGCGCACCTTGTGGGCGCTGGTTTTGACGTAGGAGCAATGACACTGGAGAGGGGCGGGACAAGTGTCAACAAGGGGGTAAGAGGGGACGAGCGTAGAATGATGCAATTACAAAGATGATCGCGCCTGTCTTCTAGGGCCGCCACTTCGTGCGACACTCGGCGTTCTGTCTCCAGAGAGGCGGTGTAAGCGACGAATGACTCCTGGGTGGCTTTCTGAGCACGCCGCAGTGCAGTGCGTGCACTGTGCAAGTGCAGACCTGCAGATGTTGTTGAGGAACGGGTCAGTGGGGGAGGGCTAGAAGGACGGCTATCAAAGATCGACGCACTGGAAGAGTCTGCCTCCTCTTCGAGGGACCTGATGCTGCCCAGACGAGGGCTGGACTTTACCGGCGCCGGGTAGGAGACAGAGGAGATAGGCCCAGAATAACGTGACATGGACATGGAACGATCTGGGGTGTTCGATGATGAGTTGGGATGAAACAAGGAGCTGCGGAAGAGAGAGCAGTGCAACTGACCGCGGGTTGGCGGTCGGCGGTCGGCGGCGTCCCAAGCGTCATCGCTCGAAACACCGTCCAATACGGACTCGTCTGACGGTTCCGGAGACTCGGAGGGGTGGGGTGGGAGAAGCCGCGCTGGCGCGGTGTAGTGATTCTCAAGGAAAGCCTTCCGAAGACGGGGATTGTGCGGCACGCCCGCGGCCTGGCGCTCGATGAACTTTCGAAGAAAGGTGAGTTCGACGTTGTCGGGCATGACGTAGGGGGGGCCCTTGATGTCTCCACGCTGCATGAGGAGCTCGAGGTGGGACATGACCTTGTCCTTGAGCTGCTGGAGCCATTCGTGGAGCTCCATGTGGTCCTGGTCGGCGACGGGGTCGTAGTCCTGGCGTCGGCGAGCCTTGCGCCAGTAGGTCTTTGTGAGCTTGAGGGCATGGTTGACCTCTGTGTCGAGGGAGCGGTACCAGTCGGTGGCCTGCTTGTTCAGGAGGACGGTGAGGACGCCGGGTTGTACGCGGAGCTGGATGAGGGAGTGGCCATCGGCGTTGGGGGGGGAGAGGACGCCTTTCTGTCCTTGATTGCCTCGGGTGGCGCCTCTAGAGACGTTGCCGAGTTCTGGCCAGGGGAGGTCGTCGGTAAGCATGGTGGGGTCCGGGGGAAGAATGAGCGTAAGGAGAGCATGGAGGGAGATTTATAGATTAAGCAGATGTGGTGTGTCTTAACTAAGCCGGAGTCGGAGGTGAAGAAATGATGTTAACAACATCATATGTTGTTTGTCGACAGCAGACCAGCCCGGAAACTTACCTGAAACTGGAAACCCTGCCACGCACCCCCGCATTGGTCTCCGGTGCAACTGTCATGAACATGTTTTCCCTCTTGTCATTCAAATTGAAACTCGATCTCAGCCTCTGACACACCACCACTCCCATCACCGCCATGAGTTGGTGTCATGCCATCTCACCTTGTGCTGCTGCGGAATGAATGAGGACCCTCCTCTTACCAACGCAACGCGCTGATCTCGTCCCCCCTCGCCGCTGATCCATGGGTCCCTAACGGGGTTTCCGTCCTCCCCTCCCCTCCTCCGTCCCTCCCGTTCCCCGCATGGTTGGTTACCCAAACCCGGCCAGCTGCGCACATGCGAATCATCTCCTCCTCGCTTTAGTTAAACCAATAAGCGATATCTCCTTCCAAACAGATGGGCGCTCTCGCCATCTCGTTTCCTCGCTTCCACCATGTGACCATGTTTATTTTTCGTTCGCGCGAGCTATGCACCCGTCACCCGCCATATGAGGCGCTTACCATATCTCGCGTGCTTTTCTTTTCTTCCATCTTTTTTTTTTTTTTTCAAGAGGAGCCAAACACTCGCACACACCCCAACCTTGCTTGCTTGCTTGCTCACCTCGCTCGGCTCGAACGAATCGAATGAATGAATGACTGAATGCGAATTGCGATCGCCGATTTCTCTTTGGAATCTTCTCTCCCGCTCCCGTCATGGCGCCCGCTGTGCTCTATTGCCCGGTCTCGGGGCTCTCTCACCCCCATAGGCGCGCGTAGAAGCGTCTAGGCACGCTTTAATTTACTTGCAGCGGGCCCCCAACATGAAATACATGTCATCGTGACGTGCATCGCCTCTGCGTTGAAGCGGTCAATCGGCGTGGTAGCAACCTCTTGTCACCCCTGTGGGAGCATGATTCTCCCAGGCGAAAAGATGAGGATGAGAGTATGTGCCACACCCAGTACCCGGCACCTGGCACTCCTCTTTCCGGAACAAATAGTTTCTCCTTTTCTCCATAAGTCACGACAAGTTACTTTGACCGTACTCGTTCATCGATCATGATTCGTGCAATCGCTCATCAAACTTCGGCGAGTGCGGTGCATTCAAAACCCCATTATCTTTCGTGCAGGGATGATGACTCGGAATACATGTCCAGTGGCGTCCTATCGGCATCGGCGTCGGCGGAATAGATAGATAAATCTTCTCTTCTCTCCAACGCCCCAACGCACCCAAGCACCCCGGTCCCGCCACCGCCGCCGCCGCCGCCGGCTTCCCAGCGGTCAAGTTGCATTATGCGGCGGCCCAAACAGAAATCCAAATCTCGTTGTTCGTTCGGAAGACACCGGGCGGATCTATGGGCAACTTAGCCCACCCCATAAAAATTATACTGCTGTATATTGCAGGACAAGCGCACATGTGCGGGCGGCGCGCCCCACCTGACGACCCGTCGCTCAGAAAAGAAAGGGTGGTGTTGAATAACAGATGTAATAAACCAACATGGATTTTGAGTTGCACATTAAAAAAATGGAATGATTGGATCATTCCTGTTTGCGATGCAGCTCGATAATTTTTGATCGCCGTTAGAATGGTCGAATGATTGGGAATCAGATGTCGCCCCCGCTCGCCGCTGACTCGTTGCCTGCTCTGTCACCATCTCCTTTCCTCTCCTCCGATCTCCCTGGGCGCACTTTCCCCGGCAGGAGAAGCGGCTCTTGGCAGATACGATCGTGCACACGTGTGTGTACGATCGTATACTCGTTTGTCAAAGTTCCCCTCCTCCAATGTTGCCTGGCCCTGCTCCCTTAGCCCCACTTGGGAGGCAGTGAGCATCGGCTAACAGAACTCTGCGCCCCCAGACCCAGACCCCGAGGAGAAAGGTTGCTTGACAAGCGACGTGGGCAACATGCTCGCAGATTTAAAAAAAGATAGCCCACACGGTTCGGCACAGTGCCAGTAGACGACGCGTGATAGATGGAAATAGAAGGACCCCATCAATCGCAAGCGTCGATCCACTTCTTTTCGCGTGTGTGCTCTCTTATGGGGCTGTGTGCGACCGCGCCCCTGATCTCGAGCAAAACAAAAAACGGCGCGAGTGTGCAGCCGGTCGTTTACTTCTTTGCACCACGGCCGTATCAGAAAGAAGAAGAGGGACGCTCCAAATCAAAGAAGGGCTTCAGTTGGTTGCCAAATTGACTTTTTTTTTTCCCAGTCTACTATATCGCTAGGGAACTGAGAAGGACGTCTACTGAACAATCCCCGCGATCACCGGAGCGCAATGTATTTCGTTGCCTTTATGGGGATTTTGCCTACCGAGCTTGGACGAGTTGTTATTGTAGAGTGGGTGCGGCCGGCCACGGTATTGCTGCGGGTTGTGCTGGTACAGGCCCGTGATAACCAGCGCTGTCATTTCATATCTATACATGTATACATGCACGTCTACTGTAGTAGCGAGCGAGACCGGCGAGACCGATGGAGATTATATTCACCACTGGCAGCCGCCACCAGCATCGGAACAGCGATTGCAGGTTTCCTCCGGCCGAAAGGGCATATCACGTTGCGTCGAATCGAAGAGGCGAAGAGGGCCCCGAACGCGCTATTCGCGAAAAAAAAAGCGGTACTGCACACTTGTCGAGTGTCGAGCAACCACCGGCGGGATGAGGCCGCGGCGACGGCGGCCGTTACGCGCGTCTCTGGGCTGACACGGCAAAAGCGGGCTGTGCACTTATGAGAGCCTAAACCAACGAGGGGGGTGTTGGGTGCGTATGTGGTTCCTATATGACCTATCAGTTTCGTTACAGCACCCGTGGCTGCCACAGTTACTGCGCCCAACGACCCCTTCCCCTCGATGCCCGGTGTGCTGTGCTCGCTGGCTGTACTACCTGGTGCTGCAAATGTAAATGTATCATATATCGACGTTGCGCCTCCCGGGTTGCGCCGGACGGGTAATCATTGCCGTTACCGGAATGGATGGATGTCCATGGACCGCGGGACGTCGCCGGCAATTGCCTGGGCCCGGAAGTCCACCTTCCGTTTAGTTTCCCGGCTCGGGAATAGGAATAGAGAATCAAAATCATGTTCCTAGTACAGTACTGCACTGAATGAATGAATGAATGTCGTGGAAGTTGTCAAAAAAAAATTATCTGAGGCTGTTGCGAGAAACGCGGACAGCAAGCGAGAGAGAAAAAAAATATACAAATCTGGGGGACGACGGCACCCGTGAATTCCGAGAACAAGCGGAACGGAAATCAAATACTGGACTGTAAGGTATGTGGTGGTGCGCCATTCGTTCTTCACATGCACTACTGGGTGATCTGCCGGCGTCGCACGATCGTATGCAATGCCGGGGTGATCCACCTCAAATTTGAATATGCGGCTCAGAACTGCAAGCCGTTATGAAACCAGAATGTCAGCTTGCGCCGACCAGGCCACCACCACCACCACCATATGCGGGGCAGGACGGAATAAGGAGAGTTGGGATCATGATGGCCCGATGGCACGGTGAAGGGTGAGGGGATCAAATCGATCCTGCATCCATCATATCGCGGTTTTCGGGTACCGAACAACACCGCGACCGGTGTAGGCTTTCAATGTTGTCTGCCAGCTTACCCACTGTCCCTATGCATACCGTCACGGTACGTAGTATACACGCAACCTTTCCTCCTCTGCTCCGTACATCGCGACAGTGCTCGGCTGGACTGCGCCGGCCGGCATGTACTTGGCCCACGTAGCGGAGGTGGTCTCGCTGTGCTAGATGCCGGTCCTTGCACACGTTGGGAGAAAAGTGGTGGCGTTGTCATCGATTATTGGACCCGCCCTGATAAATTTTGTGTTTGGAGAGGGAGGCGTTCGTTTGGGAGTGCCGAAGTTTGCCATCGAGGGTGTCGGGCAGATAAGCCCATTAGGAAAGCGTGACTCATCAACATCATCGCATCGCATGTGGTCGCGAACCTCGGAGCCAATGCAAACTGGTTTAATTGAGCGCCTTGGCGTACTCAAGAGTGAAGTGGCCTGCGCTAGTCGCATTGGGGTTTTTTTTTGATCGCTCAGGCCGCCTGGACCGCGAGAGTAAGCGCCTTGTGTGCAAGTCATCCATCCACAGTGCTCGGCTGCACCATACTTGCGGCCTACTTAGTAGCGCACGAACGGACTGGGCCTCTGGGCGTTGATTGGACACTTCGTCCGGTTCATTCTTGTGAGACCGCCGGCGATTTGACCGTGGGCCCGACCGTGGGGCGTGACCAGCGGCATTGCCCATTTTGGGCGCAAAAGACGGGAAGGCCGAGATGGATGATGTCTGACGGCCATTCGGGAGTTTCAAAGGCGAAAGCGTGGAATTTCCAGAACTACAGATGCAGAACGAAGCGCGAGCGATCATAATGCGCCCTGTAGACCGTGGGGACGAGCGGCATATCATAGTTGGGCGGGCGTCTGCATGAGAGTTCAGGAGCCCCTCTGAAGCCACAACTATGACATATGGGGTGAGCTCGCATTTCGTCCATATGAGCACCAACAAGAGCAGGTCCGAAAAAAGATGGAGGCCGCAGCGCAGAGGGATTTGCGGGGGATCCAGATTGCGATCACGGAACGCCGTCCCCACGATGGCCGGAAGTTCATCACGATCAGGTAAAGCATGAAATCGATATCGATATCCGCGCGAGCGCAATCGCCTTGAGAGCAAGACCGCGGGAGATGTTTTTTTTTGAAACTCGGCAACGCGTTCCGAGAGGGTCAGAATAGATTCCAACACGATTCCAACACCTACGCATTCAATCAGATCCGCAAATTGGCCCAGGAGAAGCTTCTACGCGGTGGTGCCGAACGGTACTGTAATGGTCGCAGAAGAACAGGGGCCGTCATGTACACAAGGAGAAAAGGATGTGTCATACACCACGGACCTGTCTCCGGCAGAACTAGAGAGATGTGGTCATGTGCGACGGGAGCCGAATGT
The DNA here is from genome assembly GCA_022496215.1 of Russula brevipes. Lineage (NCBI taxonomy): Eukaryota > Fungi > Basidiomycota > Agaricomycetes > Russulales > Russulaceae > Russula > Russula brevipes. Next base: position 84,977 of record WTXF01000107.1, on the reverse strand, counting down.
TATCGGGCTGTTGGTGCCCCCCGGCGCTTGTGTAACTCTTGGCTTGTCAAAAGCTGTTTCTGGGCGGGGATCGATGCCAGGAATAGAACAGGTTGCATTTCACGCATTGGAACGTCGTATACGGCGTCCGCGGTCCAAGACGGAGGGAAAGAGCACTCGCGGTAACAGGCGCTGGCAGTCAATTTTCACGGTTCGAGTGGATGCACGTACTCGTACTTCATTGCTGTCGTCAGGAATAGCACGACACGATGCGCTGGGCCTGGGCGTTCCACAAATGAATTAAGGTTCCATCCATCCAGGAGAGGTCGCACGCGGAACGAGCCTTTATGAGCCCCTTCCTTTTACAGCGAGACTTCCGTCCTGCGATTGATATTTATAATTCATGAAAAACTTACGAGATGAATGTTTTGCTTGCAATACTGGTCGGGTCTCAGGTCCAACTGAGGTGGGGCCTCCGTAGAGGGGGCAGGGCCGATCAGAAGGGATCAAGGGATATATCTTTGGCTGTGGGAATCGTGGGCTCCCAGGAAGCCGGATGAGAAGAGTCCCACGGCCATATATGTAGGTTATCTCAATTCTCGTTTGACATGATGTTGTGATGAACGAACAAACCTTGAACGCTCTGCGTTTCCGTTTCCAAACTTGTGTTCCCCTTCCATGTCGGGTGACCGCGAAAGGAAACGATGGGGCAAGCGCCTTTTCTCATGAATGTTCAAATCAACATAACGTAGCGAAGGACGAAGTACACAATGCGCACACGGATATGGGTGTCTCTAGTGAACACCGCCCCCCTTCTTATCCCACGTGTCAAATTCTCCTAGATCAAACTTCTACCGCCGACATTCGAAGTTGAACGAATCAACACCTTCAGCGTCCTCGCCCGTCCACTTGACTATGTGCACAGCAGTATGTCTTTTTGGCGCGCTGAGCATCATCTCACGCCAAGTCTCGCGTTGGGAAAGCCTTGAGCACTAGCCAAAGGGGCGGGCCAATACAGAGGCAAGGAGAAATGATGAGAAGGCACCCCCCTCCCGTGCCGAGAAAGCCGTGATGTCAGTGTTGCGAGCTGGACCGCCATGAGCGGCGGCTTGACCGAAATCTTGGAGGGCGCCCCTAACAGTGACTAGCCTGTGAAATAGAAGCAACAGTGACGTTGATTCCACAAGACAGTATATTCTTTGACCCTGATTCATGAGTGATGGAAATGTTGGTACCTGTCATATCATTCCATGGATGGCGCAGACAAAGCGGGAATGGATACTCAATACGTTGTGGTGGATCTTTGCGCCGCGCCTGGAAATCTATCAAGGGTCAGAATCATCACGTGATTTCCATGAGAATGGCATGAGAAAAACCAGAAGCAGGGTTCTTTTTGACTCACTGGTTTCGAAATCCCGCTTGTTGAGCGAAGCATGCAAACAACAATCAAAATTTCCTGGCTTGCATGATACGCTTGTGAGCCATACTTCTCGACGAAAAAAGCGCACTGTACCGATATCAACGCGAAAATAGGACGCACTTCTTGGACAAAACCCAAGTATTGATGCTGCGACATTCACAAATCCTGAAGGGAATCTCCATTCCAATCAAGACAGGGGTTGTTTCCAAAACTCGGGGTGCAATTCAGTCACCTATGCCAGATTGCAGATGCGAAATACGATTGCAGCACCCCGATATTAGCGCGAGACTAGTTATTTGCGTATACCGTAAGACCGGCATTAATAACTGAAGTGTACGCGCCTACGAGATCCAAATGGTTTCACTGTACAGACATCGTCCAGATCTCAAAAACAAACACGATATGTATGAGCGGTCATTGGCGAATTGCTGGACACTAAGATGATGAAGTTGTGGTCTTTCCCAGAAAGAAGATCCGAGAATTGTGCGAGCGCCGAGTGACCGACTTCACTCTGGAATCCATCAAAGTAAAAAGGACCAGGACAGATGGTTGCCAACATCTTGCATAAGGCAGATACAAGTTTGATGAACAGCGCCGTAGCATAGTGCAACCAAAACCTGTGGGATCTGACAGTGCGGTACTCTATTTCTAGTGATCCCGAGTAGCGAAGAAGCGCTCGTAGCCTTGTGAGGGCTTGAGACTGACAATGATAAGGTGCCTGCACCTTCGCACACGGCCAAGAGCTTGCATACCATGCGGTGTGAGAAAAGCTATATTATTACTCAATGCCTGCTGTCCAAACGCGTGGGAAGGGGCATGAGGCTACGATAGGGTGATGAACTGGTGGACGCCAAGGTGGCGCCACAGTAATATCACGGCTTGTCATTCGAGTTTAATAAGTCAGAAGCGGGATCACGAGGATAGGTGCCAGCTCACCTCACATCATCACGCGAAGATGGGGATTGCACCTTGTGTTTCATCCATGATCCAGCCTCGAGATTCAATATGAAGAGTTAAATGCAAGCGGTCGCAGAGGGCAACAGGGCAACGCCATTCATGTCGTTCGAGGATCACTGGTTCCATTGCCTTTTGCTTACCCTTGGCCTTGGCTCGTCTCTTGATGTCGTGGTTGGCATGGGCGACTGCGGCCGGAGGGGTGACGATAGCTGGAGTTCGTTGTGATGAAGGCTGAGAAAAGACATGAGATGGCGTGGCGAGAATCAAGATACATGACCTACGTGTCCGAGATTGTTCCGTGGCCGTAACCGCGAACGAATAGAGCTGTCCTCGGCAAAGTCTGTTTGTTCGCCAGTGCCCTCGGCAGGCTGCGATGAATGAGACGGTCGTTCGATTGCACGGGCTTTCCCCCTCGCTCTCGTGCGTCGTATGGCGGGCCTTACATCAGTTGGCAGCACGTCTCTCGGAACCAATTTCTGTGTAACATCCGGGGATTGGCTTGAAAAGTTCTGGCCTGGTGGTGTGTCACGGAGATGTTCGATAGTCGCAGTATCCGCTACGGGTAACTCGGACTCGAGCGCAGACCGCGGCTTCATCAGCTCAGTGATACATTTACCGTCGAGCATGTGTCCACAGCGCAAACCCCAGAGTCGGCGGCGAGTGCGTTCACCCTCTGACATGTTACTCCCACCCAAGACCAGTGGATCTAAGCAACGAGCACAGACAAGGGTATTCATGTTCTCAGCGATCTTATTGGGAGAGGAGGATCCTGGAGCTTTGCTACTGGGGCCCGGCTCTTCGTCTACATCGATAACGCTGACAGGAGGTGATTGTGACTCAAAGTCATGTGTGAAGCCAGAAGCAGGAGGATACGGGTGAGTATATGCAACGCGGTATTCGTCCGGCATGCGTCGCACTCGTGCTCGGTCGTCTCCGAAACCAAACGGACCAGCTTCCGCAGCAGCCAACTCGGAAAACGCGAGGGCATCCATCATTTCCTCCTCCGTCGGATCGCCAAAGAGCCATGAAGGAAAGATTCGACCAAGGGTGTGAGAGAGAAAGCCATGGCGTTGGTGTATGCCCCGCGCAATGCGCAGATGGTCAAAATAGCGCTGGCGCGCCCGATCTCGTGCTTGCTGACGCCGAAAAGACTCGGCTTCAAGCTGACGATTCGATGATATAAATCCACCGCCCAAGTTGATTACTGGACGATGATGAGAGGGTGGAGCCTCCCCATCAGGGGGATGTGAAGTGGGCCTCATCAACTGAGGCGCCATGGTCCTCTCGAACGCAAAAGGTTCGGCATTCGGACGAATGACATCTGGAGGGAAAACATGCGGGTGATGACGTGGACGATGATGCAATGGTAAAGGTGGGACTGGAGGTGGGGTGTGAATGATTTGGACTGGCGGAGGGGGCGAGCGAAACCGGGTATCTCGAATGTCCGAATCAGGTCGGGTGACGACGGAAAAGGTAGGAGGGCCTCACCTGAAGGCCTCCGCCGCGTTGATGGCCCAGGTTCTAAACCGTCGTCGCTGTCCAATATGATGACTTCCGATGATTCTGAATCTGTGAGAGAACCCCGGGGCACAGAGTGCCTTGTTCGTCGAGATGGGCGTTGGTACTGCTCGTCATCAAGCTCATCAACATCGATGACCTCATGAGTGCGACGTCTCGGGATGGCGGGAGTTGAGGCTCTTCCAACAGTTACAGACTCACCGTCCATAAGTTCTGGTTCTGCGGAGGAGGTGCGACTTTGGCTGCGTCGTCGATGTCGGTGTCAAAGCTGAGGTCGTGGACCGGCGCCATTAATCCCATTACACGTGACCATGACTTACGTCATCGGCGCACGGACCCACAGAACGGTGTATAAGAAAATTTAGTCGCGTTTTACTTGCGGTCTGGCTTTGGCTGTCATCATTGTGAGTGGTGATTGTTCTGTTTTTTTTCTTTACGAGATGACTTTATTCTCTTCCCCGTCCTATGTGACCATGCCGAGGAATAGAGCTGTCTGTTCGCAACAGACACGCGCCTTAAAACGCGCACAGCGTGCTTGCCAGCACCATTTCGCCTGATCTATTATTCCTTCCCTGTGCACGAATATGATCCGCTAATCACCCGCATCTCATCTTGTCAGGATACGTCTTGCCTTTGATCAAGTCATCACTGACCGCATGGTGAGTACAGTCATTTCGATTGTGATTCGCTCTCGTGCTACCAAGATGAAATCAATGCCGAAATTCGCAGTTTCCACTCTAGCGCCCTCCCGCAAGGAGTACTCCCCCAATGCCGACCGTCTATATTTCCCCTCTCACTCGCTGAACCCTTTAGTTGAGTAGAGTGCGGACCGCCACCCTCCGGGTTGGTGCGCTAGGCGTAAGGTGGGGGTCGGCGCGATGAGGGCAGTAGTCCTTCCTATGGATGTCTGACTATTAGCACGCGCTTGGCCCTTTCCAGTTTATGACTTTTCGCTGACTGAAGTTTTCTCCCAGATTTTGATGCGTCACTTTTCTTCTCTGAATCTGTAGTTCCAGCACTTGTATTTATATGATGGTCAACAATAATTCTTTTTTTGTTTTTTTTAACAATCTGATTTGTATACCGCACTTATACCGCTTAGTCCTGGCGGACGGTCGCGGTCTCAGCGCATTGGGCCGAGTAAGTGAGCTACCTACTAGGTGCAAATACACCGAAGTGAGGGAACTATGTGGGTAAGAAAGCCATTTCAGGCTGGGATGACAGTATGTCAAGCAATGGCGGTTTCTACTCTCGGGTGAGGGGTGCAGCTACTGCCTGCGGTTTGTGATCTATCCGTTGTCAAAGGGCTGCTCATTCGGCTTGAAACAGGCCTAGCTTAATCAATGAGGTCGGGGGTGGGGAGAGGACGAGGTACGCCTGAGGCGTTTGTCAGAATTGTGCCATCTAGCCTTCCACGCCGATATAGCAAGCTGCTTGGAAGTTGCTCGTCAATGGGCTATTGTGTTTGGCTCTTGGTGGTTTGGAGGGCCGCGGTGGCATTGGTGCGAGTAAGGTCGATGCATCCCCACAATCGAGACCTCAGAAGGGCACCATTCTAGGGCTCCCTGAAGGTTTCTGAGAAGAGAGAATTTTGAGTCAGCGTGGCGCAGAATTCACGAGAGTAGGGTTATCCCGGGTGAAGGACGGAAGGTTGGTAATGGCTTGATGGCCGCCGGGTTAGTGGGAAGGATGGTAACATGAGACACTTGGTTTTGATTGAGGTGGGGTTGGGCGATATTGGCTGTAGCGGCAAGGGCGCAGATTTCGTGTTGAGTGGTTGGCTTCTCGGTCATTGGAGGTGGTGTTGGAGGTTCTTGAAAGAAAGATGGATGTGACTCGGGTCCTCGTTCCGGCGTCCCGGCAATTGAACCCGAGACTTGTTGCAGCGGGTCCGACTCGGAGTCGAGTCGAGGGTTGTCCGTGACTGACTGACATCCTCATACTCCGAGGTAACGACGACGAGACGGGTGTCAAGATGCCTGCTCCCACTGGAAAGGCCGAGGACCAACCAGAGCACCGTCTCCACGCACTTCTCCCCTTCCTTCAAACACAGTCACAAACATCCCTCGGTCGCTTGTATCAGCGTCCTTCCTCATGCCTTTCCATATTTCGGTAGGCCTAAATGCGCGACAAGTCTGTTTTGCGCGCGTTCTAACGCAATCCTAAGCCTCTTGGGAGCCGTCGAGCGCCAAATTGTCATGAACCTTCTGTGGCTTGAGTTGCCTATTCAGACGTCTGCCATGTCGTCCTGGGTGACAAAAGAAGGCAAAACGTGGGCATCGTATTATCCACTTTTCCATTTGTTTAGATGCGATTACGCGTATTGTCAGGCAATTTGATGGCGCCCTCGCCTCGCTTTCTCGATTACACATTTTGTCAAGCAACTCCAGTACAAAGCTTGGTCTGAGCCCTGCGTTCAAGACCAATATGCGACACGCCATCACTGGGGGGTATATACAATTTGCGGCTTTTAGCTTTTATCTCTGCGGACTTACCAGTGATTGCGCTTAGCGGAACTAGTGTCAGTTTCGGTGTTCCAGCGGAACATGACGAAAAACGTTCTGCTCCAACAATAGATGCATTAGACGCATATGCCCTTGAGCGTTGGGAGGTATGTACAACTTGGGACGGTTCTCGCTTTTAGCTCACAGTTTGTAGACTGTTCTGCATTACATGGTCTCTTCTGGGACGGGTCAGACGCCCGTTAAGCCTTCCCAGGGCGTCCTTTTCCTCCTGCAGCGAAACGGCCTCATGGCAATGAATCAGTCAGCATGTCCGATCTTTCTCATGGCAGATGTTCCTAATGTAGTGACTTTTTCAGAGGACAGCTTCAAATCACATCTTCTGGGTTTCAATTCTTGTTACAAACGCCTCACGCCCAGCTCTGGGAGCTGTTGTTACAATATCTCCAAATGGTCGAGGTGCGCGCGTATTACTTCTGATCCTGCTCTGCCGCCCCTCCACTAAATCATGATAACGCCAGGAAAGGCAGATGGACCTTGTGGAAGTGCTTAGCTTCTTGTTCATGTTATCGACCATGGACCTTGAACGAGTAAGGACATTCCGCGCTTCCTGGACTCGGAGAACCGATTGGTGATATCGTTAGGAATATTCGACAGAGAACCTTACCGATACACAACGGGTTATGCTGCAGGACTTGCGCGACTATGGCCTCATCTGGCAGCGCAAAGTGAAGCGCCGATGCCTGTAACTTCTTGGGGTGTTAACGCCGACTCTGCAGGCATCGTCTCGTCGCTTCAGCCCAACACGCTTGGCGACGACGCTGACATCTTCGCTGCCGCCGTTGCCCACCGCTGCCAGCGCGGGCGGCGCCAAGGAGCAAGGATTCATAATACTTGAGACAAATTATCGACTCTATGCATATACCGGTGCGCGTTATCTTCTGCGCGGCCAAACGCATGACGTGCTCGTGTCTTGACCCCAGTCGATAGATAACCCACTTCAGACTGCGGTTCTGAATTTGTTTGTATCCGTAAAGTCGCGCTTCCCCAACCTTGTAGTAGGCGCGATCACGCGCGAGAGTGTACGAAAGGCCCTCGTAAGCGGCATCACGGCAGACCAGGTAAGGGCCTGGCATTCTTCTCATCAGAGAGTTCTTTTGCGACGGGGCTTCCCTCTTTCACGACCGTAGCCCCTTAGCCGCTCGAGTCAGGTCAGATGAATGAGGGGGGGGTTGCGGCCATAGCGTGGATATTGTTATTCATTCCATTTTCCAGGTCATCAGCTACCTCACTACCTATGCTCATCCTCAAATGCGCAAAAACGTACGCAATCCATATCGTCAAGGCTGCTGCTGCTACTGCTGATTACATTCCCGCGTCCTACAGAAGCCTCTGCTCCCTGTGACAGTACAAGACCAAATTCGGCTTTGGGAGCTAGAGCGAAACCGCATCAAAACCCAGGACGGTATGTTGACCGATCTCTTTGGCTGGTTCCTACTTTTGCGTCGTTTAATTTTCTCAACTCCCCTCCCCAACCCAACCCACGTCGCCTCAGGCTTCCTATACACCGTGTTTGCGTCGCAGGCCGACTACGAGTACGTCCTCAACTACGCGCGACAGCTGGACGTCGTGTTGTGGGAAAACGCGGCGAAGCGCTGCTTCTTTGGCAGTGTCGAGGGCCATGCGAACATTCGCGGATTTATCGAACGGCGTACTGGCGGGAGCGGCGGACAGGCGATAGGGTAGGCGACAGGAGAAGGGGGGAGTTGGAAGGGGTCATATCTGTGACGGAGAAACGGTGGGCTACCTTGTCCGGGTCGGCGCCGAGAGGGGGAGGGCCGTCGTGCAACGGAAACGATCGCCTGTGTGCGCCTGGTCGGGTGGCCAAGTAGTTCACGGTTGTCGGTTTGAAATGGGGAATCCAATTTCGCTCGGACGTGTGCATCTGGGACCGTCGAAATTTTCGGACGGGGCCCTTTTTGTTTTGTGTAAATTTCGTGCAGCGACGACCGGGTAAGCTGTGCATTTGCCCCAAGCTTCAGCATGTTTTCCCTAGGCCCTGCGGGAGTCTCTACGAGCTGGACGTGAAATTCTGGATCAACTAAGTTTGTGTCCATCAACGCTGTGTGCTGTCAGAATGAGTGAGGCCGAGCACTAAATATAACAATTGAAAGAGTATGCCTTGCGTATGCGCATTAACATCAAGCGGCCTCGAGACCATCGTGGGGAGGTTGCCGCTCGCAGGGGAAGGGGTAAATATGGTCCCTGGTATGAGGACAAGCATCGAGGCTAGGTGGTATGACCATGACCGTGACTGGGCCAGAGCGATGAGCAGGTTCTACGAAACACGAATTTGAAACGGCAGCCGATATTCCACAAAGAACCTGATAAGAAACTCCGAATCCTATGCAACACGCACACTTATGAAACTGCTCGAAGGGCGGGGGCGGGCCCACCGTGAGTCTGCACCGCGAGTTCCGTCGGGTGGACAAAATTCATCCCTGAAGTGCGGCGCAGTATTTCTCGGGGACTGAGCGGACTGTGAGCTGCGAAGCTTCGATCGTAAGACTGCAACGTTTTTTTTTTCCGTCCAACTCGTCACACGGCCTTGGTGAAGGCGAAACGTATCATACACGATAACAGCGAGATCATCTGACGTCCATGATCGGTCCACGCAGTAATCCTCTGCAGTCCACAACAAGGCGACAAACTAGACAAAACCCCCTAGAGCCATAGCTCCGGCCGTCAATAACCAACCACGATCAGAAGCCCCGCCTTTCTGATCACGGTAATTGAGGGTTCCCCCTCCCCCCCCTTGTTCGGTACGGCGCCCTAGGCCCCGCGGTTACCTGCACCATCGTACTCGCCTCTGCGGTGGCTGTCCATATACGGAGAGCCGTAGGACGGCTGATTTTGATTCTGGGTCATGGAACCCAGAGATTGTTGTGTCGAGGAGATGCGCCTGTGAGCGACATCCGGGGAAGTTGGAGCGCGCGGCGACCATCCGGGTGCCCCGGTTCGCGCGTGCGCGTAATGCTGAGAGTAATAAAGTTCCCGCTGGTTCATATTCGGTGAGGCGCCCGTGTGTCCCTGGGGTTGTGTGAAGTATGACTCATGCTCAGCAGCCGGGTTCGCCTCATTGAAGGCCGTTCCTGCTGGCGACCACGGTAGCGAAGAGCGGGCGCCGTGCGGAGGCGTGCTCGGGTCACCAGGCGTAGACGGGGGTGACCACGAGTGAGTGGTGCGTGCCCGCGCTGGGTCAGGGGACAAGTGGGAAAAGTGAGGTCCCAGCGGTCGTTCTACACCAAAATTACCAGCTGGCAGCCGTGTTGGGGAGGCTTCGCTCTGCTGAATGGGGTACACGGGCACATGGTCTGGAGGAGGCGCCGTCGGGTTCGGTGGAGAAGACAACAGCGCCCTGTCGTATTGGCGCCTGGTGGAATCGGCCTCCTCGGCATCATATCTGGGGGGCGGCACATGCACGATGTCAATCTCCCATTATATGCAGGGCGTGGAAATTTTCGATTACATGTGTGCGTTTCCGTCAGGACCGGTTTCTATGTGGGGTGGATGACGGAAGTTCGTCGCGCGTACCATCTCGGGGGGAATGGTAAGGCGCATGATGTCTGGTCGACTGGTCGGGCGTTGTAACAGGCCGCGCCCGACGTCGTCTTCCCGATAATACGAAACAAGATGGTGGTCCGTGCCGGACACCTTGACTGTGATGGTCTGCGGTGCATCAGTGGGTACCAGTTTGGATACGTAAAAACCCATTACTTTCTTTATCAGGCCGCTCGAGCGCGCGGCTCCACTGGGATCCCTGGCCCCGCTAGGATCCGATCTTCCATGATAGTATGAGTTGGCGGGAGAGCTTGGTGGTGCGACGCGAAAGGTCGACGTTCCGGGGGGAATAGCGCAGTATCTGCTCCCCGATTTGAATTCCGCTCGCCGACCTCGCGGTACATCTAGGTGGCAGTGGCAGCGGCCTTGTGAAGCGTAACCATGGCCACATAGAGGAAAGCAGCGACGTACTAGGAAATTGCCTACGATCCGCGACGGCGACCAGGAGAGGCCCTCTGTCCAACGCTTGATCCCGCTCTCCTCGACACAGAAGACGAAGACAGCACCGCTTCGTATCATTGATCTACGTTCGGAATCGTTGAGTCGCCGTGTGATGCGCGGGATGATGCCTTGACGCGCGGCCATGATCAGGCGAAGGGCGTCCGTTGTCGTCTCCACATAGCCTATGAAATGCTGCACGTCCGAGGTAGGTTGGAATGGACGGCGTTCTGAAGGTGGACTCATGTTGAGGAGTAAGATAGTATGTAAGGTTCCAAACAAGACACTGTGTTGCCCCCTTTTTAAGGGACGTATTACCCAGACAGATGCTCTTAATCCACGCCATCTCAGAAGCATGACGCAGTTCTGGAGCAATCCCTCGTATCACCAAAATGTTACCAAAGGCGGTAAATGTCGAAGAAACCTCCTTTTCTTTCGCTCGTAGCCGAAAATGTGCACTCCGTGATGTGACTGGCACATGGGATGGTTTCTTATGGAGGGCTGTCTCCAACAGACCTGTCTTTGATAATGGGAAAGCAGTTATGTAAGAGCTGTGGGAGGGCGGGATGATTCGGCGTTACTGGACGGGGGCGACCTATAGGATGGCGAGTGTCATCTGCGTGCGAGCCAGAAGCGCCCAGGGACCGCGAGAGAATTGTCATCCCATATATCTTCTGCTCCCTGATATACGGCCCGTGCCCGATATTGATGAGAAACTTCTGAAGGTCCGATGGAAAATGTACATTTTAAGCGAGCTGCAGTGCAGCGTGCTGCCGTCCGGTGGTTGCATTCGCCTGTTCAGGTTAGACCTTCGACCACGGGGAGGTGTAACGTGTTCGCCTTACCGCAAACTCTATTCGTGCCAGTGTCATGTGCTCTCGTTTCGAGGCCTGGGAATGCCCATCCGAGTCCGGGCACGCAGAACGGCTCAGGCATCGACAGCCTAGGCTGGCCCAACACTTTATCGTTTCAAATACTGTAAAGACACAGACCACGATGCAGGATTTGGCCCTGGTTGTACCTAACCGTCGTGTCCCATAGGCCGAATCGGAGGTCTGCCGTGTGTAATGCGCGGCCTACCCGATGTATGGGTGGGGGTCAACCCTAGATCTGGATAATAATTGATTGTTAGCGTCCTAGCCATGGGAACGCTGCGACCCCTGTGGATACTTGCCCCGAGGACGAGCATGCGCTGTGTGAGCGGCTAGGGGGTGGAATATATGTGAGGTTGTATTCAGGAGATCTCGACACCCTGTGTAGCGCGTGCCTGTACAAGTCGGGTCCAGAAATGCAGATTGGCTAGTACATGTACAGCAGGGCGATGACAGACAAACTCTCGATTCTGCTTCGGTGTTATCGCTGTAGCCTGTAGCCTGTAACCTTCTCTCGCGGAGCGTAATTTGAAACCCAGCGAGTGAACTTGCCTCTCATCCGAGCACTCTGTGTAATTCCCTGGCATGATTCTCTTACAGGTGAAACTATCTGATGCGAGCTGGGACAAAGTGCCTGCGCCGCCCGACAAGCGCGCGAGGTTACAACACTCCCCCGTTGGTGGGTGGGAATATGTCCGTCTCCTTTTGTCACGGGAGCTTGACTCAATGCGGCAACGTATGGAATGATTTTATCCAGCTGACACTTCAAGTTGCCGGCGGAGAGACATTCCCATTCGGTATCAACGGAGCGCATGGGTAGCATATTTTGAACCCGAGGGTGCGGACACAGCGACTTCGGGCGCTTCTTCGCTTACGTTGTCGTTGATGTGAGGTCGGAAATAGTGGATACAGTGTTATTGCAGAAACGAATGGGTTCCCGTGCACCAAAGAAGAGTCAAGAATCCACATTTTTTCCCTCGTGGTGGGTTCTGAGTACACATCTAATGCGGTAGGCATGGGAGAGAAAGTGAATAGTTCTGTTTCATGCTCTGCCTTAGTCTCATGCGATGACAAATCCCAACGCAGGTTCGCTTTACGGAAGCTGCGGATAAATTGTAGGACGCCAGTTGGTCGGCAAACGAGGTCTTTCGGCGATAGTGTTGGTTATAAATGCGTAAAGCGTGGGGTGAATGAACAAGAGCTGCGCATATTGGAACAGTGCACTACGCACGAAACCTGTCGAATCGTGAAACATTACGAAGATTTAAGAGTGAATAGGAGGTGTCAGACCTGCAGCGAATACCGGACGAACATATGGTTGGACATTTCCGCACTTTCAAAGACAACAATCGATGGGACATTGAAACGCATTGCCCGCGCCAGGACCGCCCACACCTACACGCCTGACCGATCGGTCTTGATGCTGTTGATTTAGGCGAAAAGAGAGGGCCTAGTGTCAAACAGCTCTTGCATGTGAGGCATCCCAGAGGGGCCACTTCATTCACTTTTCTAGCCCTCTAAGTGGCCACACAGGCTCTCCAAGCTTGTCAAGGTCCCTCCCGGTGTCCGCGGATGAAACACAGTCAAGGCAACGTAGGGTGCAGAACTACGGGAGTGATTGAACTTGGAATCGACACTGGCACCATGTTTCAGTTCAACTGGTAGTAAAACAATAACGACTCGCTCGTTCCCGAACCATTCTGCAGAGTCTGTGAGATTTTTGTAATGAGATTATGGAAGATACTACAAGGGGCCCGGCGGTGATACCAGGCGAAAAATTGCAGCACTGGTATCTGGAGGTTCGGATACGTGTTCAAGTACATGGCGCTTGCTCAGTATACACTGGCATTCTCTCCATCAATGGGTAAGTACTTTGATAGGGATTAAAGGTTCTCCGAATACCAAGTTGTAGTTGACGCAGTGGGTCGATGCGCGGTGATACGGGGATCTCGTTTCCATCGACGGCGAGAGCAGAACGCATGAGATGACGACGATATGCACTGCACATGAGAACGTACCTAATACCTAGATTGCAAGCTTAACTTGACGTATGGAACTCTTCGCCGTCTTTGTGCTCGAAAAGTGATGCGCCCGGACCTCCGACTCAGTAACTCGGGAGATCCCGGCTTGCGGGGAACAAATGGGTCCGCGTGGCCTCGCCTCTCTCCTCACTTGGCCCGGGGCTTTTACTATCTCGGAACCCACGAAACTACGCACTACGGCCGATTCATAAACGGAGGTGCACATATAACATGCGTTCAAGGTTTTTCATCTCACAAACATGTGAGAGGCAACGAGCAGCTTAGACCTCGGAGGATGAACAATACGGATTCAGAGGTGTCGTCTCTCTACCCCTACTGTCTTAATCCGCAGAAATTCATGACCACGCGCATGCACAAAAGTCGTGATTCACTGGAATGGATTCAATGTTGTTGATTATGATTTAAGCTTAAGCTTGCTCAAGCCTCGTGGCTTATTATTGCATCTCACCGTTCCTAGGCTTCTCTTTCTGGTCACGGCCTTCCCTCTTATCTCGCAAGGATATCTATAATCTGAAGATATTCAATACAATCGACGATCTCATAACCCAAAAGAAAATGAGATTATTCTCAACCTTCCTAACTTCTCAAGTTGTGGGGGAAGGGATATTGAGAGGGGGGTCACTTCTGACAGGGTGAAGTTTTTACGTATTCTCACTGGTGTGGGTTATGGAGTCGACTGTCAACCAACGATCGACCTCATCTTCGGAATACTTGCATCGTCCGAGATTAGAAGGCCAGCTTTCTAGAAACCTATGTTATCTACTTATCGTATGTCGCTGCTTTTGGCATACAGTCACCAGGTCAGAAAGATAATAAAGTGTGAAGCAGAGTTTCGGCCGCCACGCCAACCTTTCGTGTTCGAATTATGGCGATTCAAGGGCCCAGGAACATGCAGTACATCCCGTATGGGATGCCCCTCCTGTCATCCGGTGCGCAGGGATAGATCATTCTGCTTCAATTTATGAGTCTAGAGCAGTCTATGACACTTCTATGAATTGTTATTTGGAATATTGACGATAAGGAGAGGTGAAGGTGAAGGCTTCTCTACGTCGCAGACCGCAACCCTCCCAGCAAACCTCTTCACCAGGTATACCGGCTGTAGCTACGGGGTCTATTTTTTGGCTTTTTCCCGGTTATCCAGGGATGCTGAGTAATTCCTCTTCTTGAGCTCATCCACTATAATCAGGGGAGGAACGTATTGACCATGCCTATCAGAGTGTGGACCTTGTGAGAAAACGGAGATACCCCTTACACGTCGCTTGGCGTGTCGAATGTTTTTTTCGAAGCAAAGACCAACACCGAGTTCTCAGGGTCGGCGTGGGTAAGTCTGCGTAGAATGATCTCGCTTGGCCGTTTCAAGTTGCTGGCACGATACCTACAGTACATCTGCTCCTGCTCATCCGGCCCTCAATAAATATCATGTATGTCTGCCCTTTCTCCTATCGATGGTGAGCTAAGTGAAACTATCCTTACGTAGTTTGCAGAATTTTGGGGCGCCTTGTCAGCAGCTTGATAGCGCTGGAAGGCGAGATTATCTTGCAGCGTGTCTAGTGACGTCTTATGGCTTGATTAGCAAAGCTTTTTGCAAAGCCAGCAGATGATCATGATCCAGTACAGTACTCAGGCTGACGCCCCGTGCCAAAAGCACAAGCACGTAATCAGTATATGGCCAAGCGCGCTGACCATCTCGTACGTATGATCACAAACCGTCTTCCATGTCCTTACTATGCTTGGAGATCAATAGTAATAGTAACTGGCAGGGGGACAATCCCAAAACTTGAACTAAAGCTCTGCCCTCCTATGTCCTTTGAGGGTCCGAAGATGAGCCGGTTTCAGTCACGCTGTGAATGAAATTAATAAAAAGTCAAGGTCGACCCTGTCGAAGGCATAGGGCCACGTTTCCCCAAATTTGATAGGCGCGAAGTCCAGCGCTGAGTCAACGTAATGTATTGTATGACCCAGAGAACAGGATTGCGAACGAGTCTATCCAGAATCAGATAGGGAAAGGGGCCCGGGCTTACAAGCAGCCCCAAACTGCCGTGGTTTTGCGTAAAATGGAGGTAAGGATCAATCACTGGAGCACTCGAGGACAAGTGAACGGGGCGGGCAGGGGTTTGGGATGTGCGATCGTTCGGAAACGGTGTTCTTGTTTCAGATTCACAACTCTTGTGCCCCTACCGAATATACCCAGAGTCCCGCATTTTCGCGGGTATATATGAATTCGAGGCACAGTGCCTGAGATGTGCCAGTAGGGACGGAGACCGGGAAATACCCACATGCACGAAGCAGACGGAGGCAGGCGCCTAAAATCGGACGTCTCGGCGCATTCGTGAACGGACGGAGATCGAGTATCGATTCGGGGCATGCGTACGGTACTCCGACCGCCATGGCCATGAATGATTCAGCCAAAACACTGGCAGTCAAGAGCAGGTCATCCAGCTGGATCCCGACCGCGTCCGAGAACACCGCGGTTGCCCGCCAGTGGCGTGCTGCGCACCGCAGCCGAGCCGAGGTGGACTTGCGTTGTGCTGCTTCAGAACTGCGCAAAGCCGAATTTTCTCTTTTTCTCGACGTTTCGTGTGCCTGTAAGAGATACCACGCCCACGTTGTGACGCCCGTCGTTGGGTGTCGACCGGGGTTCTGTCTCCGGGGTTGGTCACGGTAACTCGGGTCCAAAGTCCAGACCCAAAGGACAAAAACGACGCTCCCCTCCCCTCTCTGGACGTTCGATTGTTTGTCCTATGGGAAACACACGTGCATCAGAAATCTCCTCGTCCACACTTTCGGACAATACCATCAGGATGCGGATGGCTCCATTCGGCGTCTATTTTGTAGAGGCCGCGATCCCAGGGATGGACAAATGCGGAATTGTGTTGCGGCGCAACGCATCCAGGGTCGCCTTTCGAGCATTTGTAACTGACAAATGGCCAACCCGGGTAAGGCGAGGATAAATGAGATAGATGGCTTCGCCCTTGAGACCCAGGATGATTGAATACGACTTATCATGAAAGTGCGACGCATCAGCGAGGGCGCTGTAGGGATGTTGTACCTTGCTGAACACGGCCTCCGAAGGGCACGGTGTGAGTTTGCGAGTCCCATTGCAGTAGTAGATTACGTTACGAGAATGGATGAAGACCCGGACGAGTCGCAAGAAGATAGGTCGCATATGTTTACTGTACAGTACATGTCAAGCAAGGTTTTTACGATAACAGACGAGGAGGACGAAGATCAATAACCAACGGCGTAAGATAAAATTCGGATTAACCAAAATTAGGAGTCACTCGATCGAGAAAAATCTAGGGGTAGGGGGGAGTAAAATTAGAGGGGAAAGCGCCACGGGACGCACGCGGTGAAGATGGGGTTGGGAAGTCATTTGTAACGACGGCGACCATTACTGTACTGTACACGGCGGGGACTGCCGCAATGTTCGAATGGAGAATCTTCATATTCGTCTTCTTTGACCGTTCTAAGCTCTGTGAGTCGGAGGCCTGGGGATTCCCATGACCGTTCAGGGCCATCGCGGAGTGCAGCCAACCACGCGGTGCGCGCGAAACTAGGATCTGGGATGGTTTTCAAATAGAGGACCTTCAGGACGGCCCCTACTGCACGCCGCGTTCTTTGGAAAAGTGAGATGGCGCCTGAGCGTTCGTCACGAGAGAACCTTGCGCTCCTTTACGGACTTCTTCCTAGGCGAGCCTGGGGAAATCTAGGAAGCCGGGAGCTGTCTCCGTTTCACGCCCGTGCGAAGATCGTTGAAAATACGGTGGCGATTGCCCATGGCAGTGCAGGTCCTCCTCTTCGAGCCCTCTGGCGGGTTCATTGTCATAGCCATCGCTGTCCCCCTCTTCGTCGGAGGGCGAAAGTGATGGGCGCTTCCCCTTGCCAGCCGTGGACCCGAACGGGATCTAGTGGCATTCGCGTGGGCGTGAGCGTGCGCGAATATGATGAGCGAGCGCATAACTTACCTCATCACTGCATCTCTGTGAGGTGTTTGTGCCAACCCCAGCACGATTGATTCCGTGCATCCGCGCAGCGGCAGGGTACAAGTCAAGGATATCGGGCAGCAGCCCACTTGGCACGATGGCCCGACCCTCAAGCACCCTCGCAACAGCAGCGATGGCCTTGATGAGGGGCACGACCCTCTCGAGTTCATTCTTCATGGTGGCGGCGCGAATGACGAAACATACGATGTCTTTTCCTGTGGCTTCCCTTGGCATTCCCAGCTGAGTTGCCAGCCACAGGACTTTGACGTGCCAGAGGTGGGGCGCGTCAGGTGGTGGGAATGCGACGATCTCGAGTATTTGACGGTAGGTCCAGCCTACAGGTGGCTGTTTCTGCGACAGCTACAGTCAGCATTGGTTGCTCGAGAGAGGACGCATCGAAAATGACGAACGCTGTCCGACGACATCGATTCCCCTTGGGCGGAGTGAGGCGCAAAACGGGTGGGGTGGCCTGGGGAGAGGTCAATGTGCGTTCCGCCGTGACTGACTCTTCGCCTCGCTCCATCGCTGAGGGGTCGGTAGTCACCTCGTAATGCCCAGATATGGGGTATGTTCTCCTGGTTATCGAAGGAGGGGTCCTGAGGCTTGGGCGTGAGGCTGGGGAACGGGGCGGAGTCGTGGGAAACGAAGAAACATACGTTGGGGGTGAAGGTGCCCGACGAGGAGAATGTTCGGTCTCCATCGCGGAGAGGATATTGACCAACTGAGGACACGCTCTGCACCTCCTCGCGCCTGAGCGCCCTATTCCCACCATTTTGTGGGTGGCACCCGGTGGGCGGCGTTACAGTGAAGTCGAAGTCAAATGTCGCAGCGGGGTAACCGAATTGAAAATGTCGCGCTATTCTCGGTTGATTCCCCGAGATCCCCTGATAAGTGACACGCGAAGAAGGACATGAGCCCCGAGTGAGAGTCAGTGACAGGCAAAGCATGTGTGTACTCACAGTGTCATCCACGAGTGAGACGCTGGCCTTTGCTTTTGACCTATCTCTGATTGCCCCCAGCACATCATTAACCGTATCAACAGACATGTCATGCATGAAAATGGAACTAGACAGAAACCGGTTTCTGAATCTCTTATGGGAGCAAGGGCACCAATCTATGGCACAAGCCGGGAGACGAGCATGGCGAGAGTCTACCCGAGAGTTTTTATCATGTTGCACGAGATAGACATGGTGATTTTCCACAGATACATGAACGACACGCAATGAATGTTGCGGAGAAGAGTGTTGTGGAGAGCGGTGGACAATGTGCGGTCCATGTGTCTGTCACGCATAGACCTCGCCTTTACGCTCTGGCTACTGAAGTATTGAACACTCGGTTAACTATTGAAACGGTTTTGTCTTCGTCGTCCACGTCAGTCACATTCTGCGGATTCAGGCTGAGATGATATTCCCAAGAAGACAGGAGACCACGCACACATGGACAAAGCTATTTTTTATTAGGTTGGGGATACAGCCCGATCACTGCCCGATCACAAAACAACGCATTGTTTTTCCTAGGAAATACCAAAGAGGCGGGAGGCCCCCAAGGAACACCGGCACTGGTAGATGGGTTCGAACAACCGCAGAACCGCAGAACCTTGGAGAGTGGGGCACCCCGATCACCTTTTACCACGCTCAATGTTGATGCAGTATACAATTCCGAGAAACCTAATACTGATTTGATGGCTCGCGTATCCTTAAATCACCGGCCGACGGTATGAAATACAGATCATCACCACTTTGCGTAAGGGAGGAACTTCCCACTGCGTTTCAGGCCGGTGTGTCAGTCCCTAACACGAATAAGCTGGATTGACGGGCTCACTCAAAGGTCAACACGACACGGTCGCCTCGGGGGTCCTCCTTCTTGTCGACGTGATCTTGCAGTCAATCATAGACATGATCCCATCTCCGAACTACGAAAAATGCCAGGTTAGCCTTGTACGCAGCTGGCCAAAGCTTCGACACACTTTCTCATGAATGATAGCCTGGAAATGCGGGAGTTAAGCACGCCACCAGCCATGCGGTGCGACCAGCGTACCTTAATAGCATGGCCGTATACCAATACACCCTGAACAAAGCATAGGCGAGATAAGCGATGAAGGATGTACATCGAACATTGACTTGCCTCAAAGAGGCGATATATCACGGGGTCAGTCGGCGGGATGGGTCCGATCCCGCGGTTCGGATACCAGCGCGGCCCAACCTCTGCCACCAACCATTCGGGTGAGAGATTCAGGACACCCGCGAGGGCACGCAATTCATCGTCGCTCGCCTTGGCCTTCGACACCCGTCAACGCGTGGTGTACACGACACATGCGTAAAGAAAGACGCGACTAACCTGCCCATAGAACAACGCGGCAACCCAAACCTCGTCCTTATTCATCGCTTGGGCTATCTGCTCGAACGTCAAACCTTGCGTTTCATCACACTGATCATGAGTTTTATGGTTTCGTCATGTGAAGAAATCTTATCTGCGTACCGTGCTTCGCCTTGGCGCCAAAAAGATCGCTGAATGCGTCACGCGGAGAACGACTGCTGAGGGCATTGCTGCGAGGGACCGACTGGGCGCGGCATTAAAGCGGTTATGTTCGCGGAGACAATACGCTTACCGCATCCGCATTGTAAGCCATGGTCGTACAAGTCTAAGGCGCTGTGACAGAGGGATGCTTATCATTCCACTCGCACTCGAATTTCCTAAAGCCGAGGGGCGCAAAACACCACGCTTAGGCCACTGTCACGTGCTATTGCGTAGCTAGGGCTAGCACGGCTAACGGGAGTCCGGGTCTTCATTAATACGTGGATCTACAGGTCTCCAAATATCCTTCGTAACCTGCCTAAGCTCGTACATCTGACCCAACTGTCCCTCAGAAAGCTGGACGTATGGCCATTGATGAGTCGTCCGAGCTGGAGGTGTGGGCAGTTCAAGGCGCACCTTCTCAAAGATAGTAGAGTCTAACTTCTTTCCCCGAAAGCGTTGAGCTTCGGGCCCAATAGGAATTTGGTCGAGGTAACCCTTCCATTGAGACAAGAAGCCGATGATATACCCTGGGTTGGTCACATCCTTGTGTCTACGGAATTCTAGGATAACGTGTTAGGAGGTCATGGACTCAGACAAGGGACGAAGGAACACGCACCGGCCTTGACATAATCGTCACCTAGTGAGCGCATTTCCGTAGGCAGGTATCTATGAGCACGCAGGATTCTCCGATATAAACTGAGAGTCGTCAAAGTCTGGAGGAAGACGCATCGCCCGCTGCACTACGCACGGGATGGGAGGGAGAAGAGCGGCGCCCGCATCCCTCAATTGAGAGGACGTTTGGAGATGGACTCTGCCAGAAGAGAAATTGTCGTGCGCATGCTGGTGACCACGGAACCCGCGGTGTGCGGTCCAACGCTGGCGAGAACACGGGAACACCGGGCCGCGAACACCGCACGGAGGAAAGAAACTCTAATACACAAGGTTGGGATAACTGGGACGTCAGTCTCTCTTCCCCCCTCCGACATCTCTTCTCTCGCAACTCATATCGGTATGGAGGGAGAAGGTGTGTATCCTGTTGAAAACACAGATACGAGACTCAACGTTATCTTTGTCTAATTTCATATCTCAACCACTACAATCTTGACTACAATAGCAGATGGCGCACAAATCGTGGACAGCTCACTGCAAATCTGGTCTATTTGTCTCAAACATGCAGACAAGGTTGACAGAGCTCTCGTTGAGAGCTGGAAAGCAGACATGGACGGCATTCTCATATTTGTACGTTGTCACATTGATCTCCCTCATGACGAGCTCTCTCACACCTTTCTCCAGTCGGGTCTTTTCTCTGCGATTGTTACCGCGTTCCTCATTGACAGTTACAAAGGTCTCCAGCCTGACTTTGGGTCAGCTAATACCAACCTGACCGCACAGGTGGCCATCCTTCTCGCCCGCTCAACCAATCAAACCGACCCTGTGTTACCTCCAATGCCCACTCCGAATAGCCAAACAGCCTACCTCACCATCAATGTACTCTGGTTTTTAAGCCTGACCTGCAGTCTATTGTGTGCCCTTGCGGCGACACTTGTACAACAGTGGTCACGCACCTATTTGCAAGGTACAGAAGAGCGCTTTAACCCCCACCAGCGCACCCGCATGCGGACATACCTCCAACAAGGAGTACAGAAGTTCCACTTCAGTGAACTGGTTGACGCGATTCCTATGTGGGTAAACTTTCGCACCTGGTGTCAACTTGATCATCTTATGGGACATCCGTTACAGGCTCCTCCACGTGGCGCTCTTCCTGTTTTTTACCGGTCTACTTGTCTTCCTCTTTAACCTTGATACGACACTCGCCCGCATCTTGCTCGTGTTCATCGTACCCGCTTTCTTCTTATACGCCCTTCTCACCACCCTGCCCGTCTTCTTCTACGACTGCCCATACAAAACACCACTCACGTCAATCCTGTCTTATCTCACTTACGCTGTAGCTGCCTACGGTCCTAGAAGGCGGCATCGCGGTAGAAAGCCAACGTTCAATCGCTGGCACCCGGATAAGCAAGCGACCCATCTGACCTCTCTCTGGGCTCAAGATGGCGACGTGCAAGGCGCCGAGCTCGACCATGCTGCGCTCCGCTGGACTCTTTTCGCCCTCACGGATCCCAACGACCTCGAGCTATTCGTTGGTGCGCTGCCAGGCCTCCTGCAATCCGACTCTAGCACCGGCGTTACGCGCGACGGTGCTAGCGCCGCGCAGGCGCTCCTCTTTGGCCCAGATATGCTCGCAAAGAACATCGTGCGGCTGCTGCACTCCGCCGTCCCCTCGGACGCGCTCCCGCTTGCCGCGACCGATCGCCGACGGCTTGACGCCCGCGCCATGATGTGCCTCGGCACCATCTCGCTCCTCGCACGTGCGTGCGACGGCCCCACCCAGAGCGCGCCGCAGCTCTGGCCCGCCTGGGCGACGATGTACTCAAACCCCATCGCGCGTGATGCACTCGCCTTTTGCGAGGATCCGCAACCCGCCCTCGCTACTCTCGCGCAAAGCACGGTCCTGCTCCTTACGTGGCGCGCGCTCGTCACTTACCGCGCTTTTCTCGCGGACATTCGCCACCGCGCGACCACGGCCACCAATGCACCTGCGGTTTTGTCCAACCACTTCAAGTCGGAGCTCCGCTCCCGGCTGTCCGCAGGTGTGTACCTCGCCCTCGCGCTGCGCGACGTCCTGCACGGTCTCTCCGGAGACCCGGTCCCGGGCATCGACGGTGGCGCACTCCTTGCGCTACGAAGCGAGGAGCTCCTCAACGGCTCCCTGCAGGCGTACATGCCCGGTGACGTTGCGGACCTCAACCTGGGAGCACTGTCGCAGGCGGCGGGGGCGGACATGGGTAGGGCTAAGATATGCCTCGCCGTGTTGTTCATGCATGCTGCGTGTTTGCTGCCCGCCAACGCCGCGGGCCAGGAGGCACTGCGCGCTCTCGCGACTCCACTGAGGTGGCCAGAGCAGTGCGAGTATGACGAGCCGACCGCGGCGATGATGTTGCTGGACGCTGTGCACCATGAACACGGCGAGGAGACAGTGCTCGATGCAGATGAGGTGGTTGCTCTTTATAGCTCCATTCATGATCCGCATCAGCCATGGCCCGAGTAGCCTTGCGCGAACGCGGAGGGCGGGTTCGAGGCAAAAGAGAGTTTTTGAGATCAGAGGTTATTTTAAAATGGACAGTCGGTTGCTTTATGAACACGTACGGATCCTGTCTTACGGGTGATATAGTTGTTGGGAATCCGGAATCTTCTCAAACGCAAGACCACGCTTTGAGCGTCGTTCGCTTTCATTGGCTGGTGTCGATAGGGAGCATAGAGTCGCTGCTTTATGCGGAGACTGCTGAGGTAGTGAAGTGAGTTGTTTCGGTTCTATTAAACAGGCTAGGGGCGCATATGAAAAAAAGAGGAAGGCGAAGGCTGCGAGGCGCAGCATGCATGGGGTTTGAGGGCTTGCGGCGTACTTCAGTTCAAGCTGGAATGGCCGTGAGTAGTATGGAAAGTGAAGCGGTCGGGCAGCACTCGCACGATCCGGGGGTTAGGACTATGAAGAAGTGGGTGCATCGGTGTCATTCGGACCTCCGTACTCCTGCCAGGTGGTAGATCAGACGTGACAGCGCATGACGAGGCACGCGGCCTCTGGAACTGGGAAGGAAGGCCGCGTCGGGGAAGGACCAATGGGTCAGTCAGGAAGTGAAATTATCAGCGCCACGATTGGGACGAGAAATGGTGAACAAGTCCACCTTTTCTCTCTCCCCACCCACTGCCGAGCACTGAACGCACCGAACCCGGAACCAGGCGTAGAGGTACCAAGTATTCGGTCATGAGGCTACGAACAGCCTAGCAACCTCTATGAATGTCACTACCCGCGGATGAGATACAGAGAGGCCTTACACCTTGCAACCCGGTTTAGTAGCTCAATTCCCCAAAAGTTTGAAACGAAAGATGTCTTCGGGATGAGATGGAAGGGTGAGGAGGCTGCAAGTCCACTACTCTGTGAAGATCATGGCGGGCAATGAGAGTAGTTGTCAAAAGGTCAAGGCCGAATAGCGTTGAATGCCTGATGCACAGAGAGAGATCATCGTGATAGTGGGCGAAAGTGGCTCGTGAGCACAAGGCCCAGCACGCATGAGTCATTTGGTTGTTGACCGTGATCCAATGTCGTGGGTGCTGCCAGTGGGACCCAGTGTACGGCGCCACCAACAATTCAGCATCGCCAGTGACTCGGACCCGGGGTCGCTGCGGCGATCATCCCACCTCGCACACCGCGTGGCTTCGTGCGTGTTCAGCCCGTTCGGGGGAACAATAGG
Organism: Russula brevipes; assembly: GCA_022496215.1. NCBI lineage: Eukaryota > Fungi > Basidiomycota > Agaricomycetes > Russulales > Russulaceae > Russula > Russula brevipes. The sequence goes on along the minus strand of WTXF01000107.1, from coordinate 60,858 downwards.
CCTACGTGCCAGCCTTCACAACTTCACATTCATAAATTTTCATAGCAGACAGACGAGGGTCCAGACAAAGCATAGTTTACTTCAGTCACGTGACCGTTGGAAGAACTAAGGACCAGTTTGGCCCATCGACTCTCCCTGCACCTGCGACGTCCACCCATGCATTGTGTTTCGCTCTCTTCGTACATTTCCGACACTCTTCAGAGTAGAAGAGGTTAAGAGTATTCTCCGAACCCCAAACTTTCCCCCGTCGTTGACGACGATGGCAGCAGTGAATGGTACGACGGTGACTACGGTCCTTCGGTCAAGCATTGAATTTTGAACATAGCAACGATCTTCTTGATGTCTAGCGCTCGCTGTGATCTTCACATTCAAGCTCAGTGCAAATCAGTCGAGCCGATGCGCGCTGAGCTCAAAATCTCTTTGAACTTAAGGGTGGACCCACCAGTCTGCCAACCCCATAAATTACTCCGACTCTTTGTCAATTACCGTTCCCTCAGTACGTGCGCCCAAATGTGGTGGTGGGTTTTATGTCACCAATGGACGTCAGGGCACTCCGATTGCATTCTTTCACTCTTCGTACCGTCTATCTTAATGGCGCGCACACCTTGCTGTTCAGACGATCCTCCCCTCCTCAAATACCACCACGCTTTAACCGCGCTGCTCACCCCGTTCTGACATAGTCCTATCAATCAATTTCTTCACCACGTCCCTTATTCTTTTTCCCTGTCTGCCTATTCCCAACGAATGTCTACCAGTCATTCAGACGCTATAGGCCATGCGTCATCCCCCAATGGGCCCGTCTCCCCTCCCTCGTGTCAAAGTGTCTCGTTCTCCCAGGGGCCAAACTTCCAGACAGGAAGTTCTCGTGTTCAAACCGAGTCTCTTGATCATACGCGCCTGGTGCGGGGAAACGTGCGTCTTCCGCCAGTCTTACCATTTGCTGTGCCCTTTCAACGTATATTTCCAGGCTGAAAGACACATTTGCGTTCCACCACCGCCAGTAATCGTCGACTTTGCTGTGGAGCTCGATAATACCATTTACAACCATAGGAATTCCACGTTTTCTGCACCTTCCGCCGACACTTACTTGACTCTGATGTCGCCTGAAGATTTTGCGCGTGAAGCCTGGTCCCAAGCAAATCTCTCTGATGCCCCAGGGTTCGAGTCCTTTGGCTCATCTTTATACACTCAATACGCTCTCGAATATCCGCGGATTCCCGCAGGCGTCCTTACCTCCCTCCTGGTCGACCATGGTGATGAAGACATGCCCCAAGGAGATGCCAGCTCTTCTGACAGGGACAGCACCCAACCTTTTGAAGACGCCGTTGCGCCCACGGAAGCGCTGCCTGTCAGTCATGTTACTGCTGCACTTTCCCCCACACCCTCGCTTTCGTACTCAGCCCCGTCGACATTGTCCTCCCCTTCTCCTATATCTCCCATTGATCACGACGTCACCGAAGTCACCACCAAGTGGGAGGAAAGTCTCACCTGCAATTCACCCTTGTCCTCGTTCACCCGCCCCAGCAAACGCGCGGATGGCCGTCCCAGTGCGCGATCCGCAAAGAAAAAGTGTATGTCCACCAACCCCCCCACCACAGGTACGGACCGCACAGTACGCTTCCCGTGCACGGTACCTGGCTGCAAGCAGGTGTGCAAAACTCTGGGCGACCTGAAGCGGCACGAGAGCGTCCTCGCACACAAGCCGCCTTCGTGGGAGTGTCGTCGTTGCCATTATCAATTTACGCGCGAGGATGCCTTGAAGAGGCATGCCAAGAACATGCCCAACTGTGTTAATGCAAAGACGAGGCCGAAGGGTAGAGCTGCCTCGACTAAGCCTCGACGTCCCATTGATGCTACCGAAGTCGAGGTCGAGGCCAACAGCTGATGACATCATCTCAAGTGTTGGTGTACTTTTAGCGCAGAACCATCTCACCATTGTATATTATCATTCCGTTAATCACTGTTCCATACAGTAGCAATAGAGTAACCTGTTCTCCTCAAATGGTATGCCGATTCGGGCGCTGTTGCCAGTGGTCCCTGACTAGCGCTTTGATAGGGAATTTTTCGAAGCTGACGCTAATGGGGCCAGGACTAATAAGGCCTCGCAATCAATAGCACTTCCAAAGCGAAATGGTTGCCTCCATCGTGTCTACCTTGATCATCATCAAGGTCCCGTTTCGTTTTGGTGGCTTGACGTGAGGGCCATAATTGGACTAAATGACCAAAACTTCCTGTGCGATCGATCACAAACCTCATTATGTGGTGTCCCCTACATGTTCGCCACATTCAAGCAGTCCACATCCCAGCAAATAGCCCAGACCACCTGTCCCTGGCTGAGTTCGCCAGCAGGTAGTACGATAGCAGTCAAAGTGTTCAGGCTTTCCAGAATGAGAGATGTCTCTACAGATGCAGACAGCACGACTAATATCATTGCATTCGCGTTGAGATCTGTTTCAATAGGTGGAGGTCCCCATCATACAGTACTCCCCGTGTCGTTGCGGTGGACAATCCAGCGCGAGACGAGAGCTCGGAGAGGAGAACACGACCCGGGAATACGGTAGACAGGGTCTGGGATTCATCAGCACCCGGCGTCCGCGGAGGGCCGGGAATTCGGTTCCGGTTCGTTCCAAGTAATCGTGCTGTGATCATTCTTGTGTGCTACTATGCGCCGATTTCCTTTTCCCCTCACGCAGAACCGGCGAGAACCAGGGGTAACCGGTTGCGCACGCCACTCGGCAGTCCCAGGTTAGGACAAGTTGTCCTTAATAGGCGTCGGACTGGGGCCTGAAAAAAAAAAAAAAGTACAGCATTACCTAGAATTTCTGGGGGTACGTTACCCACATTGCGTGATCGCACAAGCCTTAAGCAACCAACTACGTGGCGGGCTTGGGTCCAAGCCCATGCAGACGGATCGCCGAGTCGGTAAAAGGGACACTTCTACGACTGAATCAGCACGCGCTGTTTCTAACACACGCTTACTTCTCTGCATCCCAATGTCAACTAATAGCATACGAGTAGGCGCGCGCTGATTTCCTCCAAATGATGGCACAAATGATCCGTGCTCAGCAAGAACTGGTGCCACACAACAAGCGTGCCTTTCGATCCGGTCGACCCAATAAAAGACAGAGGAAGAACGCCCAGAGAATACCCACTTCTCACCCCGCATTTCCCCTCGTACATCGTTACCAACTAGCAGCCGAGTTGAGCGACCCCCCCCCCTCCCACAACAACGAAGAGGTGATGAGCCCCACCGCAGTCTATCTGAACAACTATCCAGCATTGGATGACGGCATTGCGAGAACGAACGCCGGGTACTTACAACCACAGAGGGGGATACCTGCAGTCGAGCCTGAAGTCGTGTATGACAATCGGGTCGTGACAACCGCACTGGATCCATCACAGCAATCTTCGGAGATGAATGTAAGTCTTTTTGATGAAGATCAAAAAGTCGGTCTCACGAGCCCAGCTATTCCCGAACTACTTGCCGCTGCAGATACTCGCACAAGGGCTGTTGGCGGACGTCTTTTCCGAACGTTATCACATCCCGTTCACCCCCGACCGACCGTACCCGGGCTTCAATTCCCATTCAAATTTCGACCGAAATGTGCACGTTCCGCAGGGTTCTCCAGGGACAGATTATGAAGCAAATTACGATTTTTGGATGGGCATACAATCCCCTCCGGCGCCGGGATCCGTTTCTGTGTTTCCAGAGCAACGTGGGATGATGAACAGCACGCAAAGACCAATTACCCGAGTTCAGCCAAGAAGCACCTATATTTATGATGGTTTGACGGAGGCAGACGGAGGCGCATTCTTGAGTAGGAATGCAGGCGACACACCTCATTGCGAGGGCTCGACTCCAGCCCACACTTTCCCCAGCACCGTTTCCAACCCGTTATTGTCAGACCTCGGTCGTCCCACTCAATCACCCTCATCCACGTTTCCACCGTACCCTCATGCCAGTTCCTCGACCCCTATTTCCATTTCGCGGGCTTCGTATCAGGCACTGAAACGCCAGCCTTCGAGCCCGGCTTCACCGAAGCAGCGTGGCCCCACGAGCTCTGCCAAGCCCCCGGAGCAGCCTGCCCCACACCCCGTGCCCCTAGAAATCTGTCCTGGGCAGGAGCAATGCATCCGCACGCTACGGAGCGTCCGCACGCGGTTCGGAGACGTCTATGCGGAACACGAGTCGGGCACAGATCGGGCTGGCGGGCGGTGGGTGTGTCAATGTGGTTCGACATTCGTGCGCGACAGCGATTGGGAGAGACATGCAATGCACTCCCTATCGCATAGTGCCGGGGGCGGGTTCGACTGCAACATCTGCGACATCTCCTTCACACGGTCAGACGCCATGTTCCGTCACCGTAGGAAGAAGCACGGCGATTCCAAACCTATCCCGCCGGGCACCGAAGGAGCTGGATGATGAAGGGCTGTGCAGCCCTTTCCAGCGAGAGACATGTAAATTTTGCTCACATAAACCTCAATTCTATGCTCGTCTTATGTCATACTCTTCTGCGGCTTGTAATTGCTTTGCTACCTTGATCGTTCATCGCTTCCTAGTCCCTGATGACAAAATTACGCCACCGTGTTAATGTGACGATGTATAAGAACCATGCTTCCCTTACCGACATCGTCTAGAAATACAGAACAACGTGCCAGCGTATGTTGCATTTGACGTCTGGGCCAAGTCAACTTTGATTGCTGTACGTGCTGAGATTTGATTCGAGAATGCTGGAATAGAATATTACCGATGGTATTGCGCACACACCGCCTCCTTGTTGTCCGATGCGCGACATTAATGAAAGGGCCGCATAGCCATTGCCTCGTGTTCCCCACAGTGTCCGGGATTTTCGGCGCTTATTCAACGACTGGGCGCTACTCAACCCTCTTCCCTTTTTTGGATAACAGAAATTTCCCTGTATAGAGGCCAACCCGACGACGGAAGAACAGGAAACGCGGCGTCGCCACGATTAGCTGAGGGAGGAACTGCTTTTTTATGGCCATGGCACACAGCATGGAAATAAAAAGGCAGGCTCGAAAGCCCACACCTCCGGTGTACACCTTTCCCCAACCCTTATCTCACTCGGGCCACTTTCCCTGTTCATATCAAACGCGTTCTTTTTTGCTTTAACGGTGAGTCATGATAAGACCCAGAGGCCCACCATCAGTTCGCAGAGCGATGAGATGGCGTGTGCAGTTGACCTATCGCTTCACTTGGTAACGGAATTAATGACCTAAGCTCCATCTAGTGAATGTCAGCAAAAAGAACATCACAGCAACCAAATGCCAGCGACACCCTTTGGGGCACGAATAGTCAGTTAACTCGCGACGATTTTGAGCGAAATGTGCTTCCACTCGACGTAAGTGACGCGGTATGCGAGGCAAACGCGTAGCGCTGAGACTAAAGCTTACCCAGGACCAATGTAATCGATTCTTTGATACCTACGAGGAGTATTTTCAGCAATACCTCGGCAGTGACGTACAGGGCCGGACTAGCGTGGATTCCGGTGCATTAGCGACTGGCTCGAGCGTGATTCCCACACCACTTCCAACCTCGGACGATGCCGCATTATCGTCAGGGTGGGGACCTGGTTTGCAGCGAAATGACGATGCCAACCTCCAAGCAAACTGGGAGAGTGACGGTGCGATTGATCTCTCGACAGGTCTAGTCGAGGTGCAACTTGAAAACCCCGAGCCATCCAGCGGTGGCCCCGGGTCACAGCAGGGGGAGCAAAGGAGGGGCAGGAGAAAGGAAGAAAGCGGGATGTGCGACTTGTGCCATCATTGGTTTAGTCGCAAAAGCGACGTCAAGCGACATAAAAATACGGCACATGCAAAGGAGGTGCACGCATGCCCCCAGTGTCGTATCACCTGTAGCCGCAAAGATGCGTTGAACAGGCATATTAAGGATCAACACTAGTTTGGGGGTGAAACTGCACATCACTGGCAGCCAATGGTGAGTCTTGTCTCTGGGCACACGAGATAGTGGCTTACGCATGTCTCAAGCGAACGACAACGATACCAACACCCCCACTTATTTTCACTAACCGAATGAAAGCTCGATAAGTTTGCGCCGTTGTAGTGGCGGTTGTAATGTCAAGGTCAAGGTCAAGGGAGTCACTGTCACCGTAGCTTCAACACTCGATTACGTAATTACATAACTAATGTCCTTGTCTCGTCGTGCCGGGCAGAATTCATTACCTTACTGTATGGCCTGGCACTACACTGATTGAAAATGTGAAGATTCACGTGGGACGCAAAGAGAGTCAAGTCGATGAGAGCAATCATTCATAGAGCGTTTCTCAGGCGTTTTATCCAGGTGCAGTGGCAGGGGAGACTGGGGAGTACGGGAAGTTGGCCGCTGGCCACACGAATGTCAGTCTGGTCCACAAGATACATGGGGCAGAATAACCCAAGGAACACTCTCATAAATCCACCCTGCTTGATAGATCATCACCGGCATCACCAGCTGACGAGATAACATATCGACCAGAATTTCAACGAAGTGCGTGGGTATGAGAACGCTAACACTCTCAACTCAACGTTTGCGTGAGAAAAATGGATATCGTTCATTGCTCGATGCGTAGTTTTTGTGGTAGCCACGATGACAATGTGAGGCATTGACATGTCTAAGATCACTGCCGGTGTTCTTTTTCAGTCCGATGCGACTGTCAATGAGGGGGCAGCCATTACACTGTCCTGCAGGGTCACTCCAAGACTTTTACAATCAAGTAGACCCACTCGCAGAATACTCAGCGGTTTGGCTCATCGCTCCAAGTATATAGAACGCATTCAGCCTATATCGGAGTCGATGCGACGGTGAGTTCACCACACACCATCAGAATGCACTGTTGCGCTGGAGGTGGCAAGTGATGGTGTCAAGCGGCGATGGTGTGAAACTTTTCTGAGCTGAGGCGAGTGAATTTCGGAGGGTTCGGATCAGCGGAGCGCCGGTCCTGATAAGATAGCCGGGGGATTTCACCAAATGGACCTTTTAGTGGTTAGTGTGTCCAGTGTTTAGTGTGAAACACGCACATGTCAGCCTTTCGTTTCACCTCAACCTCGTACCTTGGGTAATACTATGCCCGATAGCTTAAGCCTGGGGTTCCCGGCCGGTACGCACCGAGTATGGATCTTCGCCTTCGCCTTGCTCGGACTTGCACGTATTCTCTGTCTTCATGCCTTCTACATCACGGCGTACTCGAAACGGTCGGGTATACGTAACAAACCGTGGCACATCGCGTATTATTATCCACATTATCCGTGATGGGTGATTGAAAGAGTTGCTCACTAATAGAAAGTGACAACAGTTCCCTCGGCTGTCAATGTGGCAGAACCCCTGAACGTTCTGAACCCTCCCAGAATTACTCCATTGACGTTGCACCACCTAAGTCTTCCAGCTGTCGCGCGAATCCCTTGACATTTGCTATCCTCGTCGCAATTTCTAGTTTGCATCGTAATTCCGCTATTATATGGACGGATTTTGCATGAACCCATTTGGGAATCAAGACAACACAGGACACTGGGCAGTAAATGGTCGTACGTGGAATATCAAACGTATCGGCGTACTCCTAGGTCCACTGATAAAGATGGCAAACATATGAGGAATCTATTTCGTGCAGCAGCCTCACCAAGACTGGGAGCTGGTGGGGGGAGGCTTGTCCGATTTGCACGCCTATCCTGTTTAGATTTGCTGGTAGCTATCAAGTGTTAGGGAACGGCAAGTGCAGCATGGCTACATCGCATAGGATTGGTTTCGAGTTGCCATTTCGCTGCTCAAGTTGGCATTGTAGGGTGGAGATAAAGGGGAATTGCAATGGCACACCCACCTCCTGGATGGCTGCATTTCCTTTGCCTGCTGATGACGCTTCCTTTATCCGTACCCGACGATGTAGAGTCCCTCAGCATTGACGCTAGCGATATTGCTTTGTTCGGAAATGAGGCCAAGAATGCGACAAATGGGCCTAATAATCATAGAAAAGGCACGATATGAGTCTGATGCTCGACAGAGATCAAGATGAAGAGAAAGATCCTTGAATCTATGAGTGACGTAGGATCGCGACAAACGCCCTGACGTGTTGATAAGACCCGCTAGATTTAACCTTGGGCCGACACGGAGAAGACCTTTGGTAAACTTGAAGACGTTCTGGTGGAAGCGAGTATCCAGTCTTTGGCCACATGGGTGACGCCGCGTGGCACGAACTGCCGTCTATGCGAACGAGTGTTCTGTAATGGAAGAGACGACCGACACGGAACCATAGAACAAGAATCGGGTAGCAAAGCGTTTATCGTGTTCGAGTCGGTGGTCGCCTGAAACATAGCAACTATATATAAGAAGCCATGAGTTATTACAATCCCCTGACACACCTACTCTCACAGCGTACTGCAAGACGAACGGATATACAAGTAACCTTCTAGTTGGTAACGACGTCCTGAAATGCTCCATCGCTGGACAACGAAGCGCCGCCAAGCGCTAGTTGCATTGTTACACGAGTACGAGTGAGATACAGAGCCACGGGAAATCCACCACATATTCTGCCGGTTCCCGTTCCCAGAGACGCATCTCTAGATCTGGCCTTGCATTCTACAACGAAAAGTGTCGCGCGTCTGGAGAATGTGCAAGAACAGTCAGCGCCGGGTAGGGTACATACGCACCAGAAACTTATGCGCGCACCCTCACCTATGCATCATCCGCGAACGACAGGCCCACCTTGGGCTTCTTCTTTTTCGCTTTCACTTTTGGAACAGAGTCGCCGACGAGAGGTTCGGCGTCATCCTCACCACCGCCATCACCCACCGCCTTTCGCTTCACCCTCGATGACCTGGAGGAAGACGGTCCGGAAGAAGAAAACGAGAGACCCTTCTTCTCCTTGGCTGCCTCCTGTTTCTTCCCTTTGGAGTCCTTCGCATCGCCGCCCGATGGTCCAGGCCCAGCTGCCGTCAACGGATCAGGAAGAGGAGGAAGGCCCTTTGCTTGCACGACACGAACGGGGGAAGAAAAAAGGGATTAATTGACGAATCCTGGGATGAGATGGCACGGCCGTGCCCCTTCCACTTACTTTTGCGTTTCTCGTTCTCGACCTGCCGCGCACTAAGATGCTTTCCTTCTCTCAGCACCACGACTTGCGGTGCCTCGTCACCTCTGTCCTCCTCTCCGCTCCCCGGATCGCTGGCGGGGCGCTCTGGGATGGGAGGCCGACGGGGTATGGGCGGCCGCCCCGAACCGTCGTCCTCGAACTCCAAGTCCTCGTCGCTATCTTCATCTGGGACCCCGGAGACGCGGCTCTGAAGTTTGCGCAAAAAAGCAGGAGTGTGTTGACTGTAGGCGAGGCGGGAAGAAAGTTGGTGTTTTGTTGGCTCTTTGGGAGCCATCGACGACGAGGAAAGGGTCGGGCCGGTAACAAGCATGCTCCAGTCAGTCAAGTAGTGTAGTAGTACAGTACAGGTGCAGCAGTATCACTGCGATTTACTTGCTCTTCGCGCAAACGCAAAATATACCGACAACGGTGTTGTGGATCATCACAAAGACCAACGATGCATTAATGATGATATCTATCTCGATAGCAAGTCTATTGTGGCAGAATAGCGACTAGAGTCCGGAACCCATTGCCAACGATATTTCCTCCGACACACCCTTCGACATTCAGTCGAACCGGAATTTTGGGAGTTTGAACCGAAAACTGGGAGTGCGACCCACGTGTTTTCGCTTTCCTTCGGAAAGCGCCTTGATCTTGGCAATAATTGCTGCGAGAAGAGTAAACGAGACGTTCATACGAACAAAACGAATCACGTACACTGCGGATCGAGGCCTTGGTGCGGAATCTGTTCTTGTAAACCGCCGCAACCTAAAGTAATCTTTCGGTACAGAGAGGACAGCGGAAAGACAGGTAACGCATACCCTCTTTGTTTGTACCCAAATAACTATACCTGGGTGTGAGCTGCCGCTCAAGAAGCCAGGTGCCAAACCTCGAACCAAGCTGCGGAATACTGAACTCAACACGACTATGGGGTCAAATTGCAAGGTACACATACCCCGGTCTTTCGGTTGAGAGACTCGACGACAAGCACGAAAGGGCTCGAGCCGATTTTCCTAATTGTCTGCGCGTGTGATACGTTAGCGACTAGGTAGCTGCGGGGCATATGTATGTGCGCACCTCCTCGTCAACAAGATTGAGGGTCGGTTTGTTGACGATTCCCACGTCCAGGCCCTCCTGACGGACGCGCAGTACGGCATCATAACTGCGATATAGCATGTCGCCGTACGCGACAACATATCCGTCCCTACCCTCGAGGATGACTTCGTCCTTTCCAGGCACAAACTCGTAGCCATCGCCGAAAAGCTTCTCATCAGAGTTGGGTTTGAGGACATATGGCACTTTCGCGCGCGTTGAGAAAACGAAACGCAGGCCACGCTCGAAGAAGACGCGCCGGATGATCGCCTGCATCTGCAGGGCGTCTGCGGGGAAGTACAGCCAGGAATGCACATCATCAAGACCATTGTCGGCGAAAAATGAGTTGATGCCAAAGTGACAAGTGTTGTCGGCCATTTCATCAACTACGAGGGGGTCATCAAAATAGGCAATACCTGGTGGACGGCGCAAAGTCACGCACCACCAGAATGTGAGAAATGGCAGAGTACGTTGCAATCGTTCAGGCGCGCCATGGTGATCTCAGAAACGACCATCTCAAGGAAGGCGGAGAAAGTGGAAAAGACGCCAAATTTGTCGCGTTCGAAACCAAAGCCCGCCGCGGCGGAGAAATTTCCGCGTTCCATGATCCCGGAAGAAATAAACACTTCCGGGTGCCTTTGATGGATCACCTTCAAACCAGTCGAACCCTCCAGATCGCCTGCACGATCAGTGTCACCAAACAGTGTTTGGACGGTAAGAATGGTACATACTATCGATGACCATAACCTTCTGTGCAGCCTCTTCTTTGGACAGACCATCAAGTACAGTGCTCACTGCTTCACCAAACACGACGCGATTCGCATTGGTCTCGCGAGTTGAACCAATATACTGATAAGGTACCGAGGAAGGTTTGATATTCGAGAGAATGCCCTCAATTGCGGAATATTTATCTTCCGAGTAACCACAACGCTTGAAATATGCAAGTGCGCTCTTAACCGGAATCACGTCATGGCCGTGCGTGCTTCCCTCGATATCCGGAATGCCAGGGGCCATGGCGCGTTTGCATATAACTGTTTGCGAGTATCGGCAAAAGGCAACAAAGTGACAAAGGAGATTGGGGCTTACTGGCTGCGGGGCCCTGTTGGGTGAGTATTTTTGCAAACGCAGACCAGAGAGCATCGATATCTTCGCCCTGTACAGTGACCACCTCGAGACCATGGCCAGAGAGCGTCTTTGCCAAGTCACAGCCTTTCAAATATTCAGATGGATGCCCGGCGATGGTAACGTCGTTGTCATCAATGATGAGCTTTACGTTCAGGTTCTGCGCAACCGCGAGTCGGGCCGCCTCAGCGTCGTTGCCTTCCTGCTGCGAGCCATCGGAGCCAAGACAGAAGACAGTCTTGTCGCGATTGGCAAGCGCAACACCATTGACCATAGGCCACAGATGTCCAAGGCGCCCGGAGGAGAATTTGACGCCAGGAGTGAGACCGAGCTCGGGGTGGCCAGGGAGCTTCGAGTGAGCTGCGCGATACTGCAGGAGGTTTGCTGCGGGGAGGTGACCCTCTAGTACTGCAACGAGGTACTGGGTCGCGACGCGGTGGCCTGCATAAAGTGCATCAATAGCGGAACGCCGCAGGAGAAGTGCGATGACAGACCGGCCTCATCGAAGATAACGGGGTGGTACCTGTCAGATGCTTCAAAGAGGGAGAGCAGGATGCAGAGTTCGGGTACGGTGTCATAGGCGCCACCTAGATTGGGGTGAAACGTAAGTAAGGGCATTATTTGTCTTAACGACGCGAGGCCTCGGGCAGATCTCCACCAGAATCCAGACGAACTAACCTGTGTGCCCACTGACGCCCCTGGCTGCACCTGTGGACGTGAAGAGGACGATGACTTCGCGCAAAAGCTGGATGTTGTCTCGCAGTGTCTGCCTTTGCTCCGCGGTTAGGTGAGGGTTGGAAGGGTCAAGTTTCAGCCTGTGTGCGAGGTAAGTGTGTATGTCACCCAAAACGACAATCTCACAAACTTTTTGTACTGCCTGAGGTCGATAGGGAACTCGGCTGCCGAGCTTGAGCTTGCCATGGTGGTTGGTGTCAACACGTGTGTGCCCTGAGAACGGTTGCTCGAATCGGTCCGTGTCACTGTTTATGGACTTGGTTACGCTCATCCCTCGCTCGTCGATATGATGGCTGTGATGTGTCGTTCCCGGCTTGATCGGGGCATTTCCTCGAACGTTTGTCGGCTTATCCCCGTTTATTTATTTGCAGTGTGCAGCGTTGTCGTGTCGTGTCATTCATTCACTGGCACTGCTGGGACACACGTCCGTGCGATTCTCTTTCCTCTCTGGGATGGCGTGTGAACGAACACCTTGATGACGTCATGCAACGTTTCCGTGACCGGCGTAGACATTCCCTGCGTTGCGTTCCGGCTTGAATTAATGGGAGGTGCATGAGGTGGTATGTCCAACTCGGCTTGCATGGCACCTATTCACACACTGCATGCGAGTGGTTGGAAGAAGTTGTGTGATGCAGTATTGCCGCTGCAGCGAAGGCTGGTATATCTCCGCGACCGATGAGAGGGATGTACTTACTATCGCAGCGGCCAGTTTAATTTGTAATTCGGTTGGTGTGACAAGGTCCGTTGGGTGGCCTGGTTGCCGTCCACACGACTCGCCACTCTTGCAACAAACAATATTCACGCCGACTTCGATCCGTACACGCGTCAACATCAAGTACCCCGCTAGGTGGCCTGGGTATCTCATCTAGTGACTTTTCTACGGCGCCATCTGCGAAGCCCGTTTCACAAGAGCGGTCTACCATACAATAGGGTATAATAATGTCCTGGGGAGGCCGGCCTGGTGCCTCCGTAATAAAGGAGACAACGCCAAAAAGTAAGAGAAGACCAGGCCTCCCGTGCCGGAACAACTGACTCAACATTCACGAAGAACTGAACTCAAGGGGTATGACAAGTGCACTATCTTGGATGGTGGGGGTACGGCTTAGTCTTCGCACCATGGAAGGTTGTCATCGGTATTGTCATTGCCACCCTGTGACGTTATCGGCGGAGCACTGGACTTGTGGGCACCATTCTTAGATGACACGCAAAGTACCTGCGGAATGTAAATATTCCTATCGCATCAGTCATCTGATAGACACCTACTTCGCCGATGTACATGTTGGTACATTGCCGATTTATTTGCGGGTTCTCTCGATAAAGGGTATCACGATGAATATGGTGGGCAGCGGCAACTCCATCGCAGGTGTCGTACGGTTGAACCACATATGTCTGTGCGCAATCTACGCTAGATGTGCTCAAGCACAACTGTTCTCCTGGCATTAGGTTGGAGCATTTATCGTTGATCTGAGGATTCAGATAGGCAAGTTGATGGCTGCGAAAGATCAGGGGACGCTCAAAGTGTCGAGGACGAGTTCGTACGTAGAAACATTTTGTGCCTGCGATATTGCATCACAAAAATCACCCGACTGAACTACGTACGTCTTGCACGAGGGATCAAGAGCTGTCAACGCTTTAGGGTGAGAGCGTTCGAGGAAGCCAGATGGCTTACCGGACGCGAACGCAGATGACAAGACAATTGCGACGAGTGAGGAAAGGAGCATTTTCACGAGTGCAGGCGTGTAATGAACGTCGGCGAGTCAAGAGAATGTTGGTCAAATGAACGACGATGCCAGTTGTCTGGCGAGGAAACAAGAGCGGGAAGAAGAAGAGAAAACAATGTGGGGTGTTAACAGGAACCCCCGGTTAAATATCGTGGCTCGCGACCATTTGAAAATCAATTATATTCGTCCTCGGCTCGGCCTCTCCTCGGAATGCATCGTTATCTTGGCAACTTTATTTCCATTCCATTCCAGGGGGATTCTGTCACTCAGCTCAGCATGCAACAACACACTAGCATGTGTGATTCTACAACCTGGACGTGTGTCTCTCTTGAATATCGCACGAGTGATGGCCCCACGGCCCCCGCCAGATCTCTCCAGCCCTCGGTAAATGAAATCGGCGCACGCAGATTGGGGCGCTTCTGTCATTTCCCAACCCGAATTTCTCTCTCTGTACGTCCGCGGTGCGCTTCAAGTTGTCTTGCAGTCTCAAATATATATGACTCGGTATCTGGGGGACTCCCTACTCGGATATGCTTCAGTCAGAAGCGTACGCTCGCGTGCCAAGACAGCGCGGACACTCGGTGTCTCAGTGCATCGCAACGGGGCAACGGGTCATCTGCGATCACAAGACTTGGCGAACACCACGAGACCCCACGCTGTTCGACGTTGTGTGGGCCGGAAAAGTTCGTTTCCAGTTTCCTGTCATTTTCCCTTGTTGGGATACAGTATGGTCACAAGCTGGATTCACCTACGAGCGCTGGCAGCATTACTGTAGAAAAAAGAAAGCCAATCTAGTGGTTTGCCAACGGCAGGACACGTCACCCGAGTGTCATCTTCGTCACCTGTCACCACGTTCTGATCCTCGGCCCGGGTGTGGTTCATAATCATCCTGTCCATCCTGTCATCCTGTCATCCGAGGCCTCTTGTGCGGAGTGTAAAAAATGCAGCGCCGGTTGCTTGGCTACGAGGCTCGGTTGTCCGAATGACGGTGGGTTCATTTATTGTGAAATTGATCACTCTACTGATCAGTTGGCCGCAAGGGCGAATTCGAGGGCACGATTGATTCGATCCACGTGTTCTTCAGGAATATTCCTCCGCCCGGCACCCCAAATCTCGCTGGAAGCACTGATGTTCTTGTCCTCTTCCCGCAGCCATGTGTTTCAATAATTAGGTGATTGTTATCATACCTTTTGACTGGTTGTTACGTTAGCCGTTGACTCTCCGCAAGGTCCAATTCAAAGACATCGGATGACATTGCTCAGGTCCCAGGTTTTCCCGTCTGAGGTGGGAATCGGATTGACAAGCGAAAAGTGGACGCGACGTGATCGAGACGTGATCGATGGATGTTCCTCACGGTGAACAGTAAGTCATAGCGGTGGCGCTGGGCCGATTGGGGGCCTCCCCAATGCCGGCCGGTACATCCCGTCCATTTGCTTTAGACAAGAACTCATGAATATTACAGTGACGCGACTCATCAGAACGCTACTAACGAAATGGAAATGTTCATGCTTCTGGCTCTGTATCTCTGGACAAGCTCCTCGGACCTCTTTGCCCTCCTTAGGGAGTTTACGAATCCCAATACTCGACGATCCGAGGCTGGCTCACCTAAATCCAAACATGGATGGCAATTCTTCCTGTTCGTATATATTTGGCACGAGGTCATTCTTTCGGTCAGCTCGACCCCATGCAACCTATGAAATGTCTAAGTGGGGCCTTACACTACACGGTAAGGCCTACCGGCGCCGCGATTTTACCTTCCACCTCTTGCCGTGTTCGTCAAACGCACAGTGTCACGGCTAGGTCCTCATATATAACCATGTCGACAGAGAAGGACCCCTACCAATATCAAGTCGGCTTTGGAAACCGCTTTGCAAGCGAGGCTGTGTAGGCACTCCTCTGAACGTGTCACAATCCTGTGAATCTTGCTGAATAACGACCTACAAGGCCCGGCGCGCTCCCTGACGCACAGAATTGTCCACAGAGGTCAGATATGGCCTGTACATTGAGGCTGTGCGTGACCGTCATTGTATGTTGATGACACCATACGAACTGAACACAGATGACAGGGTCCTCTTTCGTGGCACCTCGTGCCGAGAGCAAGACGGCGTATGTTGGCCATAACGGTGGTTTTTCATGAAACTAACTAACCATTCAATGCAGTTGGTTATACCGCATCCGACCTTCAGTGGCGCATCAGGGGTTCACTCCAGTTAGGGCCAATCCCGATGTGCTCCTCGTTTTCTCTTAGCACGATGTCAGTTCTAATGTATCCCCACGCAGTTAGAGGCCGAGTTTTCTCTCGCCAATCCACATATCCAAGTCTCCCCAACTCAGCTCGCATGGCGTCCATTTGCAGTCCCACCGGAAGGTTCGGGCGTCGACTTTGTAAACGGTCTGAAGACGTTGTGTGGAGCTGGTTCGCCGGTTCTGCGAGAAGGATTGGCCGTACATATCTATGCGGCCGATAAGTCCATGGAGAACGACGCATTCTGCAACAACGATGGTCACATGCTGGTTCTACCGCAGCAGGGTAGGCTGGATATCCAGACCGAGTTTGGCAGGTGAGGTGAAAGTCGCGGCGAGTTTCTCCGTTGAGGTGCAGACACTAACAGAGAGAACACAAAGGATGATGGTGCGCCCAGGAGAGCTCGTTGTAATTCAGCGTGGGATGAGGTTCAAGGTTAGACTCCCAGATGGTCCCGTCCGTGGATGTAGGTCACGTCAGGAAGCGGGATTACGTGCCGTAACAGACATGTTCTTTCTTTTTCAGACATCCAAGAAATCTTCGGTTCGCAATTTGAGCTACCTGACCTTGGCCCCCTCGGTTCCCATGGCCTTGCTAATGCTCGCGATTTCGAGTCGCCGGTTGCGAGCTTCGATATTGACCAGTCTCCCTGGAAGAGTACGTATTCCTTCTCCAGGAGGTGATGCGCGTTCCCTGATATTATGTTTCATGCTTAGTTATCTATAAGTACGTCACGAGGAATGAAACACCAGGAATTGAACAATGACTAATCAGGAATGCGCAGACTTGGAGGACGGCTGTTTTCCTGCAAGCAGAACCATACGCCATTTGACGTTGTCGCTTGGCACGGAAAGTTCGCTCTACACATCCTCACCACTCGGCGCTTCCTTGCTCACCAATGTCGCCAGCTACGTACCCTACAAATACGCGCTGGCGAAATTCGTGAACGTTGGGAGCATTTCGAAGGATCACATCGATCCTTCCATCTTCTGCGTGTTGACGGCGAAGTCGAAGATACCTCACCACCCGCTAGTAGACTTTTTGATTTTCAGTCCAAGATGGGATGTCTCGAATCATACGTTCCGACCGCCGTTTTATCACCGGAATAGCTCGACCGAATTTATGGGTCTCTTGTATGGGGAGTATGGAGGCCGTAGTGATGGTTTCCAGCCTGGTGGCGCAAGCTACGAAACGGGATTCTGCCCGCATGGCGGTCGGTCACTTTGGGGAAAACGACTGCCGATCGTTGACGGTGGTTTATGATTAGTGTCATACGAAGAATTCAAGAAGGCCAGAGAGGCGGATTTGGAGCCAATGCGAATTCACGAGGGTACTATCGGTGCGGTTTCACGCAGATTCCTGCAGTGTTCGTGTTCTGAAGCCTCAGCTTTCGCTCGCAAGCCTTCATGTTCGAGTCCAGTCTCATGCTTCCCCTCACCGACTACGCTACTAAGCGCTCCGGTATGGTACACGGTGAGTTGAGCTTAGGCTTCGTCGTATTGTGATTGACTTGGTGAGATACCAGAGCACGAGCCACGAATGTGGGAGGGCCTACATGCACAGTTCCTTGATCACCTTGACGAAGTGAATGCGGAACTGAAAAAGGTTGGTGTACAAGAGGTCAACGCGAAGGAAACTTGAATAGCAGTTGCGAAACGAGAGACGATATATCACGTATGCAATATCCAGTGCAAGGGATGGGTAAACGAGATGTCCCTTGTGATATCCTCCTCTGGTCTATATTTTAAATCATTACTCGGATCCCACTGCTCATGGGTTCCCATTCAGTCGACCTCCCACTCCCCTCTTTGTGTGCTTTCCTCCCCTTCTTTCTGGACAAATCTACCAGTCCCATACGAGCGCTGCTCGTGTACAAGCACATCGTCATTCCCTTTTCCATTTTGGTCATTCGCGGTCTCAGGCCGAAGGACGGGACTTCCATCTCCGATGATATTTTCCTTTGTCCTTAACTCATCCATAAGTGGGTTCCGGGATGCTCTTCAGTACACCCTACCCATCGGTTTGGTACCTACTCGTGACATATTTCCCGTGCTACTGGCGCCATGATCCAACCCAAGACGCACTTCTCGGGGAATGTAGTCGTCTGAGGATGACGGAAACTTGGCCCTGGCATGCGCCACGCTGATTCATGACTCATGAGCTATCTCGAACTTTATGGACTCTGCGTCTGTCAGGTCCCCATATCAGACACCATGAAATTCGTCATCAGCATGTCAATGCAGACCAGGAACACACGCAGTCGGGTAAGAGCCCTTAGCACTGATATTCCCTTCGACGGCCAGACGCTCAGCAGGCTCCTTGACTGTACGTACGACTGTCTTCATCAAGCATTTGGATGCATTAACGATTGTTCCATACAAGGCTTTAGTCGATAGAGACTCTCGCCAATATTTAATTCTCCAGTGATCCCGCAAGGCAAGATTGGTGACTCCTCTGCTGAGTCAGTAAGCAAGCGGTACTGAGTGATGTCGGGCCCCTTTGTAGATGCGGCACATTTTGACGGTGGCATCAAAGATACTGTCTAGAAGTCTGCTATAGGTGCTATCTTTCTCTTCTCTTGGCCCTTCAAGTGCACATATTTCCATTTCGTTGTGCATAATGACTTAGATATGGTTCTGAAAGTCATCGTTTCCGCAAGGAGATTGAGCGGAACCGCGGAGAAGATTTGGCAGTCAGCTAATTTGCTATCTTTGCCGCCGGTCGATGGACTAATTATCTTGGGACATCCATCTCGAATGCAGTATATCACAAGTCGTAGAGGATGCGGTAGGAGAGATGAGGACAGCGAGAAGGATTTCTATGATGAAACGGATCCATCAGATGCACCAAAACTCTGTGGGTCACCTAATCGACTGATTCCTCTCAGAATCGCAAAGTACGTGTAAGTTCCAACCTGGTCCGCCTGGCATAGTCGGAAGACGAGGCTGGTTATATGAAAATCAACGGTGTGAAGTTTGCAGTTGTTTTGCATAGCCTTATTAGCTTACCTTATCGACACTGTCGCCGTCCGAGATCAAATTGATCAAAGCTTGAGTCGAGTCGAGGTAAGGAAACGTGAACAGAGTGGCTACCCATAGCACACGATAAGGGTTATTTATGATCATCTTGCGGCAAATATGGGTACCAGGTTGCGCCGCCCCACGATTTTACTACATGTGCACATGTAATACAGTACCAGTTCGCAGTTCGCTCTGCGTACGTTGAGTTTCTACATAATATTTCCAACTAAGTCTGGGAGACGAATGCACCTGTCGGTTCCTCGCCCAGTGATCTCGTGATCCCTTGAGGCCACAAGATCTGGCTCGCGAGTTACTTGAAGGAAATTAAATTTTAGTAACAGCGATGTTAGTGGTTCAATGAGAGGTTGGCGATGTGTTCTAGATTTCAATTGACGAAATTCCCAGACACGCTTTGCTTGTTCAAGTCCTCCATATACCATTACAACTCCGGCCGTAGTTGGGGTGCTTGGTCATTGGCCTGCCCAAACAAACCGCAATATGTCAGTCAGCACAATTCGAGTTCTATGTTTTCCCAAGGGTCACGGTACCGTAATAATTGGGGCGATAACTAGTTGGCCGAAATTCTCACGTTCACGTAACTTTGAAGGAAAACCCAATTATAATAAAACAGCCAGTAACAGACAGTAACAAGCACAATAAATGATTCTTTTCGGTCTGTGACCAACTAGCACTACCTCAGCCCCGCTGTTGACTCGTTGACTTGTTATAGATGCTTCACACCGTAACATAAGGCGGTGACGGTCGTCCCCATAATCCTGCCTCGGTACATGCAAGTCGCGGCTCATCGAGGGGGATAATCACCCTTTTTGTGCCTAGTCAAACCCACCTATTTTTGGTGGGTCAACGGCAAAATTAAAACAACACTCCAAGCGCTCCCTACCCTTCAGCCACGATGAGGTGTTTGGCAGACATTTCACCCGCGAGGCAGTGATATCACTAGACTCAAGCAATCGAGTTTGGTCGGCGTGATGGGCAGTGAGAGGGCCACATGGTGTCGCTCGAGGTGCTAGGAATGTTCCGGCATACTGCATTTGAGAACCATTGACCACGGGAAATTCTTGACCAGTTGAGATGGCGGCCATTTCATGGGTGCTACTCCGAATGGTGCGGGCGCCAAGACCTACTGAACTGCATAGGTAGAAAATGGACAACACATGGGACTACTTCACGCATGACATTGTGAAGAACAGAGGAATATATGTTACGTGACACGATTTGTTGTGGGTATGTGCGAACCAAGAGAGAGATGAAGCTCAATGAAGCCGAATAATTTTCCCGCGTCCAGCGGCGTGTTAAGCGCCCCTAAGGCCTAAGTGTCCAAAATCACTGTGGGTGGCGTCAGTCAGAGAGAATGCATACAAAATAATTTTCTGTCCAAGGAGGAAAAAAAAAGATTCAGAGAACCGAGCTCGACATGGGCCTCATCGAAACGAGTACCTTCAGACGGCACTTCCTAAATGGTCGGTGTGGATCATCCCCGTAGAAATGAAGGAAAAAGTGGGAAGGATGTGGGATGGGAGAACTCACCTTGCAGGTTGGAGCGGGCAGAGAAAGTAAAACAAGATTATGAGCTGAGAGGGAAATTTGAACTCCGCCTGGGTAATTTCAGATAATGTGATTCCAATTCGATAAACCCCTCCTCAATCCCCCCTTTTGCTTACCGTCCTCCTTTTCCCGTCTCTCCCCATAGCAAGGGGAGTCGTCCATGCCGCATTAATCACGCACACGGATTTTTCCTGGTGCGCTGCCCTTTGAGTTGTGAGATTTGAGGAGGTGAGCATTCGGGTTTTGATTTTCGAGAATGGGCCTGGTATGTGTGCGGGTGGGGGGTTACCACAACCAAAAAAATTATTACATTCGTCGGGTTTTTTTTGGCCTGGCTGCACGCCTTGTCCTTGGTCCTTGTCCTTATCCTTTCAAATCCCCCATGTTCATTTCATCGACCATTCGTCGTCTCGCCATCACTCACATGTCGCTTTCTCCCATAGATTAGTCTATCCATGGACGGCTTGGCCAGCTCTTTGACCGCCCAACCATCGTCTGCCCCACCCGCTCCAGGCGGTGATACAAACACGACAAATGGTACCCTTACGCCTGTAGTCGATCCAAGCGTCCCACCCGTCCCACCGGTAAAACGTGGACCCGGGCGTCCTAAAGGAAGCGGGATCAAGAAACATCTCGACCCCAATACACCTATCCCACCAAAACGTCCGGTCGGCCGCCCCCGCAAGGACGGTCTACCTGCTGGTTCTGTGCCGCGTGGTACCCCTTCCGCAGCAGCCATTCGCAAACGCAAGGTTGCTGCGCCCGGTGATTTCGCCACGTCTTCCGCGGAAAACGGGAATGCCCAAACGACGGCAGCGAGTGCCAGCGCGCCGCCGTTTTCAGGTTCGGTGCGTTTCCGTTTGCGTTGAAAGCAGGGAGATGGCGTATTAATACTCGATCGTCAGCCCGCTTATAGTACTTACACCTACCCAACTCCAACCACCCCTGCGCCGCAGCAATCATGGAGTACAACGTACAGCACTCTCTCTGCAGCGCTCCAGTACAGGCCAACGGAGACCGCCGCTTCTCCTCAGAAGGCTATGCAAGCTGTCGACCCAGTGCTACATGACGATTGGCCAGAGCTTCTCCGTACGGACGCTAACACACTACTCCAGAGTCTTGTTTCCTCGCTTCAAACACCCAACCCTGTGTCTCGTGTCGGAATGAATGTCGAAGACTCTTTCAAGTTTCATGTCAATTCGCTATCTCCCCAAGAAGGCACTGGCCCTATCCCCCAGCTATATTCATTCCTCAAGACTTTCTGGTTGCCGTGGTCCCCGAGTTATTTCGCCCTTACCGCCTCGTCATTCACCTCGCCCACAGCCCCCGAGCACCGCTTTTTCTACTGGGACCCCCTTCCTCTGGTGTTTAATGGTATCGCCTGCCCATTCTGTGCCATACCACTTCTGAACCGTGGTTGTATCCGGTCTGCCCCAACAAAAGTTTACGATCTCGGCCGGCCATTCTTTCTCATCGGTTGCGAGTATGCATGCAACAATATGCAATGCAAGGGGCGCACCGGAACAGATGGGCGGCGCTTTGCTAGCACGGACCCCGTGCTCGTTCGCGCTCTCCCTCCCGTGCTTCGTGACGAACTGCCAGTCACATTACTCTCCAGTGGGGTCACCGATCCACAGGCATGGAACTGGCAACCGATTGGTGTTTCCAAGTCATTATGGGCTGTTGTCGTCGGGTGTATTAGTGAGGGTCTTGGCAAAGAGGCCACGTTACGTGTCGTGCGTGCTGCCCAGGAGAGTTTTCCGGTCCCTGCAATGCCGAAAGAGGAAGTGGCAGACGAGGACGAAGGGATGGAATTGCAGCATCCGCCAGATACGATGCATGTTGATGAACCCCCTCACGATACCTCTGAAGTTCGTACTGCCTACTATGACCCTTCGTGGACGCTCATGCTTCACACAGGGCGGGCCGTACGCGGAGACCTGGAAAAGCCACCCAGCGCCGGTCACTGCGCAGCCTGAGGCAAGCACGTCCTCTGCGCCCCCCGCGCCACCCACAGCTACCCACGTGCCATCGCACCCTCACACTCACGCACCTGTGCCCGCACCGTACGGTTACCCACAGGGTGCGCCCTACATGCCATATACCTATGGCCCTTATCCGATACCCTACCAGCCACTGTCAGAGGCCGCTAATCCCGGTCCCAAGGAGAGTCAAGTGAAACGTATTCGACACTGTGTCAAGTGCGGCTCTAAGGACTGCAAAGGCAAGGGTGGACGGAACTTTTGCACGAATGCTTGTCAGGACTGCGGAGATATGGATTGCAAAGGCAGGAACAGTAAGCGCCCAGACAAGACCTGTAGGGATGCGTGGCCATGAGCTGATGAAATTGTTGTTTGGCGACCGCAGGGTGGAAAGGAGAGGGGAGGGATGTGTTGTATGTCTAGTGCTCTTTATATGGCCCTCCTTTCCAGCTCGCTTGGGAATATGTCCTCGTTTTCTCCTTGTTTCCTCTTGACAGTGTCGCCGCCCTGTCTTAGTCTTGGGTCTCAGCGCGTCGTGATTTGATAATGTACATTACTTTACCGAGGTCGTTTCATCGCTTTACAAGTCGAATTCCCAATTCCTTTACTATCATAAATCACGGACATGGACAGTTTGCCGCTGAATATGAATCAGAAAGCCATATGAGCACCCATATGAGCACGTGAGAAAACCCTTCACTCAACAGACGACTGTGCGTGAGGATGTTGCGGACGGTGTACGATCTGAATGTAAGGTGCGATATTAGCCTATGTAGTGTAGACGGGGAAGGATATTGAGAATATGGTCAGCTTTCCGTTCTTGATGTTCATCCTCGAACGGTTCCTCTCGCAAGTGAGAGTGTACCTGAAGGAGGACGACCATCACAAGGTCAGCGAGGAGGTATCCTCTCGGAGGATGCAAAGTTGTTGACATCATTGAGAGAGATAGTCAAAAGAGGTATTTACCATAGAGTACGTTTTCGTTGGCACTAGCGACGTCGTCGGTCGTCGTCGTCGTCGGTGAACGAGTCAGGTCACATGACCCTACTGTCCGGGTCGGGTCGCGTGGCAGCGAATCCCCCCACACCCGTCCACGGTTACCGACACTGCCAATGCCAGGCCTAGCTGCCAGCAAACAACGCATTACGGTCTGTTCTGATATTGGCTGTGCAGGTTCTTATCTACAATGGCCATACTTATGACTTTTTTTACTCGACCACCCGGACTGCCTCATGGTCACAGGGAAACAAACTTGTAAGCTGCGCTTCGCACACGTGTTGGCGGAATCCTGGCATTCCGTCCTCTAGAATTTACTTGCAATAGCCCGACCGACCTTCATGGCACTCAACAACAATAACAACATGTCCTGGATCGAGTCACACGATTCGCGCCCCAGCCCGGCTTATCTCCAACCCCCAGACCAATATGACGGGAGCGTTCGTGGGGCGGATCATCCTTCGTCCATGCGTTCCGTCTACTCCTATACCCGCCATAGTCCTAATAGCAATAGGCAAACGTATAATTCTGGCTTATTTGGTCCACGTCCACCGCCTTCCCAATTGGACCAGATGCAAGGCTTTTCCACCCCTGCAATGGTGCCACCACCAATGTCGGAACTGGAAGAAGCTGACGCAGAATATATGGAGGTCGAACCCGAAGTAGATCTGGATGGGCCCATATTCGACTCTGAATTTGACGAGGAACCCCGGTCGCAGAGAAAACGCAGGTTCGTTGGAGGGTTTATCAGAGGACTGAGGAAGATCCCAAGCGTTATGAAGCGGGGCTTTTTACCGGGTAAGCGGGAGGTCCTAACACCTCCAGGCCTCATGTACCACCAATCCCCGTATCGCTCGCCTTATATCCATAACACTCTACCCGAGGAGGCCGAGGAGGCCCCCCCATATGATGCCCCTTCAGAACATGTGGACGGTGATTTGCGCTACATGGATACCATTAATATGCCCTCCGAGTTTATGTCGGACGCCAGCCCTTCACGAACCCCGTCGCACACCATTCAAGCTCCCCGTTCCGAGTCACAGCTCACCTACCAATCGCTCACCAACCCCCCTGCACGACACATTTCTCAGCATGGTTCATTACACCATACTCAACGGTCATCTCCCCCGCGTACCGTCCGTAATCCTGACCCTCCCTCACCCACGGACGAGAGTCGTGATATTACCGGAACCTCACCGCGGCCCTCGCAACACCCACCTGAACTAGAAGCCGAACTCGAGTCTCGTTTATCACCCGAGCCAACTCGTCGACCGACCGTGACAGTTCAGAGTCCCACCGGTAGTCCTGTCTATATCGAACCGCAGCGCGCCGATGATTATGCCGGAATGGACATGGACTCGTCCGTCGAATCTACGTCCGAACCACCCGCATCGTCCCAGCTTTCACGCATAGGCAGGTTCTTTCGAGACCTGAACAATCTCCCGTGGGTTTCGCCCAATGTGACTGTGGACTTTGACCCGACTGAAGCGGAACGATCACGTCACACGCACGTACGAGGTCCCGATAGGTCCTGGTACACAGGCCACCTAGATGATTTGGATATACTAGGCGGTGGTTCGAGTTCCCGCATACCCATCGCACCCTCTGGTCATTCGCTTAGACCCGCTCCAGGCTCGAGCGCAACGCTGGCGCCTCATCACGGATCAGGCTCAGCGTCAAGCAGTGAGGGTGCAAGTGCTGCTCACCTTCCGTCGACCCATACCCATCATTACAAGTATCCATTCCCTGTTCCAACATTGGCGCTGCCACCCCAGCCACTCTACCTCTATCCTTACCCCGCTGTGCCACCGCCACCGCCGCCGGCGCGTAAACCAGACAGGACGGAACAGATGTCCCCGCAATCAAGTGGCCATTCGGACGTCCCGCAGCAGCCATATCTTTTTGTAGTTGCGATACCTCCAGGATACATGCCAGGTCCTGTAGACACCTCGCGCCCAATGCAGCCAGCGTCCAGCGTTCCTCATTCACCTCCGGTTTGATGATTGATTCCGTCAGTCATTCATTTTTTTGCTGATTCTTTATTCTCACCATCTTGGATTCAGTACTACAGTATATCGACTATTGGGACAACTTTGGGAAGAGTTATTGGCTATATTATCGATACCTACCTCATACATACTTCGTTCTGCTCGAGCTCCCTCAGACTTTTCCTGTCTCGTATGTAGCTCGCAGATGCCGTCGGTATTTAGCCGTGGGTGTCCTATAGTTCTTTGTACATTTTTTCACGCAAAAATCACCATCTCGGGTGCCGTCTATACGCGAAATTTTCGACGGATTTCATGTTAGCGGAGCTAAGAACGGCTAAGACGGACGGCTAAAACGCCTCGTGGGCGCAACAGGTTTTGGAGCCCACGCCCAGGGGCTTCTGCTGGTTGTCACCTCGTCGCTCTTTCCACAATAATGCCCAGGGAGATTATCAACGTACAGGTACGATTCTGAGGAAATTGAGATGGCATTCCGCTGACCGTCCTCTTTTGCGCGCGCGTAGGCCGGCCAGGTGAGCCCAAGGGCATTTCTCTCTCATGAACGGAACGGAGGTTCACCACCAGGACGCGTACTGCGTGTGGTCATCACGCAGGCGGGAAACCAAGTTGGCGAAAACTTTTGGAAGATGGTCCTTGCTGAGCACGGACTCGACCACGATGGGGTACGTCATGTCGTTCCTCTCCTCCTTCCCCGCCGCCAAGTGAGATATTGGAACTGATGTGTGTGTTGCAACCCCTCCTTCGTTATCCGCGCTGGCCGATAGATGTACCATGGCACCGACCCTCTGCAGCTTGCACGCGTAAGCCTCTTCCTTCCAGGGTCTTCTTTTTTTTGGTTCCAAAACTTTTGCTTTTCTGTGAAAACCAGGTGGAGACGTACTTCTCCGAAGTCAACGCGGGATCGGCTGCCAAGTACGTCCCTCGCAGCGTGCAGATCGACCTCGAGGCAGGCGTGTGCGACCGGTTACGCACCGGGCTTACCGGCGCACTCTACAAGCCGGACACGTTTATCACTGGCGATGGCGGAGCGGGGAACAACTGGGCCAAAGGCTGTCCGTTTCTTACTCCTTTTGCTGCTTCTCCACTCATACCTCTTGATTAGTCTACACCGATGGTATGCGGATGTCGTTCGTGATCTTCCTGTCATCCCGAGTTTCTCATTGTTATAGGTGCTGAACTTGTGGATACCATCATGGTGCGATTTACTCGGCATGGAAAGCATTTGTGCTTTCTCTCATCATGGCTCGGTTTTGAAGGATGCGTTGAGGAAGCAGAGCGAACCTTGCGAAGCGCTTCAAGGATTCCAGATCATCCACTCGCTCGGCGGTGGGACTGGTGCCGGGTTGGGATGCTTGCTTCTGTCAAAGCTACGGGAAGTGGGTTCCTCGATCAGAGTTCCTTTTTCTTCGTGGTTCTGTTGATGACCTCCGCCGCGCAGGAATATCCAGACCGAATGTTGGCCACTTTCTCGATTCTCCCTTCCCCAAAAGTTTCGGAGACCGTTGTTGAGGTAAGTCGTGCGCCACGGTATTTCAGGCTTTCCGATTATCGACATTTTTTTTGATAGCCATACAATGCGCTACTCTCCATTCACCAGCTCGTTGAGAACAGTGACATGACCATCTGTGTTGACAACGAGGCGCTGTACGTATTTTCTTGACGTGCACAAGTACTCTTTCTGTTTTACCGACGCTTGGATCGGATGCTTAGATATGACATCACCACCCGGGCCTTGAAGGTGAAGAACCCGACATTTGATGATCTTAACGGCGTAGGCGGATAACCAAATCCAAAACTTTCGGCTGTTGATTTCTTTCTCCTTTTCCATAGGTAATTTCACAAGTCATGTGTGGAGTGAGCACTAGTCTCCGGTTCCCTGGTCAACTCAATGGGTCAGTACTTTTTGAATTATTCGGTGTCTCCGTTGATTATTGGGTTAGCGATCTTCGGAAGCTGTGCCTGAACCTCATTCCCTTCCCTCGGGTGCGCCCTTCAATTTGTTCACCTCACTTGACATCTCAACCGTCCTAGTTACACTTCTTGGCCCCGAGTTATGCACCGCTCTATGACCCCAAAGCGCAGCAGTTCCAACGTCTCTCAGTCCCAGACTTGACTAGCGCGTATGTGCATCACCCTGCGAAAACAGAACAGACCTCCCAAAATATTACCTCTAGACTCTTTGATCGTAAAAATCTGCTTGTTGCGTGTGAACCACGCTTTGGGTTGGTGTTATACATGTATCTCAAATGACTTCGTGCTTAAAATGGGGGTCACAGGCGCTTCTTGACGGCCGCAACCATCTTCCGCGGCAAAATATCGTCCCGAGAAGTCTGTTCGTTCTTTGTGTTCCCTACAGGCATTATCCGCTAACTCGTCGTCCCAGGCTGAAGTACGTGTATTCGTTGGGCCCACGACAGAGGCACTAATGCCGTTATTTACAGTACACTGTCCTCCAGTTGCAGCAGAAAAACTCCCATCTTTTCGTCGAGTAATTGCTATACTTTCTCGTTGGTATACCCGTATTCATAGGTTTGGACAGGTGGATTCCGGACAACGTTTCGGTAACATTGTGCTCTGTGCCCCCTGTGGGGCACAAGCAGTCTGCGACTTGCCTTGCCAACACGACGGCCATCCAAGAAATATTCACACGTGGCTTGTCCCAGGTTTGTTGTTCTGGGCGATGTGGCCATTTTGCCAGCTAAGAGTGCTGTGTTTTTTTTTCGACAGTTCACAGCGATGTACAAGCGTCAAGCTTTCCTGCATTGGTATACAGGGGAAGGAATGGACACGTTGGAATTCGCCGAAGCGGAGAGCAACGCCCGCGACTTAGTGTAAGCCCTCCCTCTCTTTTAGTAGTGGGCGTCTCACTGATTTTTGTTGCAGCAATGAGTATCAGCAAGTAAGCTTGTGGTAATTTGATCCTTAATAGCCTCTGACCATTCCCCACTCCAGTACCAGGAAGCCACTGTCGACACCGAGGAAATTGAGGGTGAAGACGCCAGCGAGCCTGAGCTTGATCAGTCAGGATAGGGTGGGCCCCGGGAGGGCTGATATGACTGGAGTTATTCTGGGCATTCTTTTCCTTTTTTTCTCATACATATTCTGAACGGGCTCTGCTCAGTTTTGAATAATTCGCTCTATCCTATGCCTGTTTTTTTGCTTTTTGTTACACGAAAACAATTTAATGGTGCACAATTAATCACAAAATCACGTCCGACAACTGCTTGGCCAGCTGTTATCAATACATTAAATAAAATCATAGTCGGTTCGCCCCAACGGGGCACTTGTTGGCCGCAATGACTTCGCTGACCATCGCTGCGACTGGCAAATCGGCCCTCTTGCGAGGCTTCCCCGTCTCACTCAAGGTCGAAAAGCCAGTGGATGTTGCAACCATTGCAGACGTTAAAGCCGCATTGGCAGTAAAGTTCCCCCGGGTATGAGCTGACCCTTGTGTTCGCTCACTAGCGTTCCCCTTACATACCGACGCGTTCAAATAGCTATATGTTGAACGGCAGAAACTCTCCCTCAAGGGCGAAGCCAAAGCACTTGATGACAATGCAATTCTGGCCTCCGCGGGCGTGCGTGACGATGGCGAACTGGTTGTGAAGGACCTTGGGCCGCAGGTCAGTTGGAGGACAGTGTTCTTGATCGAATACGTGCGTCTCTCCCAGTCCTCTTTTTTCCCGACATAAAGCCCACCTCTATTGTCTACCTACCAATTGAATAGGCTGGCCCACTCTTGATTCATCCGATTCTATATCATTTCCCTAACTTGTTCTACCGGGGCTCTGTACAACACAGCAAACTGCAAAAGTGCGTCATCATTTTATTTTTGCCGGACAGTAGGAGTCAACTGTGAGTTAGGTACGTGTACGCAATGGTCATCGTACATTTTGCGAAACGCGAGCTCGAGACGGTGTTGTGCGTGGCAGTTCGGCTGCTTTGACCACTCGATCCGTTCTGGAGCTCTCATTCCTTCTAGTGTCCATCGATTCTCGCACGCGACCATGCCCCTGAGGAACATTTTCAAGAAGTACATGTTCTGCTGAATCGAGTCGTTTGTGAGCTGATGTTAGTTTAGCTCCTTTCACTACCATATTTTATCAGGTAATCCTCTTCCTCGCTTGTCGCGCTTGTTATGGAATCAGTGCATCCACAGGACTTTTCCTGGCGTATCCGTTATACAGCCCGACGTACGCCGCGAATTCGCCGTACATTAGAGGCACCCTGCGATCCAACCCACAGTTCCTTTGGGGCTGGGCGGGTGTTTGGCTCGTGCGTCCAGTTCTTCACCTCAATCATTGCACAAGCGGATCGTCATTGATACATGCTTTAGCTTGCGGAACTGTCCAACTTGAGCACTCATGTAACTCTCCGCAATCTGCGTCCGCCAGGCACAAAGAAGCGCGCGATTCCGCATGGATACGGTTTTGGGTTGATCTCATGCCCCAACTACTTCTTTGAAAGCGTAGCTTGGGCCGTTGTGGCAAAGATGTCGGGTTCATGGGCAGGTGTGTAATGGTCGTCGCTCAGCTCAGGACTGATCACTTACTACGGTGGCGTAGCGTGGCTGTTTTGGGCGGTGTCGACGGCTCAGATGATGAGCTGGGCCGCGAAAAAGCAGCGCGCATACAGAAAGGAGTTCGGGAAGGAGTACCCCCGCCAGAGGAAAGCCATGATACCGTTTATATTTTGAGTCTGAATGTGAGCTCACGGCGGTTGTGAGGCACCCTGCAACCTGCAACCAATACATGGCTTTGCTCGACGAGTCATAAGCAACGGGCTCAATGGCAACTATGATCTGACATACGCGAATAAGGGGCGCTGCGACGGATGCCTCCAAATTAGTCGGGGCCTAGCGTGGAGATCAAGAGGTCACTAGGTCACTGACAGTTTAATGAGAATGTTGTTGAGACCCAATGGCCATTTAATGGTGCCTGACTGCTGCAAGGTGGTACAGTATCGTATCTGTAGGGCTGACGCCTGGTAACAGGGACCGAGAATACCTCGGGTTATGGTTAGTTTGATAACAAAACGGATCGATTAGTGTAACTGGACTTTGCTCCGATTATCCACCGACAATACGGGTTAGAAACCGTCCAGCGTCCAGCGTCCACCGCCCACCTTCATTCGATTACAGGACCACGCCATGGTAAGGTTTTGGCAATCATTTGTCTTGTTTGTTTTCTCATTCTTTGAGGAGAACGGGGATCGTCTCGAAGAGCTCGTTCTCTCTGGTGAACTCTTTAAAGGCCCCAGCCGTTCTTCCTCACCGGCACGCTCTACTTCTTCCGGAAGCACTAGTCAGGCCGGTGAACGTGATGAACCTCGGAGCAGGCAGGCGGGGGATGGGGATAATACCCACACGCAACCAGTCGACTCAATAGGCATGGGTCCAGGACGAACGGGCGTGAAGGGTGTCATCCGCGACCGCAATGAAGCCGTAGCACGCGAACGCTCCAGAAAGGCGGAAGAGCTAGCGGAGCTTGCTACTCGAATGGAACGTGCGAGTCTAGGAGGGCGCACTTTTCTCCAAGAACAAAACAAGCCTGTCGCTCTCGAGCGGCAGCAACGGGGGGGTCCCTTTGGACACCTTCGCGAAGTAGGGTTAAAAGGGTATGTCCCCGCAGTGGAGGAGGATCACGACGTGTGGGTAGTGGTGCACATCTATGATCCGGTGTGTGCATTCACCTCGATGCTTCCTTTCTCCCCTGACCCGTTCACAAGTCACTTGATAGATGCGATACAATCGACGACCGACTCATGCGCCTAGCGCGTGAGCACCCGAACACCAAGTTCATCAGGTGTCGCGCCTCCGCGATCGGATTCGCACTGACTCCTCAAGCAAAACCAAGAAATTTACGCCCGCCTTCGTCGACGTATCTATCAAAGTCGCGTACTTCACCTAGGTTTGCAGAGCACGACGAAGATGATCCATATGGCAGTGACCAAGACGAGCCCACCATCATCGATGCCCTCAGCGAGGGCGAGGATGACGGCGGGGATGACGATAGCGTAGACACAGACATGCTCCCGACAATGCTTGTCTATCGCTCAGGCCAGCTTATACATAACTGGGTACGAGTGGACTGGGAAGCCGGCTTGTTGGGTATAGATGAACTTCTCGAGCGGTGCGTGAATTCTTATCCTACTTTCTGGCTTCTGGGCGAATTTCGACTGATGGTGTGCCATAGCCATGACATCATTCAGCCAAGACACGCCGGAAGACCCCTGAGCGTACCTCTCAATGATGAGGACGATCTGGTCTTTAGCACCCCTGACGAAGGGTTCTAAATAAGCCAGTAGTTACCATCATCACTTATCAGGATATAGTGTTGTCGTAGGGGCTTGCCAATGCATCATGTTTGACGAGCAATAGCAACTATATCCACCCAACACCCTGCATACTTACGTTCCATGTTCACGTCGGTTCAGTAAATATGGCTTGTCATGGCTGGGGCGTATCTCCACAACAACATTTGCCACATATGCTGATTGTTTCGAAGAGCGGCGCTCCACCAGTTTGATATGCGAGAGTCGCTCATTCCACATTCAAAGCGTTCCGTCACACTGTATGCAGGTCACACATGGATAACCCACAGTGCATGTACATGTTCAATTGATCTGATGTCTCATCGCCCTACGATAAAAGGATTATTCAGCTACTACGCATACCAGTGCGCGGCACCTATAAGCCATCCGGTAGCGTCCTGTCATGGCGCCTCAATCAATCAAGCGCGAGCTGCGCGCGGGTAACCCCGGAGTAATCGTACGGGGCTGCGGTGTTGCAGGACCGGAGCCAGGGGAGCCGCCAAAAAAACTTGACATTATGTCGCCGAATGGGTTTGCATTCGCTGTGCGTGGGGGAGGGATCTCGAAGTATAGCGTCGCCAATTCAGTTAGGACCTGCCATGCCGCACTTAGTCCCTCGTGTGATGTGAATCAACAGGCCTATTTACATACCAAGCGGACGTCGGGGTGAGAAAGGATGCCACCGCGCGATTGATATGTCCCACAAAGCCGTATCCAAGCCTCCCGTGCGGTCCGATTCTGCGCACCAGCGGCACGCTGCACGGAGCGCACTGCAAGCTGCACAAAGTTTAACAAAGAGTCGTCAGTGACTAGGATCTCGTCGCCGGTGGTGCCGAGTGGAAGGGTATCTCCAGATGGGGAGATGTAGGAGATGAGGCCGGCAACAAAGGCGCGAGAGGCGAGAATGTTGCCGTTGAGCAAATATCTACATATGATGAGGATCAACATTTGGGTACGCCAGCGAAGAGGGCGCACGGGAGTATGCCACGTAGCGCAAAAATGCCCGCGTGGGATCCCAAGGAATTGGTGGCCTTTGCCCAGTCGAAGTATACTTGGGCCAGGAGGCGCGCACTGTCACGCGTGCCAGAAGCGAGGAGGTGAGGTTCGGCGCCAACAAAGTCCTCCTCTAATGATAAGTTTGTGAGCGATCATCGTTGCATGGACGCATTGCTCTACCTTTATACAATAGATTGCCAACGTAATGATGCAGCGCGGGATCACCGGCGGGGTACGAGCCATGTTTGGCGGACCACCTGTAAGAGCTCAGAATGCTTTACAGATCGCACGAAGACGGTCTCGACAAACGAACGCGATGGCCTTGTCAACAATACTCTTGCGCCACGCTCCAGAAGGACCCACTAATGCGATGAGCTGCGTCACTCGACCTGGACAAAAATCGGGTGATTGAACTGAATACGAACTGAGAGGTGATGAACATACCTCGGCTTACATCGCCGACCGATTCATTCGCACGATCGTACGAATCCAGAAGTAACAGTGTGAGGTCTGTCCCAGAGCCGGCATGTCCCGCCTTCAAGAGCTCGCGAGCGGATTGGAAGAGGACATCGATTGCGACGGGATGTGCACCGGACTTTGTGTATCTTGTGGCAAAAGTGCGCGCCTTTTGATGCGCTTCGTAAGGCTGGCCAGCGGAGATGAGGGGGAGGATGGCTTGGAGAGCTCTGGAGGAAGATGTTGGCCCTGTGCCGGACATGGTTTATGGTCAAGCGGGTCACTCGCTGGCCTGTCGATAAGCGGGTGACCGGCCCGAAGCACCACGACACGAGCCTCGGCCAGGTCGCCTGCGCCTTCCTTTCACTGCCAACATGTGTTCGGGAGCCCCCCACACGCCGCCCCTGGTGGGGTCAAGGCCACGTTCCTTACTCGATCCTCGACCACCAACTCATAAGCTCCGTCCGATCTTTCCCGGACATCAATCGTGGACGGGACCTGCATGCTATGGCTGCCGCTACCTGTCTTACTGATGACCTGATGTGCCGTGGACGGTTTCTTCGACGGGAGTGGAAAACGTATAAGCCCGTAAGCCCCTTTTGTTTTGTTCTTGTGCTCTTTGTCCCCCCAGCTTGATTGATCTCGAAATGGTCCACATAGCATCTAGCAAAATCCACTTCTTTGCCTCAACTCGAGTTGGTTCCCGCGTACCGACCCCTATTCACTTGTCAGCGATGTGGCTTCTCGAATGCATATATTCCCTTGTGTCTCTGGTGCAAGTGGTCATCTCCTGAAGCAACAGTCGCGTTCGAGGCCGTGGCTCTACGCCGCTCTCGGCGTATCAGCGGCCCTTGCAGAGCAATCGGGAAACCAGAGAACCCCGATATAGGACGTAAGCCGCAGGAGGGTCAAAGAGCTCCAGCATTACCGGTGAATCTTCCGAGCTCGGGGGCTTTGCGTGGCTCTAAGGTACCAGTTGCCATCGATCCACTCCCGGACTCGACGCTTGCCACACCGCCTCATCTCCATCCTGACCCGACTTCGGTCGTTCGAGCAAATATAAGAGGCCTCAGTCATCGAGATGCGAATTTTGGTCACAAGTCCTTTGCACTGCGCAGTCGCCGTGGTTTACCACCCACGAGTGTTGTCATACCATTTCGATACCCAACCACAACTACAACCACCGTCCCTTCACACCCCTCTAACACTGCACCCCTGTCGGGGCAACCTAGACACACCACGATACACCCGGTTTCGCTCCCTCCGATCGTCTCTCCACCCCGTACTCTTCGTCGGAAACACCATATGACGTTTCCAAGGCAGAAATCTACACGCTCGCTACGTTCGTGGACACCTGCTGTCTCGCCTGCACCGTCCGTCCCTGTTGCGTCCGTAGCACGTCTCGGTCACCCAAGTCGACCCTACTACACAGCCATCCGACCACATCACAACGATGGAAGAATTTCACCCCGTCCTGATTCACCAACGACGCCAGTCTCTGCCCCTCCTACGTTCGCGGATCTGGGACAATTGCCGCCATCGCCCCCTCCTGGGAGGCCTAGTTTCGAATTCAGACGTCCACGAAGATCAACAACCTCTGGGTGGTCGCTGAGTGGGGAAATCGAACTACAAATCGAATTGTCCCAACGGAGGGAGGGGGGCGAGGAAGGTACGGACCGTGGCTCGGGGAAGCGAGGCAGCATCGTTCGAGGGGTGCGGAAACTCGGCACGGGCCTTCGCGATCTTGTGCTCCGTCGGGCTTAGAATCGATAAGAACAGTACTAGTGGAACGAGCGTCAACGACACGACATGATGCATGATGTTCACGACAATACCCAGATTTGTCTTTGGATGTAGAGAATAGAAACATTATTATTATCGCCTCGCAGTCGGGCCAGCCTCATTACACGGTTGAGATTCTGATTACATAATCACCAAAATCCCAGCTCGGTTCGTTCGGTTTGGCGTTCTGTGAGGCTCTTTCTCTTGTCACGGTGTTCCTCCTCCGTCCTCCGTTGCTGTTGCTTGAAGCACGCGCACATCACTCCTTTTCGTTCGTGCAGTTTCTGCTTTCTATATACAACACTCCTTTCCACTTGATAAAGTTCCCCTTACACTCGAAAGTCCTCCTAGCAGCCGGGTTCCAGCACTTCTCTCACACCTCTTTCACACCCTTTCATTTTCCTACTCGCATCCTACCACCCTCCAAATCATGAATGTTCGAAAGATGATTGAATCTTTTGAGCAAGGGAGATCTCCCACTGTCGCGCAGCCCCCACCCCTCTCTGGACCCCTTCGTACACGCCCCCGTCCGCGCCAGCGTACACAAGGAACAAATGGCCCCCTCGAGGCCAATAGTCAATGGTCAGTGCGGACACAGCGACCACCGAGTCCCAAGATCGTCAAGGAGGATAGACCCGTGACTATTGTGCTAAAAGTATGTTGGCAGCATTGTTTGTTTTACCGTTCCCGTTGATCACGGCAAAAATAGGATTGTATGAATGAACTCCAGATTGAACAAAAGCCAAACGTCTCGCATCTTTCTGTTCCTCTGTGCGCCTTCTGCTTCTATTCCCTCGTAATTCGTAATGAACCAATGAGTTCGCACAGAACATCGGATAATGGACATACCTTAGGACATCCCTCTATAACTTCTGCAGAGCTTCTATGCACACTCGCTCCACCTGCTTTAGGGTCATCTAACACCCCTCCGATCTTATCAACTTCCCCTTCTGCACAACATTCGAGCGCTTCCGTGCGGCTCGCTCTACAGAAACGAGCGAACCTTCGCTCTCGTCGACAGCAACGCTATTCGCGTGAGGAGTCTGCCTTGGCCACTGCTTTGAGACGACCCGTCGAGTATGAGCGAATCTTTCCATCACGGCCTTCGACGCAGTATGCCACAAGGCAGCTCGAGTTACGCGTTCGTGATGCCAAGGCGCGTCTCGTGGAGTTATGCGAACTTCTCCGGGATGACAGTACCGATCAAGCAACATACCAGGGATTGCTCCACACGCGGTGGATGGTAGAGCGATGGATTGCTTCGGCCGAGAAGGAAGTTTCTCGCCCGACTACGTCGACGGGTGGTCGCTCAATTCCGTGGGATGTCGATGTGCCAGTGTCCTCTCCGCGAAAGGCTAGACGGGATGCCAACTTGGCTCATTTCTTCGCCCATTCACCCACGCGGACGACGACGACGTCGACACGACGCCGATTTTCGAGTCCTATCGATCAACCTCGAAGGATTTCCAGACACAGTGTGGAGGCCCCACAATTACGGAAATGGCCATTTACAAGTACACTCCGCGCGCCGATGGAATTGAAAGGGATTCCCTCTCCATCGCTTGCTACCGACTCCAATCTTTCTGTTAGATCCCTTTCTCCGCATAGTCCCTCATCACCGGAACACCGCCACTTCCATGAAGTAGATTTAGATCTCCCTGTCTCTGAGCCTTCATCCCCTCTGCAATTGCAAGACAAATCATCTACCTCGCCTACCTTCCCTCCTGTTCCGGATACCCCTCTTGACGACCCCCAGGGCCGTGCACGATCCGGTTTTGCAGTCATATACTTACCACCGCAACCATCAGATGAGGAGCTCCTTGCCGCATTATGTTCTGACATGGAGACAGAACCCATGCCGGAATACGTTTCATACCTACTCGGCCAGCTGGACCCCATTGGCGAAGGCGTGATTCTTCCCGGGTTATCGCGAAGGGGAACCACAACCTCATTTGGGTTCGAATTCATTTCCAGGCCATCCATCGAGGTCTACGAGTATCCCGCCCTCCCACGCTCGCGTTTGCTTGTCCGTAGGAGCATACGTGTCCCCCCTCTAGCTCGTACTCGGTTGGGGATTTGTTCTGGGGTTCGCGAGGATTCGAGTCTCCCGGCGTCGCCGCGTAGCCTGGTGGCTCAAGGACAGGCATCCCCTCGATCCGGTGTATTTTCCAAGGTGAGATGGGGTATGACGACGCGCGGGCACCAGTGACTGCATTTTATGACTACTACCATGGACCGAATACCATTAGTTTCTATCACTGCGATATCTTACTACTTTTTACCTTTGATCCCACGGATCCTTTTCGTATACTTTTACCTTCTTGTCACGGTACGCGCATGAGTTCCTTGTATTCCGATAAATTCCCGCTGGAGGTCCGGGCCGTCCCCCGGGCCACGCCAGCTTAATGATGAGGCATTCGTCATCGCTTCCAATGTCGTGCATCTGCATCCATCTGGTCGTGAGGTTTCCAGACCAACTGAACCGTGAATATTCGATACTTCATTAGGATGTCTATCTCTGTACACTCGGCGGCTCAGAGCAGTATGTTTTGGATATTCACCTGAGTGCATTTACTTGACACGGTTCTTGTCTTCAGATCAGCTATCGCTTTTGCGTTCTTTAGTCTCGGAGAATCCGGCTTCTATCAATGCCGTCGATGTCGTGGGTGTTTGATTCTCGCGATCCAAAGGTATCCTATGGCAACCTTGATGCCCACAGGACAGCCGTACACCCCTACACTGGGCTGCATCAGCGGGTCATATAGACGTGGCGACCTACCTACTGGCGAACGGGGCCGAGGTCGACAAAGTGGATGATAGTGGATGGACTGCCCTACAGATTTCAGGTGAGTGAGACCTCACTCCTAATTGTTTTCCGATTCATGTCCGGTTTTCCAGTCAGCGCTGGTCATGAGGAGGTTGTGAGTGAGCTAGTTGGTGCTGGGGCAGATGTGAACAGGATGAACGACAAGGGAATCACCCCACTGTTCGTGTCTCGGGATCCTTGTGCCCGGCTCTTTAACGTTGTTGTTGCATTAATTTTGTAGCCACTACGCAGCATCAAAGTCACGTATAGAAGTCTAGGCCTTCTAGCACCCCTCCTGGGACACGGTTGTACTCACCTGCTTTTTTAGATCGGTCGCTTTTTAATCTCCCGCGGAGCAGATGTACGTTGCCGTATGCGGGAGTTGCTTTTCTACTTCTCACGCACCCTCGAACAGATCAACGCGCGCGATAAAGCAAATCAACACCCTCTGTTCGGTAACCCCCTCTATTTTGTATGGTTGGAAATTAACTTTGGCCCCCCGCAACGCAAAACAGCCATCGTGCCGCTACAACCGGTTCCACCGGGTTTGTAACCCTCCTTCTTCGCCCGCCCGAGGGCAGTCCCAAGACGCGCCTCAATACTGGGGATCGCATGGGTACGCTACCATTCGTGTACATTTCCGTTCCGTAGAGCTGAGGGTACGATCAAAGGCAACACACCGTTGCACCTCGCCATGGAGTCTGCACATGGTGAGACCGCTGCATTGCTTATCGAAGCCGGTGCGGACAGGTCACGCGTAAGTCGTTGCTTTTGGGACATGGGTATTTTTTTGCTGCAAGCTGATGTGTCCCGTGTCGTGACTAGTTGAACCTGGATGAGCAGACAGCAGAGCAGCTCGAGGGGGTCGGTGGGGTGGAGCAACGTCGGGCACGGGCGTACGTCATCGACCGTTGTGGGCCGGCGACATGAATGCCGTTGGAAAGGTGCGCGCGGGTCACGAGTGTATAATAAGGCATAAGGACCTTCGTCGTAGCGTGTGCAGAGAGTTACTGCTGAGTCAGTAGGCTAAGAAGCGCTCGTGGGAAGGTAGTTACGTAACCGGAGTTCGTTCTCTGTGGAGTGCATAACCACCGTCTCTCCACAACCAACATCTTCTCTCTCAACTTTGTAATCGCGAGAACTAGAATCCTCATATTGTATCTGTATCTCTATTGTGAGCTCTCTTTCTCACTTTTGCCGTGCTAACGTCGTAGGGCGGATGCTCGCGTCGGAGACATATATCTGACTTGTCATTATTTTTGCTGCTTGTGTACGTGGTGGATAGAACCTTGTCTTTCCAAAACCACACCTCCTGTCATCTCCATCGAATTCCAAAAAAAAAAAAGCACTTTCATTCATCGCTGTTTGAGATTTTGAGCTCCTCAAAGCATGGCTGATGACGATTTTGACCTCTACGGCGAAGATGACGGATTCGGCAATCCACCTTCGCAAGTTCAGGTGGGTATTGTTTTCGTACTCTCAGTATTGCATTAATCAGTCGAGAAGGGAGGAGAGGGAGAAGAAGAAGGGTTGCAGCTAATGGAGGAATCTTTTGACCCGAAGGTGGGTGAAAAGCGACCACGCGAGGAGGACGAGTCGGACGCACAGGAACCACCTGCGCCTTTGCAGAGCTATGCCGTCAAACAAGAACCGCCTACGGGTCCACGGATTTCTTCTGGCCCAGCAGCTGGTGGTGGCATTCCGAACGGTGCTATGCAGTCCAACAGTGCAATAAGTCAAGGTCTGATGACCGAGGATGGGTACGACTCTCTGTACATTGGAGATCTGCAATGGGTATGAAAATTTCTTCTTCCTGGGGGGCATATACTGACCGTCTGTTTCCTCGACTTTCAAGTGGACAACAGACGAGGATTTGCGCAAGGTGGCGATTGGTGTTGGCGTGACCATTGATCATAAGGACGTCACGTTCTCGGAGCACAAAGTCAACGGCAAAAGTAAAGGGTACGCGTACTCTCACGCTGCCCCTCCCTATCTGAGGTTGACCTTGTATGAGCGTAGCATCGCGTATGTTGAGTGTGGTTCACCTGCCAATGCCGCTGTCGTCAAGGAGTGGTTCGACAACAAGTGCGCCATGTTCTGTCACGTCCCTACCTGTATTCAGACATACCATAGCGATTTCCATAACCGACGAGCAACTGCAAACCTGACTAGCTCTTCTCAGGGCAACCCATTCCGAACACTACCAAAAGGCAAGTCCTTCTGTCTTTCTTGCCACCTCACTAGTCACTCCTGAC
This sequence comes from Russula brevipes, assembly GCA_022496215.1. Lineage (NCBI taxonomy): Eukaryota > Fungi > Basidiomycota > Agaricomycetes > Russulales > Russulaceae > Russula > Russula brevipes. Next base: position 20,689 of record WTXF01000107.1, on the reverse strand, counting down.
GCCCCTTAGAGCCTCCTCCACGTCAGCAACAGGGTGCCGCCGCACAAGGGCAGCAGAGTGGCGTCGCTCGCGGAGGTGCAATGCCGTTCCGCGGTGGCCGCGTCGCACCCGCTAACAACATGGTCGGTCGTGGAGGCATGGTCGGTGGCATGGGCGCCATGCCAAACAATATGATGACTGGTGGCGCTGGGTTCCATAACGGGTTCGTTGGGCGTGGAGGCATGGTTCCACAGGGTCCACGCGGGTTTTTGCGAGGAGGGATGATGGGAGGTGGCATGGGTACGGGGTTCTAGTTTCTTTGTCCTCATTCTGTTCCAATCCTTCGCTCTTTGTTTTCTGTCACCTCCCTTTTTGTTCTGTGTTTCTAGACTGGGCATGTATGCTTACGTATGAACTGTTTTCCTACGCAGGGATGGGCATGATGCCAGGGATGGGACGCGGTACATTCAGCGGCATGACCGGAATGGGCGGTGGATTTGGCATGCAAGGCCATTTCAACCCCGCATTCATGCAAGGTGGCGGCGTTCCTACGACTGTAGGTGGTGGCCAAGGAGGGTCTTTCCCACCAGATGGTCCCCGCAAGCGTTATCGGGTTGACGAGAGTAGATAGCCATAGTAGATCGAAGAATTTCGTTATTCACGCTATACGCCCCTCTTTATTTAGTTTGCATTACTTCTCAATGTTCTGTGATAATCAGTGGGACAGTCAACTGGTATTCATTGCAAAATCTATCCGTGGTACAGTACAGATGAAGTTTTGTGGTATGTAGTGCCAAACAATTGAGACAAAAATGTGAGTAAAACACCATATGAAATACAGAAAGTCGTGACGTCCCAGCTTCGGCGCAGACATTACCCAAGGCAAAGGGTATGGGAGAGAGCACAACAGACCACTCGGTAACTGGCAAAGAGAAAGTCAACTACTGCGCTCTCGATCCTTGCGACGGCGGCGTTTCTCTTCTTCGTGACGACGCTCTTCCTCTTCTGCCTCGAGATCCTCCTTCCGGGCAATCCGGGTACTAGGTGCCACACGTCAGGGCGACGAGAAGGCTACAAACGAATACACTTGTGACACACCTGGTGAGTTCCTCCCGCTGCAGAGCTCTAACATCGGCTTCCATGTCTTCGTCATCGCTCAGTACGTTTCGTGACACATACTTAGAACGATCGCGTCCAAAGATCTTCCAAATTTCATCCTGGATACCGTTAGAAGCGGCCGCAGCACGCTTGCGCGGGGGTTTGTCATCGCCTTCGGAATCCGATTCCGACCCATCGTAGGTCGACGGGGGTGAGCGTGCACGTTTGTTCTGCGGAATGGCGCTGGGGCCGGGTGTAGGTTTGTTGATCTGTGGTGAAGCACGGGGGTATTTGGGTCCGAAGGAGGAGGCTTTCGTGGCAGCTTTGGGAGTGGATCGCAACGAAGATAGAGGGGGGGTTCTGGATCCAGTAGCGCGAGGAGAGGATGACTTCTTCGGCGCCGATGATGACATTTCAGACCGCTGAGGGAATAGAGAGGGCGTGCTGGTGCCTGAGGCGGTAGGCGATGGTGGAGTGAGGATGGCACCCTTGGTCTTTGTCCCGAACCAATCGTGAAATTCGCGAGCTTCTTCGCCCTCTAAAGTCTTGTTTTCGCGAGCTTTAGCTCGGTCGCGTAGGATCTCGTCTATGGTCCGCGTGTCTCTCTTGACCGTATTGAGTTTCGTCAGAGTATTGGGCATCGCTGAGAGGCGCGCCCGAACCGAATGGCTGTTGATTGCAGATCCGCCATTTGCTTGCGAAGATGGGGCTGTTACGTTGAGAGCACCGCCAGGTAAGCGTCTTCCAAACCTAGACGTTCCCGCAGAGGACCCTGCGCGGCGGCCGCCATTCCGGGAGAATTGCAACTGTAGGCGCCGTTCGCGCTTCTCCTCGCGAGTCAGAGCAAGACCTGCGTCTGCCTCGCTGTCATTGTCAGACGCCCGTTTGGTAGCCGCGGAGGACGATGGATAGCGGGAAGCCCCGTCTCTGGCTTTCTTTGGGCCGTAGAGCAAAGCCTGACGTTGCTCTTCTTCCCGCCGTTCCATCTCCCTCAGCTTCGCCTCGCGTTCCTGTTCTCGTTTTAGCTGCCCTTCCTTTTCACGTTTCTGTTCCTCCATTTGATGTCGTATCATTTTGGCTTGCTGTTCACGCTCCTTACGCTCCTCTTCCTCTTGCTGACGTCGACGGGCTTCCTCCTTCCGTCGCCGTTCTGCCTGGAGAGAATCAGCTGCGCGTGTAGACTCTTGCGTCTGAGCTTGGCTGAGCGCCATAAGGGCAGCGAAGCCATTGCTGGTCATGACTGGGGACTCGGAGAACGAAGGGGATGAAGTAATCGAGAACGAACGAGAATGAGAAGGAATAATGAGAGCAAGGGCGGCACCACACGAGCCACGACAGTTAAGTGCACGTGCCAATTGTGGGTAAGCATGACAAATCATTCTCATGGGAATAATGGCCGGATTTTTATCCGGTAAATATGAAAAATGATGATAACATGATATTTTAAAAATATTGTACAAACATTCAGGTCAGAAGGATGTCCAGGAGACATTGTCGGTTGCCACTTGCCAGGATTATCAACCCAGGTGCAACCGGACACAACAGTTTTGGTTGGTGGTCTGCCACATGATCTTATGCACTGCAGTGGACTCCCTTAGGAGACCATAGGAGGCTGGGAGTTTGTTGAGCTTTGCTCCCATTAGTGTGGGGAAGTTTGGTTTGTGCCTGAAACTGATTAGTGAGATAGGGGGTTTAGAGTGGTCGGTTTGCTCTGAAATTTTGGAACCACCATCCCTAGTCATGGGGGATGGTGGTTCCAAAATTTCAAAGCAAACCAATCACCCAAACCCATCAGTAAATGTACAAAAAAGTTTTCGAGTTTTTGGCACTTTTGCCATGGTTTGCTCTGGTCAACAATTCAACCAGACTCTACAAGACTCTACAAGACTCACAACCCGCAATTCATTGTCAAAAATCGAATTAAATATATTTAATTTTTCGTTAAGGCAGTGTTGCGGCAACTCCCAGAGTCGGAGCCACAACTGGTGGAGCCGTCAGTCTGGCTCACTTTGGCCAAGCCACAATCGGTTAGCCGGCCGCTCAAACCCGGCTCAGCCAGTCAACAAATAGGTCATATTTCGTGAGAACCAGAAATTTCGAATACGAAAATTCAGCCAATTGCTTTATATTGTATATGTACATTATTTTACAAACTTCCGAGTTTATCTTATTTATCTTATTTTTACTCTCCTATTCCCTCACACACCGGGTACGGGTTCCAACCGTGGCCGCATTATATCTCAAATCACTGCGTGAACACTGCAAGTGCTCAGCCTGGTTTTTTTTAATGCAAAGGTCTTTATTTAGAGTATATACAGGACATGTAGTAGTAAACAGCCACCGCAAACCGAAGGACATTAACGCGCAAGGCTCGGCTCGCTGTTCTCGCGCGGGCACGGATCCCGAGATGTGTGCTGCACGGGACAGCGCGGTGCCACAGTGCCTGCCGCTGTTCGCGTTGCACTGGCTGTGTGGCGCTCGCCGCTGTTCGCATTGCGTTGGCAGCGCGGCGCTCGCTGCTGTCTGCGTTGCACTGGCAGCGCAGTGCTCGCCGCTGTTCGCGTTGCACTGGCTGTGTGGTGTTCGCCGCTGTTCACGTTGCTCTGGCTGTGCGGTGTTCGCCGCCGTTCGCATTGCTCTGGCTGCGCAGTGTTCGCCGCCGTTCGCTTTGCACTGGCTGTGCGGCGCTCGCCGCTGTTCGCGTTGTGTTGGCAGCGTGGCGCTCGCCGCCATTTGCGTTGCACTGGCAGCGCAGTGCTCGCTGCTGTTCGCGCGAGGGAATCGCGAATCGTCGCTCGGTGAAGACAGATGGTCGCAGGTGCGGACCCGGAAGACTTGAGGCGCGAAGCCGACGAACTTGGGCCCCAGCAGTTTGGGGCACGATTCTGAGCCCGACGCGAATATAAGAGGCACCGCACTGCGCACAGTCGTGGCCTGCACAAGGCGCTCAACTGAGGCACGGCGGGTCACCCTGGAAAGGGTTGCAATCCGTGGTCTTGAGGATGAGCCTCCTCGGGAGGAGGTCATCGTGTCGCCAAGGGGCCCGGGGCCAGAATTGAGGGCCCCGTGTGAAGGGGCGGCGTCCGGGAGAAGGGGGATGGTCAGCATTGGGCACCATTTGTGCACTCGCACTTGCACTCACCTGATGCCTGGCCGATGGCCACATGTCATTGCCACTGTGGGCCTCCTTCCGAGGCTTCCTATTCTTGCTGACATTGCTCCATGGCCGGTTTGTTGGCGGTGGTGGTCAAGGCGGGGGCTGTGTGCGGCATGCTTGCGTTCATTCGTTTGTTCAGGAGGGAGGACACTGGGAGGACTGAGGGAGGTCGCGCAGGGCCGCCGTGCTATGGGAGGCCCTCACGGCCCATGAACCCATGTCCATGAAGGGATCCATGCGATCAAAGTCCCGGGAGTGATGCCACAGTGGTCGAGGACGGGACATCGTCGCAGGTTGAGCGGAGGAGGCCTGGTTGGCTGGAGGATGTGGGCCAGCGACAGGAGGGCCTTGCTGTGTGCTCGCGGTGAGATTGGACGTGGCAGGGTAAGAGCTCAAAGGGGAGGATGAGGGAGTGGGGGCAACAGGGGCGCCGGGAGCGGGGGGGGCGTTTGGAGGATTGTCGGGTTGTGACGACGGGGACGGACTAGCCGACTTTGTGTCTGGAGGAGGGGTTGACTTGACCTCCTTACTTTTTGACCAAGGCTTGGGGGGAAGATCGGGCGAAGAGTGAACACTTTGAAGGATGTTTTGGAGATGACGATTGTGGCTGTGAGACTGCCTGAGAAGAAGAGGACTCGGATTGAGTAGCCATATGGGCTCGGTCGTCGGGAAAAACAGGGAGATGGAAGGAGAGGGAAGGAAGGACAGAGAAGCAGAGTCTCCGCACTCGAGGCTGACCGCAGGCAGGCAACAACAACAACAACGATGCTGTTGAGTCCTCACAAGGCCTCAAGCTGGCTGGCCCTCAAGAACGAGAACGACCGTGTCATGTGACATGTTCAAGTTGAACGCTGTTGAACGGTTGAAGTACTGTTGAAGTTCGACTGCTTGTTCTCACTCCCAGTAACTCTCTCCCATCTCTCCCCACCAAGTAAGTTCACCTTTTTTTAGGAAAAGTAAACTGACATGTGGATGGCAACTATATATGTAGTGTCCCCTCTACGCCCAGCAGCAGCATGAAGCTGCCCGCGCATGTCCCTGGCCCCCCTATCCACGCCCTTGCCCTCGCACTGCCCCGCTTCGCTCGAGGCCTCCCGCTGCCTGGCGCATGCGCTACTGCCTGCGTCAGCACGCGCCACTGCGGGCGGCTCCTCCACCCTGAGCTTAGGTGCGCGTTTTTTTGATTGACAACAGTTCTGATCCAAGCGTTTCCTGCAGCAACCCACCCCAGCTTGCGCCTACTCGGTGCACCCCCCTCGCTGGACCCGAAGGACGTTGGCCCTCTCCGCGTCAATACCACAGTCGTCGTGGTCCTCCCCAACGAGCTCCCGCCCAGCCGCTGAGCATCCCTCTAACTATGTAAGCACCCCCTTCCTTCCCTCGCCTGTCTTGCATGCTGATGCTCTACCACCCCGGGTGTCCCACGCTGATGCACTTCGGTGAGCCTTCCCCTGCAGCGTCACCCACATGTACACAGACCAGCCATGACGATGATGACGACATCGCGGCGACCAGCACGACGACCACAACCACAACATCGTGGCAACTAGCCACGATGACGATGACAAGCAACCAGCACGACCACGACCACGACGACCACGACCACGACCATGACGACCACAATGACCACGACGACCACAATGACCACAATGACCACAACGACCACAATGACCACAACGACCACGACAACATCGCGGCGACCAGCACGACAACAACAACAACATCGCGCGGTGCCTGCGGGTTGTGCATCCCGCGCTGAGCGAACACATCGTGCACAGCGGGCACAACGTGCCCGCATATCACTGTTATATAATTTACTAAAATAGGCACTTTTCTGTATGTACTTGTACTTAGATAATTAAAAACCTTGAATTGTTACAGTAATGGTTAAAGAAATGTGACCTGAGTGTGACCTGTGTCACACTTGAGGAGTGTGAGAAACACAAAAATGGATCTAGATAGATCAGATCTAGATAGATCAGATCTAGATAGATCAGATCTAGATAGATCAGATCTAGATAGATCAGATCTAGATAGATCAGATCTAGATAGATCAGATCTAGATAGATCAGATCTAGATAGATCAGATCTAGATAGATTGGATCTGGATAGATTGGATCTAGGTAGATTGCAATTGATTTTAATATTATCACAGTTTTGAACTTGTCAGGACTTGTCGGGTTGTGAGCCATGGTGAGCAATGGTAAGCAATGGTGAGCCATGGTTGGGTACCAGAGACCAACAGCCATTGCGAAAATTTGGACCTGGCTTTTTGAGTTGTGAGTTTTCGACTTTTTTGGTCTGGTTTGGTCTGGTTTGGTCTTGTACCAGACCAAACCATGGCCGAAAACTTTTTCGTAGGGTTACTGATGCCCTCTATCTCACTAATCAGTTTCAGGCACAAACCAAGCTCAGCCTCCCATAATGCAACAAAGTGTATTTAAGCTAGCTAGACATGACCTCAAAAGAGAGTATCTGGGACAGTAGTTCCTTCCCCATCACATCAGTAATATGCTAGTTTACTGGTGATCTTTTTTTGCTTTTTAGCTTGTGGCAAGCTAGAAAGCTACAAGCTGACAAGTAGGGGTAAGCACCATCCTGTAGGGAAATGTGTGTGGTAGGGAAGTGGGATGCGTTGTCCCTTACTCCTCTTCCGGTAGGGAAGTGCAGGGGTTTAGTAACCCATGAGGGTTAGGGGTAAGGGTTGTCACGGGTACGGGTACGGGTACGGGTCACACTGAGTGTACCCATGACCTGCACCCAACCCGCCACCACCTGGACCCCTCCATCCTCCATCACAGTCCCAGCAGCCACCGTCCGCAACCTGCAACCGGCCAGTTCCGAAGCCAGTCAGCCAACCACCTCCTGCCATCGGTCAGCCCCGAAGTCAGCCAGCCCCGAAGCCAGTCAGCCAGCCAGTCAGTCAGTCCAAGTCCCAAAACTAGTTCACCCGCCATCCCCAGCCATGTCCGTTTCAGCAGCCTCTCCCGCCGACTTACCATCAGCCATTTCCAGCCACGCTCAGTCCCGTAGCCCCCCATATAGCTTCATCTGACCATGCCATGCTGCCTCTTGCTGTCCCCCGGTCCCCCCATCGCTGTCGTCACTACCCAGTCTGCCGTCGCCCACAGCTTGTCTCGCTGTCCACTGTCACTCAGCACATGGCTGCCTTGCTGCCTGTCATTGCCTCTGCTGTCACCCTCAGCCAGTTGGGCCTCAGCCATCCGCCGCCACCTGGACAGCCACCAACAACAGCAGCACACAAGGCCCCTGGAGTAGCCCTGGAGCTTGTGTGCTCAAGCAGTGGAAAGTAAGGCTCACAGACCCCAGTACTCAGGAGGAAAGACCCTCAGAAGCAGCTGAGGATGCAAACTGCCCAAACAGCGATCGTCAACACAGCCCAGTCCTGCCTGCCGTGCCCTCACGAGGCCACCGTGCCCACCTGGACTCTGCCCTCCCCTTCGCTTTCATCACTCAGCCCTCCACCGTCTTCCCTGCTGCCGCTGTCACCGCCAGATCCTTGGCAGTCGCCTGTGTGAAGTACTTGCGTGACCGTTTACGCGATAGTTCCCAACTATCTGGTCAGCGTCGAATAGGAGCTCGAAGAGTCCTGTATAGTCCCTTGACGTGAAGAATATGGGACAGTAGAGCTGATACTCTTGGAGGAGACGTATCCTATAGTGGTGATAGTCTTTGCTTTGATAGCTAGCCGTGTTGTTGAGATAATGCCAGAGAGAATGCTGTAGGGCCGGGTTTGTATTGGCCAGTGCACCGAGTAGTGATAGGGTATGGACGTCCAGTGCCTTCCCAAGGCGTACCCACAAGAGAATAGAGGAGAAGATGGTTTATTGGAGATGCGAGTACCTAAGGGGTTTAGACAAGAGACGAGAGAAGATTCAAAGTGCTGACTTAGGGTCGACACTGGCCCCTACTTATAGTACTTTGTATAGTACCCATGTGATAACTGTGCCCTTCTAGAACTACGGGGCTAGGCTACTGCTACGGGTGTGAGACTGCATAAGTATTCCGGGTGCGTTCCGGATCCATCCAGACCATAACTGTGCTTTGCTTCCAGTACCAGGACTGCGGGTGGCTAGACAGAGCTAGACCGACACCCGAGGCCGTCCGTCCTTCAGTGCCATGAGCCGGTTCTCGTTCTTACCCCGGACCTGAGGCTGAGCCTTGTCCAGGAGCTGGTGACATTACCCTCCCGCTAGGGCACGCGTCCTCGCGTGCTGTAGTTTCCCCGTCGTCTGCGTCGCTGTCCTCCTCGTGGGCCTCCTTCATCTTCGAATCGGAGGTGTCGGGCGTGCTCAAGGTGCGCGAAATGCGCCGGGGCATTTGCGGACGCCAGGCGTCCTTTGCACGTCTCGCGCGCTTGGATGGCCACGCGGAGTTCGCTTTGGACGACGTCCAGTTCTTGGCGTAGCCAGTCGGCGTTGTCGTCCAGCTCCCTGTAGCGGAGGATGTCTGCATAGACCCCCCAATCTGCGTCGTAGCGGCGTGCGGCGTTGCTGAGTTGGTTGAACTGCTGCATGGACCCATGGAGGAAGCAGCGGAACCAGGGGGGAATTGGCTCGGTTCCCGTGCCAACAGGGAGGACAACTGGCCTTGCATAGAGTTCAGTAACGTATGGATCGGAGGAGGGGTTATCTTCCGCGAGGTACCCCTCGGCCCTGCCATCATGGAGTAGCTGGATCCATCGGACGGCCTGAGTGACCCCGTCGTCCACGGGCACGGTGAAGTGGGGGAGGCGTCCATTGTTTGCGGTGAAGCCGTCTGGGGCTGTGAAGTACTGGGCTGTGTTGGCTGTGACTCGGTCTGCGAGGAGGTCTCTTTCTTCTTGGAGATCTCCCATAGCGGCCTGATACCTTCTTTCCCTGGTTTGGATGGTGTTGACCAGTCCCAACGCAATGTTCCTAAGGGTGGCTTGGTCCAGGTCGTGTTCACCATTGAGGAGCCCAACGGTGCTCCGTGGTGATAAGGGGGCCGGCTCTGGATGGTTGAGTATGGGGGACGGGGGTGGAGCAGACATGTTTTGGTGAGGACGCGCTGGATATACTGTTCGTGGGCAGTATTGTCAAGAGCTTGGTAATGGCAGGTGCAGATGTCGCCTCTATGTATGAGCGTGGCAGTAGGTCTCCACGCAATAGGAAGAGTGTTGACACTCGTGGGTATAGGTGATGTGGACACAGGGATGGGCGTTGGGTTTGAAGATGTAGAAGCAGGGGTGGTTGTCGTACCCTTTGAGGGTAATGAGTTGGAAGGGTTTGAAGGAACTGCCAGTGCGGAGCGCTTTATGAAGAGGGGAAGCGTAGGCGTGCTTTGCCAGAGTGAAGAGGGGAGAGGGGGATGAGAGGATAGGAGGGTGGTTCTGACCCTTTTATGCGCTTCCTTGGTTCTATCCCAGTACGCCTGGACTTCTTCTGCTGCGTGAAGATTTGCTGCGGGCTCCCATGTGTTGTCCGCATCTGGGTATCCTTTCCATTTGATTAGGAATTGGAGCTTCTTGCTGCACCCGAAGTAGCGGTGCTTGGTGACTCATTCTACTTCGTATTCTTCTGCGCCTTCTATTAGGTCTGGAGGGGGCCTTGCGTAGTTTGGCCCATGCGCAGTTGTTTCCCGATAGGGAGTAAGTAATGACTAAGGATCAGCACGGGTACGGGTTTTCCCGCGGTGTTACGGTCACGGGTGTCACGGGTGCGGGTGCGGTGTTGGATTCTGCTACACCGTGACAACCATGACCCGTTGTCGCGGGTGGACGGGTTGTCTACGGGTCCTGACGTGACAACTTTGTAACGTTGCCACCTGCCACGACAACGCCCGGACGCTCCGCCTCATTCTCGACTCTGTGGTCTCAAAATCTCGAGGATTAGCTACTGACCTGGTGGCATGGAATTGGAAGGTGAGTGGGCACCATTTCCTTGGTGCCCTGGAACTGACTGTATGGCCAAGGCTGTCTTCACAGCGCCCGACAACGTCGCGGGCCCCCTTGGCGACACGACGCCCTCCTCCCGAGGAGGCACCCTCTCAAGACCACGGTGGCGGCCATGGCTGTGCCTCGGTCGACCGCCTTTGTGCAGGCCAGTTGGCCTTGCACATGGTCTCGACCGTGCGCGGTTGCGGCGCCTCAGCCGCCACGCCCTCGGACTCGGGCCCAAATCGTTGGGGCTTTTCAAGTGTGCGGCCTCGCCTCTTGCCCCAGGCCCCCTTGGCGATGCAATGACCTCCCGAGGAGGGTCCCCTCAAGACTATGAATGGCGGCCCTCTCCAGGGTGGCCCGCTTCGGTCGGTCGTGTTTGTGCGGGCCAGGTTGGTCTTGCACATTGCCTCGACCGTGCGCGGCTGCTGTGCCTCAGCCACCTCGCCTTCGGTTCGGAATTGTGCCCCAAATTGCTGGGGTCTTTCAAATGCGTGTCAGAAAGAACGGGAGGGGTCGTGAGCGTGGCAAGGTGCCCGGCCCCGGACTCGCTCTCGTCGAGGCAAGGGCCCATGTCCTCCTCGATCGTTCACACCTACCACTCACAGCCGCACTCGCACGTGCACCCGCCGCGCGCCCCTCCCACCAGACGTTCTCCCCAAGCGCCTCGGCACAGCAGCCCACTTGCACCCACCGCGCGCCTCGGCACACTCGCAGGCACACTCGCACCCACCGCGCGCCCCTCCCACCAAGACGTTCTCCCCGCGCGCCTCAGGACTCGACAGGGCGCACACTCGCAGCCCACTCGCACCCACCGCGCGCCCCTCCCACACGACGTTCTCCCCGCGCGCCTCAGGACCCGACAGGGTGCACACTCGCAGCCCACTCGCACCCACCGCGCGCCCCTCCCACCACGACGTTCTCCCCACGCGCCTCAGGACCCGACAGGGTGCAGACTCACAGCCCGCTCGCACCCACTGCGCGCCCACTCGCAGCCGCAGCCGCACCCACCGCGCGTCCACTCGCAGCCGCAACCGCACCCACCGCGCGCCCACTCGCAGCCGCAGCCGCACCCACCGCGCGCCCCTCCCACACGACGTTCTCCCCGCGCGCCTCAGGACCCGACAGGGCGTGCAGTGGCACCCACGTTGTCCCACTCACGGCCGGCGCGAGAACAGCGAGCCGATCTTCTCGCGTTGATGTTCTTCGTTTCGTGGCAGTGGTGTACTTGGGCAATTACTACAACTACTATTATTTGATACATACAGTGAAATAAAGTTTAATTGAGGGAAATTAAGTGTAATAAACACCATGGTGAACACTCCCGGTGTTCAACCCATGGGTGTCTTAGGAATAGTCAGTAGTACCGTGGTCCAAACCCGTACCCGCGGGTATGGTGTCGAAACGGGTGCGGGTGTCACAGGTGCGGGTGCGGTGTGACAAATTTAACCCACGGTGTCACCCGTGCTGATCCTTAGTAATGACGTGTGGAACATGTCATGGATGTTCCAGGCTGGGGGAAGGCCTAGGCGATAGGCTACTGGGGATATTTCTTGGATGATCTGGAACGGTCCATATCGTTTTGGTGCTAGTTTGGAGGCTTGATGCGGCAACCTCAGGTTTGTTCCTTCTAGCCATACTTGGTCGTTTTGTTTGTATTGGGCTTCTGGTGTCCCTGTGCTGCGTGCTGTGCGATTGAGTGCTTCTATTGCACTCTTTCGGAATTGTTCCATGGCTGCGGTGCGGTCCTCTGCAGCTGCATTAGTTGTTGTCTCCTGTATTGGTGGTGCTTCTTGGGGTTCATAACCTAGGAGTATTTGATTGGGGGAAAGTTTGGTTGTCGCGTTTTGTCTGTTGTTATGGACGAGAGTGGCTAGAGGTAGCCATTCTGCCCATGTCTCCGGTTCTGTTGATGTTACTAGACGGAGGTATTGTTCCACCCATTGGTTCTTTCGTTCTGAGAGTCCGTCTGTCTGCGGATGCGCAGTTGTTGAGAGGTTCTGGGTGATGCCTAGTTTCTGGGCCAGGGCTTTCCAAGTGGGACGTGATGCGGGGGTCTCGGTCGCTGATGAGCCTAGAGGGAGTCCGAACCATTTGTAAATGTTCCGCAGGTATAGCTGCGCAATGCCCAAGCCAGTGATGTTGGTGTTGCACGGTATAAAGACTGCCGCGCGTGAACAACCATGGTCCACGATTGTAAGTATGGCATCTTTTCCTTTACTGAGTGGTAAGCCCGTGATTAGGTCCATTGCGATTTGTTGGAAGGGTTGAGCATCCTCAGGTACCGTGATCCTATAAAGTGGGACCCGTGCTTGTGTGTATTGATTTTATTTTGTTGGCATATTGCGCAGCCTTTCACGTAGGCAGTGATCCAGGCATTCATACCTGGCCATTGTGTTATTGCGCGGACTTTCCTTATGGTCTCATCTCGGCCTGGGTGTCCTGCTGTGCCGTGGTCATGGGTCCAAGTCATGATCTGACGCTTGTCTGCTTCTGTATGTTCGGCTGCGGTTGTTGTTGTGGAGCATCGTGATTCAGGGATGACAATAACATTTTGGTTGTCTTCTTTGCCCTGATCTACTCCGGCTGGTCTGGATAGTTCATCCGCAGGTATGTTGGTTTTTCCCGGGATATATTTTAATTCGTAGTCATATTCTTGGAGGTCTGCATGCCAGCGGGCTGTTCTCCTATTTAGGTTCTGCGGGCTTTCCAATACTGAAGGTTGGCGTGGTCCGTAAGGATTGTGAAGGGAACTTTTGTCCATCCTAGGTAGGGTCTCCAATGCGCTAGGGATTTCATGACTGCTAAGAGTTCTTTCTCGTAGATGTCATAATTGCGTTCTGTTGGTGTGAAAGTTGCGGAAAAGTAAGCGATGGGGTGGAGTCTGGGGGCTGTGCGTTTTTTCAGAGCAAGTGTATCATCAGCACCCTCCTGCGAGAGTACGGCGCCCACGCCGTAATTAGAAGCGTCCACCTGGAGGAAAAATTTCCGGGTAAAGTCGGGCTGAAGGAGGACAGGGGCCGCACACATGCGGCGTTTGAGTTCATCAAAGGCCGACAATTGGAGGGGTCCAAAGTCCCAGGGAGTCGCCGTCTTTGTAAGGTCCAAAAGTGGCGAGCGATTTTTGAGTAATTGGGGATGAAGTAGCGATAATAACCTGTGAATCCCAAGAACTTTCGGACCTCGCGAACGTTGCGGGGTTGAGTCCATCTTTGACACTCTGTAGTTTGTCCGGGTCCATACGGAGGTGACCATCTCCTACCATGACGCCTAAGAACGGATGTTGCGTTGTTCAAAATGGCATTTAGAGGGTTTTAAGAAGAGGTCATTTTCTGCGAGGAGGTCAAGGACACGGTGGACATAGGAACGGTGACGGGTGAGTGTTGAGCTTCGCTTTCGCCAGGGAGGGGACGAGTATGGATTCCCATGTCGTCCATGTAGACAGACAACCAATCTTCATTGATTTCTTTTCGGAAGATGGTATTCATCATGGCTTGGAAGGTGGCGGGGAGTTGGTGAGGCCAAAGAACATGACCGTTGGTTCAAACAGCCCTTCGCGGGTGAGAAAAGCGGCTTTCCATTCATCACCTTCCTTTATACGGACGTTGTTGTATCCCCACCGGACGTCAAAAGTGGTGAAGAGGGTACATCCGGCGAGGCGATCAATGACTTGTGGGATAAGGGGGGAGACATTGCGGTTCCGGATGGTGTATTTATTGACGGGTCGATAATCTTGGATGGGGCAAGCTTTTTGTCTCCGCGTTTCTTCACGAAGAAGAAATTTGCTGCGTATTGACTTTTGGATCGCCGGATTGTGCCCCGTTTTAGGTGCTCTTCAACGAAGTCATGAGCCGCCTGGATTTCTTCTTGAGTTAAGGGCAATAGTCTTCCTGGTAGTGTACTTGGAGCATCTGGGGTTAATTCGATGGCATGATCCCAGATGGTGTGTTTAGGTAGCCGTTGGGAGGCTTGTTCGCTGAAGACTTTTATGTGTCGCCGGTACTCAGGTGGAATTCCTGAGAGATCTTCTTGTTCTGCTGAGGCGGCGTTGAAGTAAACGCGGCCTATGAAGTATTGATTAGTTTGTATAGGAGTTGTTGTAGTGCGTCGGATAGCCTTGGGACGTTCTTCGTTGAGGGACAAATTGTGCCTTTGCTGCGTCTGCAGCACGGATTACAATGGGGAGTTGGACATGGTCCAACCATCCTTTAGCCCAGTCAATCCGAGGTTGCATAGCTGTGAACCAAGGATACCCTAGGATGAGTTTGTTTTCTCCCATGTCTGAGAGGAAGAATCGTAGGACACGAGTAGCTTGACCTGTTCGGACTTGGAGGTCGGTGTAGTACAGGAGTCGTCCTGCTTTGTTTTCTGTTCCGTCCACATTGTAAAGTTTACGGGGTTCGGTAGGGTTTTAATGGGTAGTTGGAGATATCTAGCGTACTGGAGATTCATGAAGTTCTCCGTAGCCCCTGAGTCAAGGAGTGTGGTGGTTTCAGCCCTCTTGCTTCGCGAATGTATATGTACACGGAGTGTCATTGATTTTCTGGCAGATATGTATACATTGCTACTGGACCTGATTAAGGCTGTTCTAATCAGGCGAAGGGAAAATCCTCATCCTCGGGATGAATCATTTGAGCGAGCGTACTTTTTCTTCCACAGTGAATGATTTGAAGAGCTTAACTCCTTGCTTGAACCTGCTCGGTTCTAAAGGTTCTTGCTCGATTTGATCTTGTTCTTGCGAGTCCATATAGTTGACTGTGGACCGTCTCTCTTCGTCTGCCTTTTTCTTGCGACATTCTCTGGCATAGTGGCCATTCTTTCCGCAGTAAAAGCATGCCATGAGTGGCGGGCTTTCTTTTGAACTTCGCTGGTCACCATGTTTTCTTTCTGTTGTGACCGCATTGCCTTGGTAGTTGCGTTTCTGTCCTTGATTTCTATTGGATGTTCGTGCACGGTCCAAGTCCATGGGGACGGCCACGTTGTTCATAGACCGTGGTGCATTGGTAGAGTTGTATTGTCCTTGGGGACGTCTCCATTGTCCTCCGTTGTTATTGTTGGAAAATGGAGGTCGGTTTTGGGATGGCCTCTGGTTATTCCAAAGTGGTTTCGGGGGTGGCCTGTTGTCTTGCTTTCCTGCAAGTAAGCTGTAGAGTGCTTGATTGGCCACGACCGAATCAATTGCCCTTTGCTTGATGCCTTCATATGTCTGGGGCATCGGGGCTTTTATGATGTCTCTAAGGATAGTGGTGGGAAGTCCTTTGAGGAATTGTTGCGTTAATTCCTGACTTCCTGCTGTATAATTTGCCAGACGTGCTTCCTCTTCGAAGTTGGCGATGTACTGGTCAATCTCGTTGTTTCTCATGCGGAGAGTTTCTAGCTTGTTCCTCACGCGTTGTTCTGCTCCATTGTCTTGGAATCTGTTGCGGAATTCTCCTAGGAATGTATCCCATACTGCGGGGATGTTTTCATGGGGTTGGAGTTGGTCGATCCAGTCTCCTATTCTTTCTACCCATGTATCCACTTGTTCTCCTTTGATGAGAGTGAGGGCTAGGGATACTTTGCGTCGTGGGGAATCGAAGCCGGCTACCTCTGCATTGTGTCGTAGGTAGCTTTTGAGTTGACGGATGAATTGTTCTGCTTTTGTCCGGTCTCCATCAAATATGGTGGGTTGTTCCCCACTTTGTTTGAGACCTTGAGCAGGTGGTATGGCTTGTTGAGGTTGAGCCCCTGGGTTTCCTTGTGCTCCTCCTCCGGGTGGTCCTCCACCTCCCGGGTTTCCTCCTCCTCCGCCTCCACCTCCACCGCCTCCACCGCCTCCGCGTCCAAAGACTCGGGCGAGGGAGATGGCGATGTTATCTGGTGTGGCGGGGTTTGGGGCTCCTCCTGCATCAGGAAAACGGCAAAATGCTGAATGCTTCTTAATCCCTCTTAATGCCTCTTATCCGCTTATTAAGAAGGGCACCCTGCTTAATAAGACCAATAAAGAAGCATTAAGAAGCATTAAGAAGCATTCAGCATTTTGCCGTTTTCCTGATGTGAGCCTCCTCCTGAAGATCCAGATGTTCCTGCACCGGTTTGGGTTGGTGCTGTTCTGGTGAGTGTTGGTGTCATATTTGCGATTGAATCTCCTGTGATTTTAATAGGAGTTCTTCTGATTTGTTCGTCGGTGTCTTTGTCTGGTTCAATGTCTGTGTCCGGATCTTCTGCAACATTTTCTGTTGCGGGTTCATCTGGGTAACATCAGGAAAACGGCAAAATGCTGAATGCTTCTTAATGCTTCTTAATGCTTCTTTATTGCTCTTATTAAGCAGGGTGCCCTTCTTAATAAGCGGATAAGAGGCATTAAGAGGCATTAAGAAGCATTCAGCATTTTGCCGTTTTCCTGATGAAGGGAGTTCCTTCAGCTGTTCTTGCTGAGTCTCCTGTTCTGCCACCTGTTCGTTTGGTGGATCGTCGAACTGATGAATGAAGGGTAGGTGGTCTCCGAGTGCTGGATGTTGGAGGTCGTCTACGTTCAACTGATACCAGGCCCCTTTCCAAAGGGTTACTGGTCTTGTGTTTTTGTTGATCCTGAATTGCTCGTTGTCAAAGAACGCCGAGAATTCGTATGTGTATTCTTTTGAAAGCGTCCCACGCTTCAAGAGTCTGACTCTGGTGTTTGGTCGAGTGACGTTGGCTTCGTCGTGGTATAGGATCACTTGTCCTAATGCGTTGGTCTGGATGGCGTCTGTGGTGAAAAAGACTTTGAATCTAATGTCACCGCCAGATCCTTGGCAGTCGCCTGTGTGAAGTACTTGCATGACCGTTTATGCGATAGTTCCCAACTATCTGGTCAGCGTCGAATAGGAGCTCGAAGAGTCCTGTATAGTCCCTTGACGTGAAGAATATGGGACGGTAGAGCTGATACTCTCGGAGGAGACGTATCCTATAGTGGTGATAGTCTTTGCTTTGATAGCTAGCCGTGTTGTTGAGATAATGCCAGAGAGAATGCTGTAGGGCCGGGTTTGTATTGGCCAGTGCACCGAGTAGTGATAGGGTATGGACATCCAGTGCCTTCCCAAGGCGTACCCACAAGAGAATAGAGGAGAAGATGGTTTATTGGAGATGCGAGTGCCTAAGGGGTTTAGACAAGAGACGAGAGAAGATTCAAAGTGCCGACTTAGGGTCGACACTGGCCCCTACTTATAGTACTTTGTATAGTACCCATGTGATAACTGTGCCCTTCTAGAACTACGGGGCTAGGCTACTGCTACGGGTGTGAGACTGCGTAAGTATTCTGGGCGCGTTCCAGATCCATCCAGACCATAACTGTGCTTTGCTTCCGGTACCAGGACTGCGGGTGGCTAGACAGAGCTAGACCAACACCCGAGGCCGTCCGTCCTTCAGTGCCATGAGCCGGTTCTCGTTCTTACCCCGGACCTGAGGCTGAGCCTTGTCCAGGAGCCGGTGACAGCCGCCACCAGCTGCACTGGTCCTACCCTACTTCCCACCTCTCGAACCGCCACCTGAGCCAGCTACACCTGCGTCCCCACCACCACCACCACCTTCACCTCTCCGCCCTCAGCCTTCACCCCTGCAGACTTCACAATCTTGCCAGCTCGGCATTCCACCCGAACCCCTGCCATGACCAAAGCAGCCTGAAGCCCGCCCAAGCACCTCAAGATACACCGCCACAAGAACGGACACTGCAAGTTCCGCAGACCCCATGCGTGCAGTGTTGCCGCCCACAAGCCCAATGCCAACACACGTCCAGTCAGGTCCGCCACGTCCCAGCCCCCATCACAACCTCCAGCAGTTTTCCGACCTTGCCACAACCATCATCCTCACCAGCCAGCTTCTGTTCCCCACTCCCTACTCCCAAAGGCGTCATCTCGCTGTCTCCCTCCATCAGCCAGCCCCAACCGTGTCCATTCCCACCATCTTGCTGTTCCCCACCGCCCTCCAACACTGCCACGCCGCCGCCCTTCGCCGCCCCTCGTCCCACCGCCCTCTGACACCGCCGCCCTTTGTCCCACCGCCCACTGCCCTCCGACACCGCCGCCCTTTGTCCCACCGCCCACCACCCTCTGACACTGCCGCCCTTCATCCCACCGCCCTCCAACACTGCTGCGCCACCGCCCTTCGCTGCCCCTCATCCCACCGCCCTCCGACACTGCCGCCCCTCGTCCCACCGCCCTTCAACACCGCCACCCCTCGTCCCACTGCCCTCAACACCGCCGCGCTGCCACCCTTCGCCGCCCCTCGTCCCACTGCAGTTGTGAGATGAGCTTGATAGTCTTAGCACAGATGATAGGATAGAATTCTACTGTAATACACTCTGAATATATATATATAATTTTTTATTCTATTACTGCATCAGGAAAACGGCAAAATGCTGAATGCTTCTTAATGCTTCTTAATGCTTCTTTATTGCTCTTATTAAGCAGGGTGCCCTTCTTAATAAGCGGATAAGAGCCATTAAGAGCCATTAAGAAGCATTCAGCATTTTGCCGTTTTCCTGATGTACATTACGTGGACACTATGAGAAGACGCCCCAAAGAGCCAGATAGTCACCTGGGTTACCCCCGAAGAAAATCGATACCTCCCATTCCCCTGCTACGTTACAGCGGCGTCCAGCCAGACGAAAGACCCTGACCCACTCCTTTTTCTAAGAGACAAGTGGTACTGCCTACGAACCGACGCAGAAGGCAAACCATATCTCGGGGCACGCCGCACCGAAATCGAACCAGCAATCGCACAAGAACCGCCAGCCAGGGAAACCGTCGAGACCCCAGCCCCAGAAGAACAACCCACCTCGCCAGACTCTATAGACGAACCAGACAAAAGACAAGCAGCACCTATCCCACTGGAAATTAAGATGGGATCAAGCACCCGAGTAGAAGTGCAGACCGAGACAGAACAAGGAGGAAGTTCCAGCAAAGGAAAACAACCCCAGAGAAGCGACCTCCAAGCACTCTTGAATCAAGCAATGAAGAGAGGAGTACCCCCTGATGACAACCCCGACCACCCGGAAGGGGATCCCGATGACGAAGACGACTTCTACCACGATGCCTTCCCTACAAACAATGCAGGCACTCCCGATGGGAAAATCCTGGGGAACCTGCCATCCCCGTTCACTGGAGACAGGACCAGAGCTGAAGAATTCTTGACCAACATGCAGGCCTACTTCAGGCTCAACATCAAGAACGCACAGATGCGTTCCCCCATGACGCGCGTCGCCCTATGTCTGTCTACCATGGAAGGACCGGACATAGAAGAATGGAAGCAAGACGTCAGCAAATGGTTCGACAGACTAAACCCCAACATCGACGATCGCATGGGGGTATGGCACACCTTCGAAAAGGAGTTCAAAAAACAATTTGAAGACTCGCAAAGCGAACCAAGAGCAAGGATGGAGCTCCAGAGCTTGGAAATGAAGTGGCCACTCATGGACAAATACATGTCCGACTTCGAGAAACTAGCCCGCCTAGCAGGGTACGACCACACCAACCCAGAAACAACGCACTTTTTCATGAATGGACTGCCCAAGTCCATCCTAACCGACATCCTCCGCCCACCAGTCCCAACCACGTATCATCGCATGAAAGCAAAAGCAATCAAGGCAGTACGGTCTAGAGTACTGATCGACGCGATCACCAAACCAAGAGGAGTAGCCACACGCCCCATTCCCAACTGGTTCCAACAAAAGAACCAACCACAGCAGCAGAACAGGCCAACGTACAACCAGCCAAGGTTCAACTCAAGCACAGCTCCGCCGAGCTACAACAACAGGCCAGTACCTATGGACCTAGGCCAAAGTAGGGCCCCACGTCCACAAGGACAGCGGATCAACGCAGCACAAGAAGGAAACATGCGGAAGCGAGGGGCCTGCTTCAACTGCGGTAAAGAAGGTCACTTCGCCAGAGAATGCCACTCCCCAAGGCAAGTAAGGGTCAACTACGGTTGGGCCTCGAACGCGCCTCCCGGATGGACGTACCAGGAACCACCCCAAGAAGAAGCATCACAGTCAGACCCTGTCGAAGAACTGCAGGCCAGAGTCATGGCCATGTCCCTCGAAGACAAAGGAAGACTCCTCCAGAGCTACGGAGTCCCCACCGAGGAAACCAAAGAATCGGATTTTTAAACACCCTTATCTGTACAGCCTAGATAAGGAGCGGAACGGATGACCGTGTGTATTTATCACTGAGAAAATCAATGTCCATTAAGCATACATACACACGGCATCTAAGAGGGCTGAAGTTGAGTCACTGCTAGACTCAGGAGCCACGGAAAACTTCATTAGCGAAGACCTGGCATACCAACTACGATTACCGGTCACCAGGCTCCACCAACCAAGACCATTGTTCAACATCGATGGAACCAAAAACCGGAAAGGAGACATTACCCGTTATACCGACCTAGAAGTACAGACAGGCTCACGAACCAGGAAAATGAGATTCTTCCTGACGGATCTCGGCAGCCAGAAATTGATCTTGGGATACCCCTGGTTCGCAGCAATGCAACCACAAATCGATTGGCCCGAGGATGGCTGGAAT
>WTXF01000106.1:0-107980 GCA_022496215.1 Russula brevipes | reverse complement strand
CAAGCTTGATTGCCTTATACGGCATAATTGAGCTTAATGATATGTCTACTTAGCGTTCTGCACGCTCCTGGCTGCACCCCCCGCTATTAACGCATTGCAGCGGCCTTGAGGCCACTTAATATTATAAATACATACTATTGCTTTTAGTATTAGTCTTAGACTAGGTACTATACCCTAGTACCTATAAAAAGCGTACTATATTACTGCAATAATATATCTCTTTCACTGATCACTGCCCTGCTGCTCAAGTGTGAATCCTCATCACACACTCTGTTCCTTCCATGGTATTCAACAACAGGCAGGCCGGAAGTGGTATGACGCACTGCGCCGCGTACTGATCGAGCTCGGGTTCCGCGTTAGCGACGCAGACCCTGGCGTGTTCTATGCCTGCCTTGACCAGCACATCATCATCATCGTCATCCATGTGGATGACTGCGCCATCACAGGGAGCTCGAAGAAGCTTATCGAGTCCTACAAGTGCAAACTCAATGAGAAGTATTCCCTCACAGACTTGGGGCCTATCAGCTGGCTCCTGGGGATCAAGGTCACTCGCAATCGAGAAGCGAGGACGATCTCACTCTCACAAACCTCCTACATTGAGTCCATAGTCAATCGCTTTAACCTGACTGACGCGAAGCCTGCACCCACCCCAATGGTGCCAGGTATCACTTATTCGAAAACTGATGCCCCATCTGACCCCACCGCGCTCGCGCGCATGAACAGCATCCCGTATAGGGAGGCTGTCGGGAGTCTTATGTACGCATCCGTAGCCACAAGACCCGACATCACGTTTGCCGTATCGACGCTCTCGCAATTCCTTGAGCACCCGGGAGAAGCGCACTGGGATGCGGTCAAACGCGTCCTCCGCTACCTCCTAGGGACGAAGACGCTTGCGCTGACCTATGGCAGCGAGTGTCACGACCTCGTCAGCTACACGGATGCGGACGGCGCGATGCAGGAGCACCGCAGGGCGATCTCCGGCAGCGCTTTCCTCATAGACGGAGGCACTGTGTCCTGGGGATCCCGCAAGCAGGAGCTCGTCACCCTCTCGACCGCGGAATCCGAGTACGTTGCCGCCACGCACGCAGCAAAGGAAGGGATATGGCTACGGCGCCTCATTGGAGAGCTGCTCGGTCCCATAGAATCCCCGACCACCCTGCACTGCGACAACCAGGCCGCATGCAAGCTCGCGACCACCGATAACTTCCATGCGCGCACGAAGCACATCGACATCAGGTACCATTTTATTCGTCAGACCGTCGACGACGGGACCTTCAAGATAGTCTACTGTCCCACTGACGAGATGGTAGCCGATGCGCTGACGAAGGCACTGCCTGAGTGGAAGGTGAAGGGATTCAACGCAGCGCTCAGACTGTGCTGCGCTTGAGGGGGAGTGTTGGAATCGGGTTTAGCCCGGCACGAGGGAGCATTCCGGTTTGAACTGACATTTAGATAAGATAGTTACGAGCCCACAAACGGGCAAGCGCACACAAGTCCGGATACTGACATCGGCAAGCAGAGCCCTATGCCCCGATGCCCTTTCACCGCCCGCGCTCTACCTAGATTACCCTTCGCTTCACCTACAACAAAAGGGCCTTGAGGCCCCCCTTACTGTACAGTTTGCCACCATGCCACCCGCGGTTATCGCACATAGAAAGTATATAAAAGCGTAGTTAGATTGTCCCTAGAGTACAAGCCACTGAGCTAAATAACCGTCTTCTACTCATCGAAAACTCCCGCGCGTCCACTTTCGCCCGCTCCCACTTTCTCTAACTTGGTCCAGGTCGTGGTCGCCATTGAGGAGCCCAACGGTGCTCCGTGGTGAGAGGGAGGCCGGCTCTGGATAGTGGAGTGTGGGGGACGGGGGTGGAGCAGACATGCCTTGGTAAGAACACGCTGGATGTACTGTTCGTGGGCGGTGTTGTCGAGGGCTTGATAATGGCAGGTGCAGATGTCACCTCTATGTATGAGCGCAGCAGTAGGTCTCCACGCAATAGGAAGAGTGTTGACACTCGTGGGTGTAGGTGATGTGGACGCGGGGGTGTGCGTTGGGTTTGAAGATGTAGAAGCGGGGGTGGTTGTTGTACCCTTTGAGGGTAATAAGTTGGAAGGGTTTGAAGGAGCTGCCAGTGCGGAGCGCTTTATGAAGAGGGGAAGCGTAGGCGTACTTTGCCAGAGTGAAGAGGGGAGAGGGGGATGAGAGGATAGGAGGGTGGTTCTGACCCTTTTATGCGCCTCCTTGGTTCTATTCCAGTACGCCTGGACTTCTTCTGCTGCGTGAAGATTTGCTGCGGGCTCCCATGTGTTGTCCGCATCTGGGCATCCTTTCCATTTGATTAGGAACTGGAGTTTCTTGCTGCGCCTGAAGTAGCGGTGCTTGATGACTCGTTCTACTTCATATTCTTCTGCGCCTTCTATGAGGTCTGGAGGGGGCCTTGCATAGTTGGGCCCATGCGCAGTTGTTTCCCAATAGGGGGTGAGTAATGACGTGTGGAACACGTCATGAATGTTCCAGGCTGGGGGAAGGTCTAGGCGATAGGCCACTGGGGATATTTCTTGGACAATCTGGAATGGTCCATATCGCTTTGGTGCTAGTTTGGAGGCTTGATGTGGCAGCCTCAAGTTTGTTCCTTCTAGCCAGACTTGGTCATTTTGTTTATATTGGGCTTCCGGTGTTCCCATGCTGCGTGCTGTGCGGTTGAGTGCCTCTATTGCACTTTTCTGGAATTGTTCCATGGCTGCGGCGCGGTCCTCTGTAGCTGCATTGGTCGTTGTCCCCTGTATTGGTGGCGCCTCCTGTGGTTCATAGCCTAGGAGTATTTGATTGGGGGAGAGCTTGGTGGTTGCGTTCTGTCTGTTGTTGTGGACGAGGGTAGCTAGGGGTAGCCATTCTGCCCAAGTCTCTGGTTCCGTTGAGGTTACCAAATGGAGGTATTGTTCCACCCATTGGTTCTTCCGTTCTGAGAGTCCGTCTGTCTGTAGATGCGCAGTTGTTGAGAGGTTCTGGGCGATGCCTTGTTTCTGGGCCAGGGCTTTTCCGAAGTGGGATGTGATGTGGGGGTCTCGGTCACTGATGAGTCTAGAGGGGAGTCCGAACCATTTGTAGATGTGCCGCAGGTATAGCTGCGCAATACCCAGACCCGTGATGTTGGTGTTGCAAGGTATAAAGACCGCTGCGCGTGAGCAGCCGTGGTCTACAATGGTAAGTATTGTGTCCTTCCCTTTGCTGAGTGGTAAACCCATGATTAAATCCATTGCAATTTGTTGGAAGGGTTGGGCATCCTCAGGTACCGTGATTCTATAAGTGGGACCCGCGCTTTGTGTGTATTGATTTTATTTTGTTGGCATATTGTGCAGCCTTTCACGTAGGCAGTGATCCAGGCATTCATACCTGGCCATTGTGTAATTGCACGGACTTTCCTTATGGTCTCATCCCAACCTGGATGTCCTGCTGTGCCATGATCATGGGTCCAAATCATGATCTGACGTTTGTCTGCTTCTGTATGTTCAGCTGCAGTTATTGTTATGGAGCATCGTGATTCGGGGATAACGATAACGTTTTGGTTGTCTTCTTTGCCCTGATCTACTCCGGCTGGTCTAGATAGTTCATCCGCAGGGATGTTGGTTTTTCCTGGGATATATTTTAGCTCATAGTCATATTCTTGGAGATCCGCGTGCCAGCGGGCTGTTCTCCTGTTCAAGTTTTGTGGAGCTTTCCAATACTGAAGGTTGGCGTGGTCCGTGAGGATTGTAAAGGGGACCTTTGTCCATCCTAGGTAGGGTCTCCAGTGTGCTAGGGATTTCATAACCGCCAAGAGTTCCTTCTCATAGATGTCATAATTGCGTTCGGTTGGTGTGAAGGTTGCAGAAAAATAAGCAATGGGGTGGAGTCTGGGAGCCGTTCGTTTTTTTAGAGCGAGTGTGTCATCAGCACCCTCCTGCGAGAGTATGGCGCCCATGCCGTAATTAGAAGCATCCACTTGGAGGAAAAATTTCCAGGTGAAGTCGGGCTGAAGGAGGACAGGGGCTGCACACATGCGGCTTTTGAGTTCATTGAAGGCCGACAATTGGAGGGGACCAAAGTCCCAGGGAGTAGCCGTCTTTGTGAGGTCCAAAAGAGGGCGAGCAATTTTTGAGTAATTGGGGATGAAGTAATGATAATAACCCGTGAAACCCAAGAATTTCCGGACCTCTCAAACGTTGTGGGGTTGAGTCCACTCTTTGACACTCTGTAGTTTGTCTGGGTCCATGCACCATGACGCCTAAGAAACGGATGTGGCATTGTTCAAAATGGCATTTGGAGGGTTTCAAGAAGAGGTCATTTTCTGCGAGGAGGTCAAGGACACGGTGGACATAGGAACGGTGGCAGGTGAGATGTTGAGCTTCGCTTTCGCCAGGGAGGGGACGAGTGTGGATCCCCATGTCGTCCATGTAGACAGACAACCAGTCTTCATTGATTTCTTTTCGGAAGATGGTATTCATCATAGCTTGGAAGGTGGCGGGGGAGTTAGTGAGACTGAAGAACATGACCGTTGGTTCAAACAGGCCTTTGCGGGTGAGGAAGGCGGCTTTCCATTCATCGCCTTCTTTTATATGGACGTTGTTGTACCCCCACCGGACGTCAAAAGTGGTGAAGAGGGTGCATCCAGCTAGGCGATCGATGACTTGCGGGATGAGGGGGGAGACATTGCGGTTTCAGATGGTGTATTTGTTGACGGGGCGGTAGTCTTGAATGGGGCGGAGCTTTTTGTCTCCGCGTTTCTTCACGAAGAAGAAATTTGCTGCGTATTGGCTTTTGGATCACTGGATTGTGCCGCGTTTTAGGTGCTCCTCGACAAAGTCATGAGCCGCCTGGATTTCTTCTTGAGTTAAGGGCAATAATCTTCCTGGTAGTGTACTTGGAGCATCCGGGGTTAACTCGATGGCATGATCCCAGATGGTATGTTTGGGTAGCCATTGGGAGGCTTGTTCACTGAAGACTTTGATGTGTCGCCGATACTCGGGCGGGATTCCTGAGAGGTCTTCTTGCTCTGTTGAGGCGGCGTT
Source organism: Russula brevipes (assembly GCA_022496215.1). Lineage (NCBI taxonomy): Eukaryota > Fungi > Basidiomycota > Agaricomycetes > Russulales > Russulaceae > Russula > Russula brevipes. Next base: position 102,934 of record WTXF01000106.1, on the reverse strand, counting down.
GAAGTAAACACGGCCTATGAAGTATTGACTAGTTTGTGTGGGGGCTGTTGTAGTGCGTCGGATAACCCTTGGGACGTTCTTTGTTCAAGGGACAAATTGTGCTTTTTCTGCATCCGCAGCACGGATTACAATGGGGAGTTGAACATGGTCCAACCATCCTTTGGCCCAATCAATTCGAGGTTGCATGGCTGCAAACCAAGGATATCCCAGAATGAGTTTGTTTTCTCCCATGTCTGAGAGGAAGAATCGCAGGACACGAGTAGTTTGACCTGTTTGGACTTGGAGGTTGGTGTAATACAGGAGTCGTCCTGCTTTATTTTCTGTCCCGTCTACATTGTAGAGTTTACGGGGTTCCGGTAGAGTTTTAATGGGCAGTTGGAGATATCTGGCGTATTGGAGATTCATAAAGTTCTCTGTAGCCCCTGAGTCAAGGAGTGTGGTGGTTTCAGCCCTCTTGCTTCGCGAATGTATATGTGCACGGAGTGTCATTGATTTTCTGGCAGATATGTATACATTGCTACTGGACCTGATTAAGGCTGTTCTAATCAGGCAAAGGGAAAATCCTCGTCCTCAGGATGAATCATTTGAGCGAACGTACTCTTTTCTTCCGCTGTGAATGATTTGAAGAGCTTGACCCCTTGCTTGAACCTGCTAGGTTCTAAAGGTTCTTGCTCGATTTGATCTTGTTCTTGCGAGTCCATATAGTTGGCTGTGGACCACCTTTCTTCGTCTGCCTTTTTCTTGCGACATTCCCTGGCATAGTGGCCGTTCTTTCCACAGTAAAAGCAAGCCATGAGTGGCGGGCTTTCTTTTGAACTTTGTTGATCTCTGTGATTTCTGTCTGTTGTGACCACATTGCCTTGATAGTTGCATTTCTGTCCTTGGTTTCTACTGGACGTTCGTGCACGGTCCAAGTCCATGGGGACAGCCACGTTGTTCATAGATCGTAGTGCGTTGGTGGAGTTGTATTGTCCTTGGGGACGTCTCCATTGTCCTCCGTTGTTATTGTTGGGAAACGGAGGTCGGTTTTGGGGTGGCCTCTGGTTGTTCCAAAGTGGTTTTTGAGGTGGTCTATTGTCTTGCTTTCCTGCAAGCAGGCTATAGAGCGCTTGGTTGGCCACGACTGAATCGATTGCCCTCTGCTTGATGCCTTCATATGTCTGGGGCATCGGGGCTTTTATGATATCTCTGAGGATAGTGGTGCATCAGGAAAACGGCAAAATGCTGAATGCTTCTTAATGCTTCTTAATGCCTCTTATCCGCTTATTAAGAAGGGCACCCTGCTTAATAAGAGCAATAAAGAAGCATTAAGAAGCATTCAGCATTTTGCCATTTTCCTGATGTGGGAAGTCCTTTGAGGAATTGCTGCGTTAATTCTTGACTTCCTGCTGTATAGTTTGCCAGACGTGCTTCTTCTTCGAAGTTAGCGATGTACTGGTCAATCTCATTGTTTCTCATGCGGAGGTTTTCTAATTTGTTCCTCGCATGTTGTTCTGCTCCATTGTCTTGGAATCTGTTGTGGAATTCTCCTAGGAATGTATCCCATACTGCTGGGATGTTTTTGTGGGGTTGGAGTTGGTCGATCCAGTCCCCTATCCGTTCTACCCAGGTATCCACCTGTTCTCCTTTGATGAGGGTGAGGGCCAATGATACTTTGCGTCGTGGAGAGTCAAAGCCTGCTACTTCTGCATTGTGTCGCAGGTAGCTTTTGAGTTGGCGGATAAATTGTTCTGCCTTCGTCCGGTCTCCATCAAATATGGTGGGTTGTTCTCCACTTTGTTTGAGACCTTGAGCAGGTGGTATGGCCTGTTGAGGTTGAGCCCCTGGGTTTCCTTGTGCTCCTCCTCCGGGTGGTCCTCCACCTCCCGGGTTTCCTCCTCCTCCGCCTCCACCTCCACCGCCCCCACCTCCTCCACGTCCAAAGACTTGGGCGAGGGAAATGGCGATGTCATCTGGTGTGGTGGGGTTTGGAGCTCCTCCTGAGCCTCCTCCTGATGATCCGGAAGTTCCCGCGCTGGGTTGGGTTGGCGCGGTTCTGGTGAGTGTTGGCATCATGTTTGCGATTGAATCTCCTGTGATTTTGATCGGAGTTTTTCTGATTTGTTCGTCCGTATCTTTATCTGGTTCGATGTCTGTGTCTGGGTCTTCTGCAACGTCAGCTGGTGCAGGTTCGCTTGGGTAGGGGAGTTCTTCCAACTGTTTAAGCTGGGTTTCCTGCTCGTCTGGGAGGATGTCGAATTGGTGAACGAAGGGAAGTGGATCTCCGAGTGCTGGATGTTGGGGATCGTCTACGTTTAACTGATGCCAAGCTTCTCTCCAGAGGGTTACAGGCTTTGTGTGTTTGTTGACCAAACACTAGGGTCAAACTTATAAAGCGTGGGATGCTTTCAACAGACTATACATACGAATTTTCAGCCTTCTTCAACAACGAACTATTCAAGTTCGAGTGATGTTTGCTTCGTCGTGGTATAGGACCACTTGTCCTAGTGCGTTGGTCTGGATAGCATCCATGGTGAAAAGACTTTGAATCTAATGTCACCACCAGATCCTTGGCAGTCGCCGATGCAAGGTACTTGCATGACCGTTTACACGATAGTTCCCAACTATCTGGTCCGCGTCGAATAGGAGCTCGAAGAGTCCCGTGTAGTCCCTTGATGAGAAGAAGTGGGGACGATACTGTTGATACTCTCGGAGGAGACGTATCCTATAGTAATGATAGTCTCTGCTTTGATAACTGGCCGTGTTGTTGAGATAATGCCAGAGTGAGTGCTGCAGTGCCGGGTTTGTATTGGCCAGTGTGCCGAGCAGTGAAAGGGTATGGACGTCCAGTGCCTTCCCAAGGCGTACCCATAAGAGAATAGGAGAAGAGTGGTTTTTATTGGAGAGACGAGTGCCTAAGGGGTTTAGACAAGAGACTAGAGAAGATTCAAAGTGCCGACTTAGGGTCGACACTGGCCCCTACTTATAGTACTTTGTATAGTACCCATGTGATAACTGTGCCCCTCTAGAACTATGGGGCTAGGCTATTGCTACGGGTATGAAACTGCGTAAGTATTCCGGGCACGTTCCAGATCCATCCAGACTGTACTGTGCTTTGCTTCCGGTACCAGGACTGCGGGTGGCTAGACAGGGCTAGACTGACACCTGAGGCCGTCCGTCCTTCAGTGCCATGAGCCGGTTCTCGTTCTTACCCCGGACCTGAGGCTGGGCCTTGTCCAGGAGCCAGTGACAGAAACAGCTCGAGCAAATGGGGACATGGAAATTAGTTCCCAAGCCCACCGGCGTAGTCCCGATCACCAATAAATGGGTGTTCACTAAGAAAAGGGACAAGAAGGGACGAATAACAAAGTACAAGGCGCGACTAGTCGCCAGAGGATGTGCGCAGCGTCCTGGACATGACTTTACTGAAACACATTCACCTGTGGTCAGATTTGAGACAATACACCTGATTCTCGCAATCGCAGCAGTCAAAGGGATGTTCATTCAGCAGATGGATGTCAAAGGCGCATACCTCAATGGTATACTAGAAGAAACTATATTCATGACGCAGCCGGAAGGATATGGAGACGCTACAGAACGCATATGTCAACTAATTAAGACTCTCTATGGCCTAAAGCAGGCAGGCCGTTGTTGGAACTTTGAATTCGACCGGAAGATGCGACGTCATGGCTATAAGCGTTTACTCTCAGATCCCCATCAGGAAAACGGCAAAATGCTGAATCCATCTTAATTCATCTTATACGTCTTATTAAGACGAATTAAGTGCATCCTCATGAAGATGAAGTCATCTTAGATTCAGTAGGGTCTGTTTCTTATTAAGCAGCCAGAAATCTTAATCCTTCTTAATAGCAGCTTAAATTGAGTGTGCAACTAAGACCAGAGTAAGCACACAACTCTAAGCATACATTAAGCATGCAAATAATACTAGTTCAGGAAAATCTTAATATTGCTTAATTTTGCTTAATTGAGACTTATTCATTCTTATCAGGGCTTATAAATTGCAGTGGTCAAAAACATATATATTTGTGTGCTAATTACATTAAACAAAAACAACAGTAACTAAAGATGGGGAGCACAGGCTTGTCAGCAAGGACACAGAGGTGGGCAAGAATGCACCACAGTGACGCGTGCAGACATGGGTGGTGGTGCGCATGTGGTGGTGCATGTGCGGGCGCGGGGGGTGGTGCAGGTGTGGGTGTGGGCAGTGGTGCAGGTGCGGGCGCAGGTGGTGGTGCAGGTGCGGGCGCGGGTGCAGGCGGTGGTGCAGGTGCAGGCACAGGGGTGGTGCAGGTGTGGGCACGGGCGGTGGCGCAGGTGAGGGCACGGGTGGTGGCGCAGGTGCGTGCATTGGGTGGGGTGGTAGAGCATCAGCACGCAAGAGGCAATGGAAGGGGAGGGGGTACTTACAGAGACAGCGGGACGCTCAGCGGTTGAGCGCGAGCTCGTCAGCGAGGACCGCGACGACTACGCGCGTGGCGAGCGCGGAGAGGGAGGCGGGGGGTATGTACTGAGTGGGTGGAAGCATACTGGCGCGGGACACCTGGGGTGGTAGAACATCAGCATGCGAGAGACAAGGGAATGGGAGGGGGGACTTACACAGATAAAGCGGGATGCTCAGCGGTTGAGGGCGAGGACCGCAACGAGATCACACCCATCCCCGCGACAAAGTCCCGCCACTCCCACCACATGGTCCGCATGTGCAGCGCAAAGAGCAGCACGTGCACAGGGTGCCACAGTGCCGGGAGGGTAGCAGCGCAATGCCAGGGGGGTGGCAGCGCAATGCCAGGAGGGTATTGCCGTGCCACTGGTAGAAGCAACGCCACTGGTGGCACCAAGGGAGAGGACAACAGTGAGGTGCGGGCATGTGCTGAGCATGCGGCGGGACCTCGTCGATGGGCTGGGCTGTGCACGTGGCGAGCACGACATGCGTGAGCGCGGGGAGGGAGGTGGAGGGAGGCGGGGGGTGCACCACAGAAGCCAGGGTAGAGCATCAACAAGTGTCCAAGGGAGAGAAGGGGAGGGTGGCTTACATGGAGGCGACGAGGCTGGAGGGCACAACTGCTGCGAGTAGGCCTCTTCATAGGGTCACAAGCTTGCCCCACCTGTCAGTTTATTTTTTCCTAAGACAGACTCAGCTTGAAATGGCCCTACTAGGGAGAGGAATACTGGGGAGATGCGGACTGGGGGAGAATGTGAAGTCGAATGCCGTTCAACTTGAACATGTCACATGACACCCCAGGTGCTCCCGTTCTTGAGGGCCGGCCAGCTTGAGGCCTTGGGGCAGGATGTTCGACGCGCAACCTCCCTCCTGAACAAACCAACGCACACACGCACACCACACATAGTCCCCACGTTGGCCACCACCACCAACAAAACAGCCACGTCGCCACCCCAAGGGCTCCAAATTGGCCCCAATGCCAGCAAGAATGGGAGGCCTCGGAAGGCCCAACAATGACACGTGGCCATCAGGTGAGTGCGAGTGCGAGGTGGCACAAACAGTGCCCAATGCTGACCATCACCCCCCTTCTCCTGGACACAGGTGACGCAGGCCCTTCACACGGGTGCCCTCGATTCTTGCCCCTTGGCAATGCGACAGCGTCCTGCCGAGGAGGCCCCCCAGTTCAAGACCATGGGTGGCGGCCTCTCCAGGTGGCTCACTCCCCTCAATTCTGGTTGCGCCCCTCGGTGATACGACGGCCTCCTCCCGAGGACACTCATCTCAAGACCATGGATTGCGGCCCTGTCCAAGGTGGCCTGCCATGCTCGGTCGGGCGCTTTTGTGCAGGCCAATTGGCCTTGCATATGGGCTCAACCGTGCGTAGTTGCGGCGCCTCAGGCATTCGCCTTCGGGCTCGGAATCGTGCCCCAAACCACTGGGGCTCAAGTTCGTCGGCTTTGCCTCAAGTCTTCCGGGTCTGCACCAGCGTGTGCGACCATCCGTCCTCACCGAATGACGATTCGCGATCTCCCTCGTGCCACCATTCATGTCACGCGGCCAGTGCGGCACTCACCGCCGTTCGCGTTGCGCAGCCAGCGCCGCGCTCCCCACCGTCTGCGTTGCATGGCCAGCGCGGCACTCGCCACCGTTCGGGTTGTGCGGCCAGTGCGGCACCCCCCACCGTTCGCATTGCGCAGCCAGCACTGCACTCCCCACCGTCCACGTTGTGTGGCCAGCGCGGCACTCGCCACCGTTCAGGTTGTGCGGCCAGCGCGGCACCCACCATCGTTCGCGTTGCGCAGCCAGCGCGGCGCTCCCCACCGTTTGTGTTGCATGGCCAGCGCAGCATTCGCCGCCACTTGCGTTGTGTGGCCTGCGCGGCACCTGCTGCCACTCGCGCTGTGCGGCCAGCACGGCACCCGCCGCCACTCGCACTGTGCGGCCAGCACGGCACCCGCTGCCACTCGCACTGTGCGGCCAGCACGGCACCCGCCGCCGCTCGCGCTGTGCGGCCAGCGCGGCACCCGCCACCATTCATGTTGTGCAGCCAGCGTGGTGCCCCCACCATTTGCATCGTGCAGCTTGTATACCTTCAGGTGTGGTGTGACTGAAAGTCACTTATTTGTGGGAGTTGAGTATACTTTGGGGACTTGGGACACTTAGGGGGGCTTGGGATACTTGGGGGACTTGGGGAGTTGGGATGATTGGAGGACTTGGGATGCTTAAGGGACTTTAGATACTTGAGATGTATTCTTATATTCTGAATAAATCCTCTTATTATTGTCTGAAATTGTCTTAATTTCTGAAAATCTTCTTAGTTTTTTGAAATGTTCTTATTTTGGGGCATCTTCTTATTTCTTGGCATTTTCTTATTCTTTGGCATCTTCTTACTTTCTGAAATCTTCTTATTTTTGGAAATCTTCTTATTTTTGAAAATCTTCTTACTTTTGGGAAATTTGCTTACTCTGGGAATCTGCTTATTTTTAGGAACCTTCTTAACCCTTCTTGACTGTCTGAAATCCTCTTATCTCCTTAATATTTTTATTTGTCTTAATCATAAAAAATTTCTAAGCAAAATTCAGGAGTTAAGCTGTTTTAAGCATGATAAGATGGATTCAGATGGATTCAGTGTTTTGACATTTTCCTGATGCCTGTGCTTACATCCGGCGCAATGGTGATGAAATCGCGATCATTACAGTTTGGGTCGACGATCTATTACTATTTGCGACATCCATGGAACTTATGGAGAAGATGAAATCTGACTTGAGGAAGGAATGGCAAATCACCGATCTAGGAGAACCTTCCAAGATAGTTGGCATAGAAATCACGCGTCGTAAAGACTCAATCTTGATTTCTCAAAGAGGTTATATTGAGAAAATACTAAAGGAAGAAGGCATGGAACGCTGCAATCCCGTAGCGATGCCGCTCGACCCAAATGTCAGAATAGAACCAAATCCAGATGGCAATCAAGGAGACTGGAGCAATTCTTATGCTCATCTATTAGGCGAACTACAATTTATTTCAAACGCTACAAGGCCAGACATAGCATATGCGGTCAACAGACTAGCTGCGTACACGGCAAACCCCAGCCTACAACACTCTGGGATGCTTAAACGCATCTTGAGATATTTAGCAGGCACAAAGAATTACGTGATTACATATCTCGCTAATCCACATGTAGACCATCGGCTCCAAGGTTATGTGGACGCTTTGTTTGCAGGCACCGAAAAATATCAGTCAATCGGTATCCAGCTATATATTCACACTCAGATCAGGTGCAATATCTTGGAGATCGAAGAAACTAAAGGTGATCACGTTATCGTCTACGGAGGCCGAATATGTTGCCCTTTCCAAGGCCGCGCGCAAGGCCATGTGGCTGAAGAATCTCTTAACTGAATTAGAACTTAGCTAAAACACACCAGTCGTCATTAAGGGTGACAATGACGGATCCATAGCAATGGCAAAGAACCCGCTGTTTCATAATCAGTCAAAGCATATCGTGATCAAGTGGCATTGGTTGCGCCAAGCAGTCCAAAACGGTCAAATTTATATTGAAGATTGCTGAGATGCGGACCAAACTGCTGACGTATTAACTAAACCTTTGCCGCATGCTAAGCATAGGCAACATTCTACGGAAATGGGGTTATCGCCGAATTGAAGGGGAGTGTTGGGCATGCAATTCGGAGTATCCTGGGAAATGCTCCGGTACTGCCCATTAAGGTGGTGCAAAATGTCTCGTGAGGAGACACGGTCTTTTGTTCTCGAATGTATGGCCTTTTGTTTCGTGTTCGTGCTATGGCCTCTTGAAGTGGTGCATTCGTCTTATGTAAGAAATTGCCTTTTGTGTATGAAGTTTCACACGCTCTGCCTGGTCTCGAGTTAGGTTTCACATGTCAGAGTACTATACTTCTGCATTGTTCTGGAACACCTTGGGCTAGCTTAGTAAAACCCCGAAAATCAAAGTAGCATACTACTTGTACAGTAAATACAAAAGGAGTGTCCTGAAGGACCCCTAAGCAATCTGATCGTCTTTCTCCCACTCCCACTCTTGTCCATAATCTCTCCATAAGGGATTTCAAATATAGGCACATATATATATTAGTCGAGCCCCACTCTAGGGGTAAGAGTGAGTTGAGGACACCTCCGTTTCACCCCCTTCTCTCTGCCGTTCAGGCAACTCTGATATATATTGAATACATTCTAATACGGTTCCCTGAAGAAGACCTATGGCCTGATCTCAGCAAGCTTTACTGTAACCTACTCTTTTTCTCTCATCCTATTTATGTCTCCCCTACCCCATGTCTCTCAGGCCCCCACTATTTATGATGATCTACATGCTACTAGAGTAATGTACTTGTCTCATAGTTGCTACAACTCAGACAATAAACTGTATTCAAAAAAAAAAAAAAACCGCCTTGTGGTATAGCCACTGAAACCCCCTTCCATGACACATCTGGTTTACAACACCATCAGGAAAATGGCAAAATGCTGAATGCTTCTTAATCCCTCTTAATGCCTCTTATCCGCTTATTAAGAAGGGCACCCTGCTTAATAAGACCAATAAAGAAGCATTAAGAAGCATTAAGAAGCATTCAGCATTTTGCCGTTTTCCTGATGACTGTCCTTCCCTCCAAATTAATTAATTAAATTTCTGTGGGCCCTCATGTACTGTATAGCTGTACAGTCAATTACCTAGATACCGGTCAAGCTTAGTAAGTGCCCTAGACATCGGTCAGTCACAGATGTCACAGGGGAACACAGAGAAAACGTAATCCAAATTCGAGTGCCGATTAAACTCTATATTCAGTCTGGATCATCGCAATCAGAGTCAAATTTTTATAGATTCATGACAACATTAGATCCTGTAGCTACTGTAGCTACTGTAACATTGTCTACGCGACGACACCGGCTAGAAGAAAAAAGCCCTGAGAAACGGGCATCGCACTGGATCTCCGGGTGCGCAGACATATGTGATCGGATCTGAGCATTGAGCTCATTGATGGTGCCGGTCGACTCGACACCGAGCGCACTGGCGAGGATGATAAGGTCGTCCTTAAGCTTGATTGAGGAGAGTGGGTCTGTGATTTTCGATAAGTAGGATCACATGAAAATAAGAAAAAGACTCACCAGTGAAGACTCTTGTCTGAATGGCACGATGGATTTGTAGCTGGCGTGCAGCCTCGTCTACTGCTTTCTGAGCCTCCTTCTGGGCTGCTTCGCGCTCCTTGCGTGCCTTTTCCTCTTGCTTTATGGCCCATTGCTCGCGGAGTGCGGGGTGCGTGACATAGCGTGCGGACGTTTTGACCGATCGACGAGTTTTGCGCTTGAGGCTCTCCAGCTCCGCCCTAGCTGCTGATGCTGCTCGCATCATGATTGTGCAGTGCGCGGCACTCGCGTTCGCCTCTGCGCGCGACTGTTGCATGTCCCTCAACATGAATCCAAGGGTCAACCGGAGTTTGGCCACTTCTGACCTCAACTCTTCATACGACTCGGGGATCGGGGCCTGGGTGGGGTCGAGGGCAATAGAGACGGACACTGCGGGGGAAGAAAATTCACTCGCCTTTTGAGAGCGAGTAAAAGGGCGCGAGGGCAGTGGAAGGCCACCAGGTAACACACCCGAGAGAACGTGCGGGGAGGCTGGGGAGAGCTCGGTGGAGGGAGCGGTGAGCGGGGTGGATGGGGAAGGCGGGCCAAACAGGGGAGGGGGAGGTGGGCCAAATGAGGGAGGGGGAGGCGGGCCAAACGAGGGAGGGGGAGGCGTGCCAAACAACAGAGGGGGGGACGGGCCAGACGAGGGAGGGGGAGGTGTGCCAAACGAGGGAGGGGGAGGCGGGCCAAACGAGGGAGGGGGAGGCGTGCCAAACGACAGAGGGGGGGATGGGCCAGACGAGGGAGGGGGAGGCATGCCAAACAAGGGAGGGGAGGATGTGCCTAAGCCACCAAAGGGACGCAAAAAAAAAAAAAAAAAAAAAAAAAACACAGAGGGGGGGGAGGGGCCAAACGACAGAGGGGGGACGGGCCAAACAGGGAGGGGGAGGCATGCCAAACAAGGGAGGGGGAGGCGTGCCAAACAAGGGAGGGGGAGGCGTGCCAAACAAGGGAGGGGGAGGCGTGCCAAACAAGGGAGGGGGAGACGGGCCAGACATGCTTGCGATGAAGGCGGGGCGAATGAGGCTTGCGGGGATGCCGATGCGGGCGCAACCAGAGGGGAAAGAGAAGGGAGCGCAGCCAGTAGGGAAGCGCTGTCGAACACGGCCAGCGGGGAGGGCAAGACGGGCGCAGCCAGATGGGGGGGGGTGTCTAGCAGGGAAGGGGGAGAAACCGGCGCAACGAGTCGGGGATGAGCGAATGCAAACATAGAAAGAGGGGGAGGAGTGTCCACTGGAGGGGGTGAGGTGAACGGAACCAGCAGGGAGGGAGTGTCGAACGCGGCCAATGGGGAAGGAGAGGTGGCTGTGGCTGAAGGGGGTGACACAGGCATGAGTGGAGGGGACGACAAGGGCAAATAATCCGGGTCGTCGGAGTCCGTGGCCCAGTCGAGTTCACAGGCCGAGTTCGCATCGCCATCAGGTCCTTCGTTGCCTGACGAATTTTGACAATCGGACATGTCAGATGGAACAGGGGACGATGATGGAACCTCTTGAGGGAATGACTGGGGAGCAGACATAGAATTAGAAAATGATTTTGCGGGGGCAAAATCGTGGTCAGTGAAGAGGTTGGGGTTAAAGGGAAAGATCCCTGTTGAGGAAAATGCCGAGCGCATCAGCTGAGGTGTCATTGACGCTGATTGCACGCTCATGTATTCCTCGATGATATTATACCTATCCATTTTCACATTTTGGTAGATGCGGCGATCACAGTGGCTTGACCATTGTTTTTGGGTTTGAGCAAACACAGCAACATCAAGGGGCTGCAGTTTGTGGGTGCACTTTGAGGGGAATGCAATGATGATTATGTTGTGGTTGAATGCAATCTTCTGGAGTTCATCACTCTCATGGGAATCATGGCCATCAAGAAGGAGGAGGATTGGGGTATCATTTATCTTGTATGCTGAGGCAGATGGGACAAATGAGTGTTCAAACCAAGCGGCACCAAGTTCATTGTCGGTCCATCCATTTGGTGATGTTGCGATTACTCCGATTTCAGCCATCTTGTTAGTCAGCACAGGGACAGGACCGTTGGAAAGCACAAACGAAGGGGGAATTGATAAGCCTGATGGGGAAATGCACTCAATGACAGTCATGAGCTCCAGATTATCAGATCTAATCCGATAAAATTTGGATCTCTTGAGGCTTCCCAGATGGTAATATTTCTTTGCATGTTTCCTACCCCCACCAAATTGGATACCCTTTTCATCCATGTTCCAGATGTGTTGGGGTGGCAGGGTGGGGTAAGCATCCAAGACATCCTTTAGTAGACTGTAGAACCCGGCAATGTTTGTGGGATTGAAGTTTTGCGCCCGTTTTGGATCTAGATTCCCAGGCCTCAATGATCGGATTGCTCTGTTCCGCTTTGCAAAACGCGCTGACCAATTCTTTCCCGGGACAGCCCCAGCTAGATCAGAGGCAATAGATAAGAGACTTGATTTGTCCAGGGGCTTTGCAACAGTGGCCTGATAGTCAATCCAATCCACCAAAGTATTTTCTTGCTCATGATTGAGCAACTGCTGGGTCTGATGTGCCAGTTTCTTCCGAGATCGCCCACTGATCCGGTCACTTAATGTCTGAAAAGGCACCTAGAGCACCAATCAAGGGTTAGATAAGATTAAAACAAAAACAGACGGTCTCACATTGTAGGCACGTGCTGCGGCATGTCTGCTCTTGAAGTGGCCTTTCTCCAGATCTGAGATTGCCCCTTGAATTTGTGCCTCATGGGCATCATCTGTGCGGTACGCACGCTTTGCCCGGATAGGGGGCATGGAATTTGACAAATTGGGTTGTCAGGTGTGTGAAAATCTTTCCTTTTATTAGGGTGCATCTCCCATCTTTGTTGATTGACGTGCCTTGACTGATCAGCCACGTGATCAGGTGCACGAATTGGCACACTCTGCCGAGCATGCCAATTTTGAAGGCACGACACAAACTTTAATCCGTTGTGTGACATCTCCCCTAATCCATGAGAGAAGGGAATCCCTCATTTCTCAGTCTTTTCCCTCCAAAAAAACACCAGAACAATTTTTTTATTGTCTACTTTAACCTGGAATTTAAAAGGAATCAAGGCTATGATTTGTTGTGCTTCTACATGTTTTGACCGATGTCTAGGGCGCTTACTAAGCTTGACCGGTATCTAGGTAATTGACTGTATGCCATCCATTGCTATAAGAGTAGTCATCAGACTCATCATCTCAATCAATACCAGATGTAAGAAACAGAAACACTGCTGACATGATGTACCAGCCTCAACATTCAACTGTGCATAAAGCAGTTAAAGTTCATCCTTGACATGGCCCAACTCAGGATCTAGAGTCCCCTCACGTACGGACGTCACCTCTGTCTCAGATATCGGAGTCACACAGGACTGCGCCATGCTGTCTGTAGTTCCACTGGGGATACATGACTCGGACGCGCTGGGTTGCACGTTTATGTCCATCGTCGTGAACAGGTGTGCTGACTCGGTGTCCGTGCGCAGCTCGAGAATATCTTGGTCTGGGTCACCCGCCTTGGGCATGGAGTCTCTGGCTGCATCCTTTGCCGCCTGCTCCTCCTTCTCGAGCTGGATTCGTATAGCTCTATGTATGGGGTTCTCCAGCCGCTCGTGTGTGTCCTCTTCCTCCATCTGATTACTCTCCGGCGAGTCACCGGGTCGTGCGGTGGAGCCGCGCGACGCGTGAAAGTCCACATTGTGCTCCTTTATCGGCTTCTGTCTCCGCTCGATCTCTTCCCCCTCGGAGGTTGACTTGAAACCTCCCTCAGGGACCTGGGAGTTCGTAGCGGTCAAGTTGGCCGAACCGTCTAGTATCGAATCGAAGAATTTGGAGATTGAATGATATTTCAGCACACCTGCAGGGACATTGGAAATTGCAAGGGACGCCAAGATAGAAAGGGACAGGAGTATGTACCTTCGAAGAGAAAAGGTTTAGTCGGGCCAGCAGGGTAGACAAGAAGTTTGCTCTCCTTGCGGATCCCAGCTTTGTATCCAAGCGCCGCGAAGGACTTTCCGTCGCTATCGCGATGGTTCGCAAAGACAAAGACATCGCGATATTTATTAGCGAGTACTTTCCACATCAACGGCACATCTTTAGCCTTGCTGAGCAACAACACCCGCGTTTGGTCGATTCTCTGTATCGTAGTAAGTAATTGTACGACCGGACATCAAGGATGGACATACTTCACTCGTCCATGGCTCGATCTCCTCAATAGCGTTCAACTTCTTATTCTTGTGCGGAACGCGTCGCGTGGCGAAATAGAAGAATGCACTTGCAGTACGATCTGAATGCTCGAATAAGATGGGCGCGTGTTCCCTGCCCCGAGGGAATAACTTTATAGTGGGGAAGCCGTTCACGCCCTAAGAGAATGTCAGCCAAGTTACGAACGATGAGAGAAACAAACTTGCTTGCTCAGCACAGAGAGACCGGTTCTCGTCACAGTCGACCGCATACAGAGGGATGAGGGGGTGAAGACCAAGCGCGGCTTTGCTGTACTGCGGAGCCATTGCTTTGCAATGCTGAAGGCAAGTAAGGAGGAACACTTGGGTTCGAATCCGGATCCTAATGCACTCACCCCGCACCACGATGCAACGAACGCAACGACACTTGTACGCTATTCCGATGTCGGAATCAACTAAGAGTGAGATAAGTTGTGCCGCATACATTTTCTTTCAACGCGTTGCGGAATCCCCTTGTATCGATCATCTTGACCATGGAGTCTTTCGGGTACAGCGCCGCAGAGGCAAGTGACGGCGCAAGGGCCAGGGCCAATGTCAATAGGTGAGGCAGCATATCGGTGAAAGGATGGGACCCTTCTTTGTGGGCCCTTTCCCTTACAGTATTTAGTTGTTTTAATATATTAATTCTCCAAGCTGACGTGGCAGGTGTGCTCTGTGGATTTCTCAGGGTGTTCGGCTGAGGTAATCGACTGCCACGTAGTCAAATGTAACCAACTGGTGCGGGAGCGATTATTGGTCAAACCCACGCTCGTCCTCCCAACAAAAATCACTTGTGAGGTCCAATCTGATTCAATGGCCATGTCAAAGGCCTATCCACTCCCTTCTGACCTTTCGCCAACGACTGTCGCAAATACTGCTTCGCTGGTTCGAATCGTTGCCTTTGTCTTTATTTCTGGTGCTGCTATTGCATCCCGACTATTCGCTGTCATCAACTTCGAAAGTATTATACACGAATTGTAAGCCAATCTACTCCACTATTGTATTGTTTCTGACGTGCCCTCACACCTCAGTGATCCATGGTTTAACTAGTATGTCCCCGTCTGGGATGATTTGAATGCAACACTCATGTGTTGGTTAGTCGCGCTACAAGAGTACTCGCGTCAAAGGGTTTCTATGTGTGTGTCATCGGTTCATTTTGGATTTCTTGGCTGATGTCGAAGCAGGAATTCTGGAACTGGTTTGACCCCACAGCATGGTACCCGTTAGGTCGTGTTGTTGGCGGTACAATATATCCTGGCATCATGGCTACCAGTGGGGTCATCTACAACGTTTTGCACTCTCTCCATCTTCCTGTCGACATACGGAATATCTGCGTACTTCTTGCTCCCGGTTTTAGCGCCCTCACAGCGTGGGCAACTTACATGTAGAGTGATGTGTCCATTCCTACTTTCTCGTATTCACGCCTCGTCGTAGGTTCACAAAGGAGATGAAGGACGAGAGTGCTGGCCTTCTAGCTGCCGCCTTTATCGGCATCGTTCCCGGCTACATTTCACGCTCCGTTGCTGGATCATATGACAACGAGGCCATTGCTATATTTCTCCTCATGTTCACGTTTTTCCTCTGGATCAAAGCCATGAAGCAAGGCAGCGCGCTCTATGGAACCCTTACGGCATTATTCTATTTCTATATGGTTGCGGCTTGGGGTTGGTGAACCCTCCACTTGATTCGCTTGGATGTTGATGTACGAACACTTCGCAGGTGGCTACGCGTTCATTACAAACATGATCCCGTTGCACGCACTCGCTCTCACAGTGATGGGTCGTTTCACGAACCGTCTATATGTGGGCTATTCCTCGTGGTACGCTATCGGCACACTCGCGAGTATGCAGGTGCCCTTTGTTGGTTTTCAGCCTGTCCGTACTAGTGAACATATGGGCGCTCTAGGTATGCTGATAACTAGTCTTGACGCTTCATGTCTATTGACCTCGCCCCAGGTGTCTTCGGCCTTTTGCAGATCGTTGCATTTGTTGAGCTCGTGCGATCTCATGTGCCCTCGAAGCAGTTCCAACAGCTGCTATTTGTTTCTGTAATCGCAGCCGGCATCCTCGGTGCATTAGCCATCGTCGGTCTAACTTACAAAGGATGGATCGCACCCTGGACCGGGCGTTTTTATTCCTTGTGGGATACGGGTTACGCCAAAAAGTGCGTGATTGTATCCGTGTTAAGATATTTCCTTCATGCTCGCCCTCAGGTACATCCCCATTATCGCTTCTGTGTCCGAACACCAACCTACTGCGTGGCCATCCTTCTTTATGGACCTCCATTTCCTTATCTTCCTCTTTCCAGCGGGGGTCATCCTGTGTTTCAAGGAACTGCGTGACGAGCATGTCTTTGTGATCATCTACGCACTTGTGTCAAGTTACTTTGCGGGCGTGATGGTGCGGCTGATGCTCACACTCACCCCGATCGTTTGCGTATCAGCGGCAGTCGCACTTTCAAGTGTCCTAGATACCTATATCGACCCGATGGAACCAGACTTGTCGGAGGGTGATAAGGTTGAAGCGGCGAAGAAGGACAAGTCTGCTACGACTCCCACATCTAGCGCGTCCGTGGCAGAGCTTCTGGCGGACGTGGTGACGTCAGGCGGTTCCGCCAGCAAGAAGGCCAAGTATGCACGTCGCGGAATCGTTGGCCTCGACACACGCGGAGCGATAATTCTGAATGCTCTGGGGATGTTGCTATTTTTCGTTGTGCACTGCACATGGGTAACGTCTACTGCGTACTCGTCGCCAAGCGTCGTGCTCGCGTCCCACTCACAGGACGGGCTACACATCATCGATGATTTCCGGGAGGCGTACTATTGGCTCCGCCAGAACACACCGAAAGACGCTGTTGTCATGAGCTGGTGGGACTACGGATATCAGATTGCTGGTATGGCGGACCGCCCCACTCTCGTCGACAATAACACATGGAATAACAGTAAGTGTTCCGAGGTATACCTTTCTTCTTGGGATGAATCGTTTTTGTAGCTCACATTGCAACGGTGGGCAAGGCGATGTCCAGTCCAGAGGAAGTCGCGTACCCCATCTTACGCAAGCACGACGTCGACTATGTACTGATCATCTTTGGTGGTCTAATTGGTTATTCTGGTGATGACATCAACAAGTTCCTGTGGATGGTACGCATTGCGCAGGGTGTCTGGCCGGATGAAATCCAGGAACCGCGATACTTCACCCCTCAAGGCGATTATCGCGTTGATGACCAAGCATCAGCTACAATGAAAAATAGTCTGATGTACAAGATGTCATATTACCGGTGAGTTTGCGGCGCAATGACCTTTTGGGGGCAGCAGGTGACTGATTGATTCTCTCAGCTTCAACGAGCTTTTTGGCGGCGGACAGGCACAGGACCGGGTGCGCGGACAGGCGATTCCCAGCCCGGGACCCACTTTGGATTATCTCGGTAAGCCTTGGTTCGTCAACCCTCACCGTAGAGTTGTGTTGACCAGCACGAACAGACGAAGCATTTACGTCCGAGAACTGGATTGTAAGTCTGCGTTTTCATCGTCTGATGACAACATTAGTGATATGGTGATTTCGTAGGTCCGCATCTATCAAGTAAAAAAGGATGACCCTCTCGGCCGGGACTTAAAAAGTGCGAACGCGTTTGACCAGGGTAAGAAACGCAAGCGGACGCGTCCACCTGTTCGTCGACGTGCTCTGGCGTAAGCGTAGATAGATTTGTGTTCTCTGTCTCCGCGTAAAACCGAAATTACGCATAATTTATGTGTGTTGATCTCTTCACGTGACTGAAACCGTCGGCCGGTTGAGCGTTGAGCGTTGCTTTGCTTTGCGCATACAACTGCTGCTCGCTACAGGCGTATACCTTGATTGTGTCTGCGCTGGGGCTAATAGTGCCAGTGATCGCGATGTCCAGTACGCAAAGACAGGCCCTACCAACTCAGCCTGATGCCGCACATGTTTCCCGCCTTGTCTCATCCATCGTCGTGAATGCTAGAGAGGCTGACTCGCTCAGGTGCGTCCGCCACAAACAACTACCACTATAGGTGATCGTGGCCGTAACATATTCTCAGCTCTTTGACGCCACGACTCGTTCGTTCCAGGGTCGAAAGTAAGTTGGGAGTCCTCAGTGGGACACTTGATACCCCCGAATATAAAGCGCTCGTGAAGCGCACAATTCGTGATGCAATGGTATCCGCCTCTCGTCCTTGTCCCCGAGCGCAACATGCGCTAATTACGCCTAGCAACGCGAATGGAGCCCGGAAGTAAATGAAAATATGAATAGCAAGATGAAGAAGAAGAATACTTCGAAACAAAAGCTCGGCGAGAATGGAGGTTCATCAACGATTAAGTCAGTCAAGTCCAAGGTGCGCAGAATAAAGCTTTCCCAACCGTTATAATTCACCCTCTCTTCCAGGAAACTATTACAGACTCCGAACGTGAGGACGAACCTGAGATATCCATTCAGTGCGGTGTGAAACCGGATACGGGAGCGGATAATGGCGAGGTACATAAAATTGATGGCAAGGTGCTTCATCTGCTTTCTCAGTGTCCGCGCAGGGGAAGGTCGTCCGCCCCAATTCTAAAACAAAGTCCTCCAAGGCCGACTCCAAAACCAGCAGGGCCACCTCATCATTCACCAAGACTCTACATTTGGGATCAAAACGCAAGCTTTCTCGGTCACTTGCACCACAGGTCTGAACCCGTACTATGCTTTTTAACCCCCTATCGCTCCTGAGCACCTTACGCAGAGCGAGCCGGATGTGGACAGTCCCGACAAGATGCCAAAGGTCACCTCGTCATCGCACCGAATAGCGGACACTAAGGTGCATACTCCTGGCATTTCCTGGCCACTAGAGGTGTTGATCATTTTCCCTCTTAGAAGAGTGACTCGGAAATGTCGTCACTAGAAGATGAACTCCCGAAGAAGAAGGCTCGGGGCAAAACCAAGGTTGTACCCGCCCTTTCTATTCGCCACGCTCCGACCTCACCTTACCGTCTGAATCCAGAGCTTAGAGACTGGGAAACCTCGGGCGCAATCGAAACGCTCCAAACAATCTTCCCATGGCCTCTCTAGAGATGAAGAAACCATTAAGCGTTTGAAGGTCCCCACCCTTCTCGACCTAGTGGGCCTGTACCTGCCTCTTACTCACATAACTAGTCCCTCGTTGTAGCGTGCGGCGTGCGAAAACAGTGGGCAAGAGAGCTAGACGGCCTGAACACTAGCGCACAAATCACTCACATCCGCAAAATACTCAGCGATCTTGGTATGGTGGGGCGTCTTAGCATGGAACAAGCGCGGGACATTCGCGCCCAGCGTGAACTTGCACAGGAACTGGGTGCGTAAGTGGAAGTCACCGAAGTCATGCCAGTTTTTTGAGATCCTTGGTTACCCAGATGATGTGCAGAAATTCGAGAGGGCTATTGTCTCGGGTAAACCGTTCAAAACTGAAAGTACAAGCAGACGCACCGCAAAGCGAAGTAGTTGTAATGTCGATGACGCCAGCGACGGTTCGAATCCTGAAAGTCAGAGCGTATCTGATCATGAGCCACCCAGGACGGTAAGTTGCGTCTTGGCCCTTACTCTATTGTGTTCTGATCCAGACAGAATAATGCACGGCGGAGTATCATGGCGTTCCTCCAGGACCAGAGCTCGGACGACGACTGAGTTTGCATCTCCCAGCTGATCTTTCTTCTCATGTTTGTTACGGTTTCCTGTAACATCGCATCACCACTCCTATCCACATACCGGGTCCAGGTGATTGCGGACCGTTACCAGCAGTGTGATTCCTATGCCATGCACTAGTACTGATCTCGAACAGATTGCGCTGGTCAATGTACATGTTGCGTTCCAATTCCAGTATTGGTATGAGATTCATATACCTAGAGAAACCATTTGCAGAGCGGACCACTCCAGCTATTGCAAACGAAGATGCGGGGAGCCTACAAACAGACTACTTTGCTTCCCAAACCTTTCCCTAACTAGGATATCACTGTCACCATTAAGACTACTAGCCTTGTGCCGTCTTCAAGTGTGCTCAGGGACATTATATACGAACAGGTGATTGAGAATGGCAGGGGTGGATGTGACTTAGGAGAGCAGGGAAAGGGTTCAATACAACCGGGAGAGGTGACCGGGATATGGAACGTTCAGTCCTCTCCGAAATGGTAGTGGACCATCTGGTCCAACGTCAGACTCGAATGGTCGATTGCTCATTTGGATTTACCAAGGACCGTGATCCTACCAGTCCAAGTCTGGTGCACTTTCTCGCTCGCCTGTCCTATTCGCTCGTTGCATGTAGTGCGAGTCCATATCGGCCATATCACCCGTTGACATACAATGACAATGCTCTATGATGTCAATGCCTTCCATGCACCAGATTTGTTGAGACACTACAAACTAATAACAAGATGGAAGTGCTTTGACAAACTATGGAGCTGGGGGGGCATTGTGTGATCGAACCGAACCGAACTGATCTGATGTGTGATGAGGATATCTCGTCATCGACATCCCTTGTGGTGTGAACGTTAAGGGCCCCAAACCGACCCCAGTTCCGCCTCTGCTATTTTGAGTATAGATCAGAGTATATATACTCAAGAAACAGAGATCCTAGATGGGGTGTAACAAGGACAAATTTGCGACAAAATTCAGAGAATCGATGCGATAATTGTCATCTCCGACGATCACAGGAAAGAGTGGGTCATCTTGAAAAACGAGCGCCCTCGGATCTTGCAGATCGTACTGTGGCCAGGTGATTTCCAGGTTACCGTTGGGGTCCAAGTTTCGCGTAAAGTAAATGATATAATCTGTCAGTTCTCCGCCGCCAAACGAGTTCACAAGGTCTGTTCCGTGTGCCTAGACGTAGGTGGATACATCATATGTTTTTGTTGGGGAAGGTTTTGTTGTAAAGCTCACCGCTCCAATGAAGGGCATGTCCTTGCCACGTTTATGAACTAAGGGTGAGGGGATTTAATAACTGAGAACTCGAGTTGAGCAAAACTGGACATACAGAAGGCCCAACTCTTCTGCTTGCTGGCCCGATATTTCAAGAAGAATCGACGAGGGCCATGAAATACGATATCACCTTGGATTGCCGCAATCCGCTTGAATTGAGCGCCTAACCACATGCTTTCAATTCGGTGCCATAGAAGAAGGAAAAGCAAGCTCACTAAGTATGTTCCTTAACCCTGTATCGAAGGGACACCCCGCTCTGGGGTCGCCTGTGTAATATTGCAGGAGGAGGTCTATCTGGCTTTGGGGAGCCGTAGGCAACATGAAAGACTTGAGGTACTCCCCCACGTGAGCCGTGGTGCTGCCGCCTCCTTCAGCTTATTTGACAAACGAGCATATATGGAACCCACGTGAGATTCAAAGAAGATAGTGAGAAGAGTGAGCCCTCATCGTCACAATTGCCTGTAATGAGGTGAGAATCTTCCCATTTACGACTTGTAAGTGTCTCATGCCTGTGATCATGGGTACGTTTGCCACATGGCCACGTACGACAGCATGTTGTGGTGGTTCCGTGAGGAAAACGCCATCGACACGAGGTAGCCAAGCCAGCGCAAGCCCCTAAAAATCCAGTAAGAAATTGTTACCACTGATGGGACATCTGCTTTAACCTGGTATGCGAAAAAGTCCGGCGAGCTATCCATCGCATATTTCAACCTAGCATATGGGATGCTACGCAGACACTCCAGAGTATCATGACTTTTGTCGCAAGCCGCATTCTTGACAAAGATGTCATAATACGGCTGGCCATGCTCGATGTCTCCAATGGGAATGGGACCACCAGACTGCATGATCGCGCCTCGGAATAGGCCCTCCTGAACGCCCTTGTTCACCAGCATGTGAAGGGCAACAGAGATGGCACCTGCGCTTTCTCCCCAACTGGAGAATCATAAGAACTCGCCCAGAGAGAGACAGAAAAACGGACTGACATTGTGACTTTGGAAGGGTCACCGCCAAATGATGAAATGTATTTCTGTACCCATTTCAGGGCGAGGCGTTCTTTCAAATGGATGGGTGTGATAATCTGATCAACAAACAGGCGAAGTTGGACTCACGATCTTGAAGACCAAGGTTGCCTATCTTCGCTTCCTTGACTTCTTTCCCAGGTAAAAAGCCAAGCGCTACCAGGAGGCGAGTTCCAATAAGAGTACAGGTAGCGAGAAGGGAAGGCGACCCACCAGAAACGCTAATAGGTGTGGGTTTCCAGAGCCAGCTGAGTTATTATGATTCAGGTGTCAACTCACCGGTAGTTCATACTGACGAAAACAACTGGTTCTCCGATTTCAATGGAGCGGGCGACGATGACCCCGCCATCGTAACTTACCGAGATCTCGCGATAAGAATCATCAACCCAACAGCCCAAAGCGTGGCACGTACTTGGCGGTTCCACCTATTTCGAAGCCGCCTCCAAAAATCCACTGAGTCATCCTATTTGTGAGCAATCACTATTGACGTTGTAATTACTGACACGGTGCTTACAACAATGACAGGAAGATTCGACGCCTCTGTTGCGTCTCCTGGCGTGACAACGTTGATCGTCAAGCCTTGTGACAGAAAAGTGAAAGTGCTCCTGAATGCGAAACGTGCAATGGCATAAGACTAAGAGTCTTACAATCCTCGTTGTCTACGGTCACATCTTCATACAGCCTCGCGACAATATCGGTTAAATCCCTTTGTAAACGTGGGTCTAGCCCTTGGGGTATCACCATGCGCTGTTGTAGACACGATGGCCCAAATCTATGGACACCGTAGTTACCCTCATAGGGTGGAAGAGGGTCTGGCAGGCGCAGGCGCCGATTACCCGTGCTAAACGGACGTATGTCGATCCATTGGTGATAGTAGCTAATAGACGGAGCTTACGGAGGCTGTGCGAAAGGAATGCCCAGGAAGCGGGCAGTCCGAGCTATGCAAGTCCCGGTGAAGGTCCCGTTGTCGAGTTGTGCCTCTGGAGGACCACGACCGTTGCAGAAACCAGAACCAGTTCCCACGCCGGTGTGCTGAATCACGAAGGGTTTGACCGTCGCAGCAAAGGCGAAGAACGCCTGTTCTGCGAACAAGCCAAAGAAAAGGCGAGCTACTCGCATTTCAGGGACGTAAGGGGAAGGGATAAGGCCGATAAGGCGTCGTGGCCGAGGACTTTTAGAGCGTTGACTTGGCGCTGCGATTGGCGCGCGTCACCCTTCGATTCATCAAGATAAACCACCAGCACCAGCCTAAAATCGGGCAGGGCCTCCGTTTCGACGATGATGGGTGCATTGGGACCAGCGACATGTATCCAGAATGATTGTTCAATCCCACAGCCGGTCGCCGTCATCGGCAAAGTACGGATCTGCAAACCCGCTGTGCGTTCTCCACCATGGTTTACAGTGTGCGGACCACATCCAGATAACAGGACCAGGCACGCACACTTACAGGAACAAGTAATACTGTACAGTAGATTCCCACACAACCCAATCGACCGCATTACGTGAACGGGATTCAGAGCTCCTGCAGTGGCATACACGTAGTTCGTCGGAGATGTAACGAGACGTGTTCCTTGCATCCAGTGCGACGCACACAAAAGACATGATTACTGTAGATTATAGTCGGAAAGTGGCAACTCGGGCTGCACGTTTATGGGATTGATGAACGACGGAATGACGGCGGAACTTAGAACCCCTCGATCTCTACCTGGACCACGGCAGTTACGGGACAGGCACAACATGTCTCTTACAGTGACTCCGCATTGGATGTAGGCCGTTCCTGGCGATTTACTATAGTGCGACATCTCCTGGGCACCGCCCCAGTGGAACAAACCCAACCACCTTTTCTGGCGAGAAGGAAATTGGGGGCATAGAAAGAAGGTGGCGGTGATAGCTCAACGTAGAGATAACGGTTTGTCCGAGTACCGTTTGCTCAGGAGGATGCGGCAAAGAAATAGAAAACAAGAGCAGTATAAGTATTGTACATAACGATTTTTTTTTCTGACACGGCGCTCTACTCTATCGTCTGCACTAAACTCTGGGAGTGCCAGATCGTTCCCGATGGCAGATGCGAATGCATGTGTATCCGGGGTGGTGACATCGCAACAACCATTTCAGTGGACGTTGACGTCGTAACAGATACTCCACGCTTACGTGTAATAACAAAGCAAAATTGGGAAAGAAATAGGATAATAGTGAACGACGTGCTAGCTTATGCATGAGGGATGTTGTCATTAATGGCTTTCAGGAGATCAGTCGCCGCCTGTGCATTTCCCACCTGAGCCCACAAAAGAGACAGGGAGATTCGTTGCAGCCCAATTTAGCTCGAAGAACTGCGCGCCAAGTGAGAAAGAAACGCACCCGCAAATTGTAATGTATCGTTCCACTGGGCGTCAACACGCTAAACCGTAAGTACCTGGGATCCTGAGCGATCGCGCAGCTCATCCCCCGGAAGAGCGTTACATTTAGCATGACCGCATATACGGCGTCCTTCCTCATCACTTTATGAGAAAAGAAGAGAACAAAGGGTCAACTTCAATATCCCCAAGGATGTCAAAGTGATGGATGGCTCACCAAGCCTTGCACCTGTGCGGTCCACTTTCCGCCTATTGAGACGCAGTAGGCCTGTCCCGCGTTCTTTCCACTGGTTCTGTTCGCTAAGTATAAACAATTTTCCCCGCACGCTATGGATCGTCTCGTCCTCTTCCTCGCCCGTCAGAACTAAACAAACAACCAAAAAAATGAGATCGCTCTCTCCAGCACCCACGACGACGTTGCACTCACCCTCCTGCTCGGCCCATTTACCACTCGTGGCATTGTCGCCCCAGACACCCGGCCCTCCTCGGTCAGCCTCGTCTTCCTCGTCGCCACCTGAGCCAGAACCCGCTCTTAATCGTTCTCCGAAACTCTTCTCTGTGCTTCCCTCACGCCAGCTACTGCTTTCAATGCCTTCACCGGGAGTGTTACTCTCGCTATCGCCACGTGCGCGCTTTGCTGCGGGTGCACCACTGGCACCGAATAGGCCCTGGGCACCACCCGCTGCATATATGGCAAATGGATTCGACCGCGCTCCGGCACCCGGACCTGGGGAACCAGAGCGACGGACAGGGGAGCGTGCCCGTGCTGCGGCTGATGCAAATGGCGACGCAGCGGCGGAGGCGAAAGCTTCAAATCCGGTACGCTTGGCGGGAGTTGGACTCGCTGCACGCTGCACGGGTGAACTAGGAACCGTCTTGGGCGGAGAGCTGGGAAGGGAGGGACTTATGGTCAAGGTAGGAGCCACATTTGGGATCGTTGTTTGTGTTGTCGTGGTCGTGGTCGTGATTGTGGAACTCCTAGTGGGGGTGGACGAAGAGCTGAAAAGGCTGGGACCTTTCACAGCCGCGAAGGGTGATCCTGCGTTTGCATACGCAAGGAAGCCGCCACCGCTCTATGTGAATATTAGCGTACACAAGACATCATAAAAATGTTCGAAATAGAGGACAACTCACAACAAAGCCAGACACAGGCTTAGATCGAGGCGACGCAGGCGCACTTGGCGGGTGGGCATCCGACCCGCTCTTCTTCCTCGCTGGCTTCTCCTTTTTCTCCTTGTCTTTTTCTTTCTCAGGTGGTGGGGTTGCGCGTTTAGCCTCACGTGGATTGGGATCCAGATTGCCGTCTTCGTCCTCACGAGGACGTTTCGCTGTGCCGTCAGCTTCAGGTAACGGCGGTGTGGGACGCTTGGTCTCCCGTGGACTGGGACCCACACCTGCCTCTGCGTGGGAGTGTGACTGAGTTTGGTTGTCAATTTCATGCGTACGTTGTGCCTCGGGTTGTGAGATGGGTTTGGCGGAGGATGTGGCGGGAACTTCGACTTCTTCAGTTGAAGAGGGAACAGCGGCGGTCTGTGGCGCAGCAGCGGAAGGAGAGGCGGTCGTTTCTCCTACTGGGGACTTTGCATTGACATCCTCAGCAGCGGAGGCTTCCACGATATCAGATTGATTCTGTGATTCAGGGCTCGTAGCAGCAGGTGTGAGGAATGAGGTCTCGATTTCCGTTTGTGCTTCCAAGGGCGCGGCACTGTCAGGCGCCGCGGGTGCCAAGGCGGTGTCGCCACTGTCTTGAGGCACAGTCTGGCCATTACGCCGGCTGATATCATCAATCCCTTGAGACACTTGAAGGACTTTCGTTTCGTGCGGTGGCGATGGGTGTGGCGAGGGAGTTGGAACTTCATGCTCTAACGCATCGACAAATTCTTCCTCTTCTTCGTTGTCATTTTCATCGACCTCAGCGGGGGTGGATAGCGCACGGCTCTTCTTCACAGGGGACTGCGAACGATTGTCGTGCAAGGTGGGCTCGTGTCCCTACCTTTGCGGTCAGAGGGCTGCAGCAAGTGGAGAGCCAAGGACGTGTGTTGGGTACACGCACGGTATCACCGGGATGTGGGGTTGTGGGCTCGATTGAGACCTCGCGTTCCCGCTTCTGTGGTATAGCAAGATCTACGCAGGACATGGAATGAGGATAACAGGAGCGTGTGCGGCAAGGCAGGCAGACAGAGGGGAACGCACCGGCACCGCGTGCAGCGCTGACCTCATCGTCGAGATTGGGGCACGGATTGTCTACTGCGGGCGTTTCGCTAGCGCTCGCCTTCGAGAGAGAAGCTGGAGACGAGCGTCGTTCCTCTGTATCTGGAGGGGTGCAGGTCTGGGACATGGTGGGATGGGATGGGATGAATGAACGAAAGAATGGAGGGGAAAGAGTGCGCGTGGTGAGCGAGAGCCCTCGGCATTGTATTGCCATTAATTGCCATTTCAGTCTCGCCCGTCCGTCCGTCCGCCTCGTGCAACCCTCGAGTACAATTGTATCGAGCACGCCTCGCCCCTCATCTCACCTCTTCCTGATCCACATCTCAAACTCGTACTTTACCCCTCGCTCTTCCTGCACGCCCCGCGGAACCTCAAACTCGACCCAGGCACTGAGCGCGTCGTGCGGCGCGCGCGCCCACTCTCCGCCTCCGCCGCCGCCTTCACCGGCTATGAAATTCGGCATGAACACATCGCAGTCTTCGAACGAAGGCTCGATGATCCGTGTGAGAAGGACCCGCTCCGCGAGCGGTAGTGCCGCGGCATAAAGCCGTGCCCCGCCAATCACAAAGACGCGGTTTGCGTCGGCAGCTTGCGCGCGTTCGAGCGCGGCGTCGAGGCTCGACGCCAGAATCGCCGCGGTGGGCCCATCGGTGTCGGACGCGCCGGAACTGTTCTTTTTTGCATCTGCCCCCGCGTTCGTCCCTTCACTGCTCCTCCAACAGATTCCCAGTCAGTCCCACAGATCTCGCCACATGAAGAGGGAGCCTCCCACGCACAAATTGTACTCTGCCTGCTGAGATACGACCAAGTTGATCCGCCCCGCGAGCGGGCGAAAACGGCGTGGAATGCTCTCCCATGTCATGCGGCCCATCACGACAGCATTCTTCTTGCATTCGCCGTCCGGAATATCACCTTTTCCAGTCGTCACTCGAGCAAAATATTGCATTTCCTGCGGCAGGCGCCAAGGCAGCTTGCCCGCTTGCCCGATCCCATTATTCGTTGTCGCGGCTACGATAAGCGTTACACGGTTCATCGAAGTGTGCCAATCCACGTTGTACTATTTCGACTTGGGACTCTTGGTTGGTGGATCAAGATCAAGTTTTGTGAGAGGACAAGATCATCAGATCGAGATAAACGCGCAAATGTAACGTGTCTATTCACTTTACTGTACGGATACCGTAATTGAGTTCAGCGCCTGCCCCCCTAAACATTAATATTACACACGGTCTGAACAGACCGAGAACATAACAGTATTTAGGTGGACCCCAATAGAGACCAAGACTGGTAAAGAACATCATTCAAACAGAAGAATAACACTGGCCTGAGAAAAGTGCGCCTCTGATGACCACGAATGAGAAAGCCGGACCATATAGCGTGGTGTCGACCTACGTACCTGATAGTGGCGCGCAATGGACAAGGCAGGAATAAATATGCGTCTTTACTGTTCGGTGCGTGTGTAGAAGAAGGCATTTCTATGCGTGTGTTGGGAAACAAAAATAAGGAGATCAAGTGGGATTGCCGTGTGTGGTGAATTTAAGATATAAGTAGAACTTGTGGAGGTGATAATACAAGTGATGGACAAGAGAGGAGAAATGGATGAATACAGGCCTGGGGATGGGGGAGCGAAGATATACTGGGTCATTGAAACTCGCCGTTTTTAGCTGCTGCACTTGCGGTTAGTCGCTCGCTGGCGAGCGCAAGCATACTTCTCAGGCTGCGCTCGAGCACCGGCTTGATTAATACCCTGAAAAGGACAGCCAATCAACCCACCCTTCTCAAGGTCACCGAAAACCTAAAAAGAGGAAGAAAACAACAAATATGAGTCACGTACCTGTCCACCCCCGCTGCAAGGTACTCCTCCTGGTCAGACAGCAGTGCGTTCCCTGTCACACCGACCACGAAGTCATTTCTTCCCGCCTTTCTTAGCTTCGTGATCATGGACAGGCCGCTCATAATTGGCATCTGATTGTCCAGAAATACGACGGCAAACGGCCCATGGGGGCTAAGCACCATCTCGAGTGCAATCTCCCCATTCTCTGCGGTTGATACCTTACAACCAAGCCGAGTGAGCAGGCGAGTCATCAGTGTCCGCGTCAGCGTATCGTCGTCCACTACAAGTACCCGCAACCCCGGTGGAACCGTCGTGGGGGCCCCGCCTGACCTGCCCAATGACAGCCGTAGTTGGGGTTGGGCCTGTGGGATTGGTGTGTCGTTCGAGTTTGCTAGCACGGGAGATGGAGGTGGCGGCGTTTCAGAAGTCGCAGGTACGTCACGTATAGACGGAGTCCGGCGAGGTGGCCCCGGAGGGCCCAACACAGGAGAAATAGGTGATGGCAACGACCGGGATGCCAGTGACAGTGGAGATGGCACCGTCAACGTGTCGGCTGGGTTCCCCGCCTCCTCCTCTGGCGTCGTGGCGAGTGCGAGCGCGTCCCTGATGGTGCGTGTGATCACCGAGAGTGACCCATCTGCCTTGGGCCCAATTTCGACTAGTCCACCCTGCTCCATGAGACTATGCATTGCAGATGAACTGTGTTGTGACCCTGAGGGTGACAGAGCCCCACAGCCACTACCATCGGGTAGTACAACACTTGCTGTCGGCGTCGGCACCTCGATGATCGGCCTCTGCATGGGGGAGAAATCACGGGGGATGCTGCTCATAAGATCCACTGGGAGATGGCCACTCCCGCCGTTTAGAAGCTCCTCTTCATCTAAGGGTGGTAGGGCTGGGGTACGTGATACAATCGCTTGTGATCCGACCCCAAGCACTGCAAGCAAACGCACGATGAGCAAACTGAGAGAGGACCAGATCAATGGGAGTTGGCCGTACGGAGCTCGACCCAGAACGTGGAACCCTTGCCGACACGCGAGATAACGCCTAGCCGTCCACCACTGCGCTTGACTATCTGCCTAACAAGCGCAAGGCCTAGGCCAGTTCCCTTCCCTCCTTGCTGCTTGCCTTGCTCTGTCTGATTGAACGCCGCTGTGTTTACAAAGAGGGGTCGGCATTACCATGCAACTCAAGGAAATAAGACCCACAGAAAAGCTTTGACTCGACCATTTCTTTGGGCGGAATCCCGTATCCAGTATCGGTCACCTCAATTCTAACCACAATCCGATCCCTCTGTGGCTCATGAGACCGATTGTGTCTATCAAGTGAGCGCGCTGAAAGCCCGGGCGCATCGCTCAACTCTTCGCCTCCTTTCTCCCTACTCGCTCCCTCCTTCGCGTGATGTTCCGGAGACAAGTTGAGATGCGAACACGCAGGCACGATCAGTCGCGTTGCGATGCGTAGTTGACCGCCGGGAGGTGTAAACTTGCAAGCATTGCTCGCTAGGTTGGTGATGATCTGCATCAACCGCGTCTCATCGCCTACCACGAGCCCGTCACCATCTTGTTCCCGAATCTTTTCAGGGTCGAGGCCGCGCGCTACACACACCGCATCCCGTGCAACCTATGTTCTGCAGTCAGACGGCCTGACCGTACGAGTGCAGCAGACGAGGCCCGAAAGGAAACGACCAATCACGAATCAGGCCAGGGAGGAGGGGGAGGGGATGGTGTACAGACGGAAGAGACGGACCTTATCAATGCAGGGATCAAGATCCGTCACAAGCTCAAGATGTCGTGCATCCGTCGCGAGACGGAGTGGTACAAACAAGCCACGCATGACCTGATGGAACGAGTATGGTCTAGACACAGACTCGAAACGACCGCTATCCATCCGATTGCTATCCACGGCAGGTAATGCTTGATATCAACAACTGCCGCGTTAAAGCGCACAAATGAAAATATCGAAACGTACAAATCCAGGACGTCATTGAGCACTGAGGAGTTATCGAGACGTTAGACAAGATTACGTGTGAGAAGAGAGGCCACATGCACTAGCCTTTGGACATCATGCTTAAGCTTCCTTCCAGCGCCTTGAACTCAATTTCCTGCGCGCGTGGCACGATTCCATAGGCTTCCATGTTCTGCACCGCGAGCACTACGTGTCATGACCGTATATCGGTGTTCGTATCATATCCCAGTTTCTGAACAAGAGGTGTGTCACTCACGGGCGGTGTTCAGTGGCACGCGGACCTGTGCAACCATGCCAATCAAGGTAGTCAGTCATGACTGACTAGGCGCCCCGCAAGTAAGAGAAACTCATCATGGAAAACATATCTGCAATGGTCGAGGAAGTCGCTTCAGACACAGCGGCACGATGTTTGATTGAAACAAAAGCGACCCACGATGTCAATCGACGTTTCGAATCTGCTGCGTTGCGCTCGTTGATCTGTGCCTTTTGCGTAGCGCGGAATTGCGCCTTGAGCTGGTCGCGTAGTATATAGAGTCTGCGCTCGGACTGCAGGTTATGGCGACCGCCGGAAATAAGAGTCTCTTAGTATTGGCACTTTTGAGGAGGATGAATAGACGCACCGTCTCGAGCATGTAGTGTACGCAGACCAAGAACCCTTGGAATATGACGAAATCCAGGACATCTGAGAGGAGCAGGAAGGAGAACATTCGTCAGAGAACGCGTTCCTGGAAATTTTGGACCGAACCCACTTCGTGTCCAAATTTTGCGGTGTGGGAGGACAACAGCGCTCGCACTAGAAGGACCAAAAGGTGTATTGGGAAAGCAGAAAAGAGTCGAGTGAATGAGGATATGCAATCAGAAACTGTGGGACGGACACAAGTGTTTACTTACAAGCAAGCCCAAACGATCGCACAAATGACGGCAGCCAAGCGCTTCTGGCGTAGACCAAAGAGTGCCACCGTTGGCACGGCGCACACAAAGCTGAGAGAAAGACATGATCTATAAGGATGGCAGAAGCGACAAGAAAGAACATACTAGAACATGCTTAGGAAGTCCCTCTTCCCACAAGTGAAAAGCGAAAAGTTCTGGTTGTACAGACCACAAAGGAAGCTAGTGACAGCTGACATGAGAGCTCAGAATGTTCAGAGACCCATAAGGTGCTCTTACATGTACAAAACTTGATAGACGCCCCTGCGTGATGTGTCAGCGGGCCAAAGAGGGGGCAATTATCGGGGCTAGAGGACCCACCACGACCAGATGGAGACAGCAAGTACGACTTGGTATGCGTTTGGGCGGTCGCGTGGCCAATCATAAATGACGAGTGCAAGGACTGGGAGGGTGCAAGCAGGCGCGATCTGGAGCAGCGTCAGTGTCAGTGAGCGAAGGAAATGCCGCGGGGAAATGCCACCACGTGTTGCGTACCCCATAGAGAAATATTTTGTCTATAAGTAGAACAGGGCCTGGAACTAGCGCAGCGTTGACCGCCCAGTTGACGACAAGGAACAGGGAAGACCAGATTGCGAGGGGCTGGGACGAGAGCCGCACACAAGAAGGGTGAGATGTGGAAGTGTTTACACGATTCTGAGAAAGCGACGCACTTTACGCATGAACCAGTTCTCCTTGACATAGTGCAGCTCCGACTTTTGATTGGGAAATTTTGGAGAGAAAAAGGTGACGATGGCAGGAAAAAGACGCCACCTGAGAATGACGAAGGGGGTGCAGAGGCCGTGGCCAGTGTGGGGAGCGAACGAGTCGGGATCGGTGCTCGGGCCGGCGATGGGGTGACCGCCAGACCGGTCAAGCGAGACGTCGTGCTCGGATAGCGAAGCAGACGACTTGATGTCGTCCGACCAGTCTCGGTCAACGACGACCTCGTCAACCTCTGCATCATCTCCGCACTGATGCCCCCCCTGAGAGTCACTGCGAAGGCGGACTTGGCTTCCCGATGCAGAATCTTCGACGAGGGATGAGGTGGAGGGAGAAGTGCCCGCACCGAGGCGGCGACGAAAGCGGGCCCAGTGGACGCCGAGTCCATTGCTGCCGTCGATGCGGATTGTCTTCTTCGGCTTGTCGCAAGTGGTGGTAATGGCAACCGCAGGAGGTGGCAGGACAGGTGCCTCAGGGTCAGAGTCGGGCTCATCAACGGAAACAGTGCTGGTATGACGCCAGCGGCGGAGTGGTTCGAAGGGCTTTCTCTCACATGATTCCCTACGTGGAGAAGGGGTAGCCATGGGTGTGTCTTCAGACGTCCATTTGGTCCAAGACGTTGTAATCGCTGTTGTGTTATCCGAAACCGCGGTACCGGAAAGAGAACGGGACTGGCTTGGGGAAGACTGTGCTGTCATGAGACAGGTGGAGCGGGGCAATTGGGAATCCGAGCGAGTCTGGGCCCAAAGACCAGATCAACGACGTCCGATGTACCACCGTTCTCAAGTTCGAGGTGGCGGTGCGTTCGTCCCCTTTCCTTGTTCTGTTCCACAGGAGGCAAAGCGGAATATCAGCTCAGCACATCTTGGTATTGCCAAGACAATATCCCAACTGTACAATGCACGATCGTACTATTCGGTATGATGTGTATATATGTACGGCGCCCAGAGCCGGACTAAACAGTCTCGGAAGCAGAAGATAGATACAGGGCAGTACCTAGGACAACCCTCATGGATTTCGGAGGTGTTGATAAGGCGGATGTGTCAGCCGCATGCATGCATTTGTGGCCATGGCCGACCTCATGTGAAGAGAAGAAGTTTAACGAGCCCCGTGTCGACGGGACGGGCATCGATTCACCCACCGCTGGTTGATGGTGTATATACTGTAACCTCTCGGTTGCTGCTGCTGCTGCTCACGATACGTGTTACGTGGGTAATTCGTCCAAAAAAGGAAGCACTGACACATCGCCACCTCAGCAACGACCGACGGTGTCAAAGTCGTCTCAACCATCGGCGAGCCACAAAAGAGAAATCAAGACCGACTACGCGACGTCCACGTTTACCTAATTATCGACCTCGACCTGCCCTTGAAAATACCAGACAAAGAAACCATCGTACAATTCCACCACCATTCCCCAATTGCATGCATCCGTCGGAGTTTGGATTCTAGCACTGGTCCAGTTCTCGGGGGCATCCTAGGGCTTGCTCGACCTCGCATTCATCACCTCCCTCTACACTCCCCAGAAAAAACTATTCTGGCCCCCAGGAGTCTCTTTTTGACGACTCCAACCCGTCTTGTCCCTTGGAAATTTATTCTTGGCCGTTTTCGCTCCCCTTGGCCTCCCCCTCCACCTCGCCAAACGCCCGTGCCTCATGGCGACTTCTATCACTCTCAAAAATGGTGAACAGGTCAAAATCAATGGTAATTACCCATCATTTTGCCTTATTCTGCTCCCTAGGTCTCATACAATATATTTCGCATTTTTCCCCCCATTTTATCTATACTCCACAAATCAAGACCACGTCTACTGTTCCCCCAGCTGGTCCATTCGCGACGGCACGCCATATTCCGTCGCGCGCATCATGGAGTTCCTCTCTGCGGAGGTCGCGCAGCCCTTGCACAAGGGCAAAGGCAAGGAGCCTGCGCCTGTGTATACGCGCGTGCGCCTCGCGTGGTACTATCGCCCTTCCGACGTGAGCGACCGCCCCGTGGCGGACTCACGGCTTCTCCTGGCCGCGATCTATTCTGAGATCTGCGATGTCGCTCAACTACGTGCCAAGTGCTACGTCGTACACCGCGACAAGATTACCGACCTGGCGGGCTGGAAGAAGCGCCCGGATAGATTCTACTTTAACCGCCTATTCGACCCCTACATCAAGAAAGAGTTTGAGGTTATCCAGTCTAACGATGTCCGTAACCGTGCGTGTCCGTCTGTACCGGTGGAAAGAAAGGATGCTGATCATGTACCGTGTTTGTAGTCCCCACGCACATCCGTGATGTGCTCACCTCGCGTTATGAATACGTGGTGGCTGAGAAAGAAATTGTTCCTGACCTGACCGACACCCTCCGAAATTGTGACACATGTTCAAAATGGTGCCCTCCGTACGTCCCGTCCCCTCTCTCTGACCTCCCCATTCCTCATCCCCTCATATTCTCATGAAGACAAGAAACTGTCCGATGCGACCGTTGCAAGTCATTCTTCCACATGGGCTGTGTTCAACCACCGTTGAACGCAAAGCCTACGCGCGGCTATGGCTGGACATGTGGACCATGTTCGCGCGCACACGAGCAGGCGGTTGAGGGCCACGACGTGCGGCACGTGCCCTCGCCTGCCGCGAAACCCAAATCCCACGCACCACCGGCGCGCGGTCGCGGGCGTCCGCGTAAGGACCGCACCCTCGCGGAGAAGGAGGAGAGCGTGCCAGTGCGCGATTTTAAGATGTGGCCGTTCCGATATTTTGGGTCCGTTTCCTCCCCTACCGAACAATTCTCATGGGCGAGGCAGCGCTGACATGTTCATCAAATATCGTAGATTGCATACGGTCGCAGAAGATACCTTGGGTGAGCTATCCACTCAGTTGGCGTTTAATTTGGAAGGGGTGGCTGACATGTGTATGACCATCTCACCCAGATCCCGATGACCTCATATTTCCCCGGACTACGACACGGGTGGGCCCAAAGTATCAAGCGCCCATCCCCGCCCAAGATAGTCCACGTGACCCAGGTGTGCCCAGCTCGGACATTGTTTCCAACAGTTTATCTTGATCATGGTCTCACCTTAAGATACCCAAGAGCGAGGCGGGGAGGCAACTGTAGAGGTACAGAGCGTCGTGCACGATATGTCCGATGCACAGGGTGAGCACTTACTACATCTGCTAAACAGTTACCTCACACCGGTTTTCATGGCCTGTTGTCCTCCCTTTAGTTGCTGAGCGTGAGTCTCATCTACTTATCCCTGTGTCCAAACCCCCTTTATATAACGGTATGTAGTCGAGCAGCGCAAGTCTCGTCTAACCCCCAAGCAGAGCCTGCGCTCTAATGTCGACTGGCTCACTGAGGTTATTCGGCGTTTCTCTGATGCGCATGCCCTCAGGCAGGAACTTTCGACCATAAGTATGTCCAACGTGTTTCGCCCCGAAAAGGTACCCAGTCGTTTGTATGTTTTCCCTCAGACTTTCTCACTTTGTTTTTTGTTATTCCAGTGGAAGGCCGCAGAGACACGCTATGCCGATCGTGAGTGGGACCCCGACGAGATGGCAGCGTTTGAGGATGCCGTTCTTATCCACGGGGCCGAGCTACGTACCGTCCGTGACGAAGTTGGTACACGCACAATTAATGAAGTCGTGCGTTACTACGGGCACTGGAAAAAGTAAATTTCTTTTCCTTTCTTCCCCGTCCCATTTGACTCAAAGTCACCGAATATAGCACGAAACTTGGAGAAGAGAATCGAAGGCAACGTCTATTCGGCAACTCGAAAACACCGTCTCCGGCTGCGCACGCCTTACACTCGGGAGACGACTCAGACTCGGAAGGCTCAATAGTACGCATGCCCAGCAAAGCGCATGCATCGTGCGGCGCATGCCGAACGCGTGACACAAAGCTGTGGTGGAAGGCCCCCAAAGGCCTGCCGACGCCCGTGCTGTGCGATGCGTGCGGCATTTCATGGCGCAAATACGCGGATCTGAACCATCTCCGACCAATCCGCGAAGAGGCGGCCGCAGTAAAGCAGGGCAAGGCTGAAAAGAGGGAGGGTACGCCACTCGCGGGGTCGAACACGAAGCGCGTAAAAGTGTGTTCTCGTCCGTTGGCACGCGTGTGCTAGGGTTAACTGAGGGATCGGTGTCACAGACTAACGGGTCGATTTCAACCACTCCGCCGGCGACGGCGACTAATGGTGCCCCGCAGCACCGCTGTCTCGCATGCCACAAATTCGGATCTGGCAAGGTCTTCAAGTGCAAAGAATGCCAGACGCGCGTCCATTCCGGTGAGTCCTAGTCGAGCATGTGATGCGCAGTCGCCTGTCCTGGTATTCTGAGCGTCATCCTCTTAATCAGGTGCGTGTGGGATCGTCGATCCTGGTTCAATAGAGTCCTGGACGTGCGATCTCTGCCAAAACGAAAAGACCGCTGAGGCCTCGCTTGTGCGTCTTCCCGCCATTTGTGCTACTGGCATCACTAATTGCTTTTCGCCAGAATCCCGATTGCGTGCTCTGTGCTCGACCCAAGCGCGAACGCGACAAAAAGGCATCATACCCGCCTGCAGACTCGTTCCTGCGTGTTTGCAAGCCGACGGAGGGTCAGGGTTGGGTGCACCTCGCGTGTGCGGTCTTCGTACCGGAGTTAACATTCTCTGACGCAAAGCGCTTGCGAATCGTCGAGGGCATCAGCACGATTCCCACCCACCGATGGTCTACAGTGAGCAGCAGCCCCCCCCCTGTGCAATCTTGAGTTCTTTTCCCCTTGTGAGGGGTCGCTGACGCAAAACTACAATCCAGCGATGTGCCCTGTGTAACCAAGTCGGTGGTGCCGTCGTCCGGTGCGGTGACTGTCCGGCAGAGTACCACATCTCCTGCGCATGGTCACGCGGGTACAAGTTTGGTTTTGAGATCCAAGCAGTGAGTTCATCGTCGTGAGTATCGCAGCCGATACTAACACACACAACCCCCCCATCACGAAGACCAAAGCTGCCAAGCGGGAGCTTACCGCTTCGGTCTCCTTCAACAGCGTGTCAGGGACAATGCACCCCGTTGTGCGCTGTAAAGAACACGAGGCTAGCCGGCGCCTGCTCTTCGACATTTGCGAAACGAACGAGTACGGCGAGGTCCGTCTTCTCACCCAATCCTTTCTTCCCTTCTCTCCCTTACGCGTTCCTTTCTCAACTGCAGACGGCCCTCCAAGTGTACTGCAACACCTACAAGCAGGCTCAAGTCGCCCAGTCACATGCGCTCCTCCGCAAAGCGCGGCGGCTGGACCATGTTCTCGAGGAGAAAGACTCTAGTGCGCTAAATGGGCATGGGGCCGCTGCGTTGCCTGCTGCGGGCGGCGACAGCGGTACAGACCCAGAGTGCGCGCACTGTAAAACATCCTTTTCTCCCTTCTTCCACCCGTTACCACGCGCGGGGGCGTTCGCCTGTCACCGGTGTCACTTCGAGGGTCGGACCCAGATGCCACTCACCAACGGACGCATTCATGCACACGGACTCGGGCATAGTCTTTCATCTTAGTTCACACATGTTTTACATCCTTGATTTCTCTCTTTCTGGCTTTCCTTCATAGAGTAGTAGGGTACAACTGTGGGGGGATTGTACGATTACATTGATTTTGTCCGGTGTAACAATAATCATGAACACTTGAGTGCGAGATGGGTGCAAAATACATGTGGGCAGCAGAGACAAATGAAAAGTCAGAGAAGCAGGGGAGAGGGTGACAAAAAAAAACAGGTGGATATAGTGGACGGAACAATTTCATGGCTTCACCCGTTTGTAGTAGAGGACGTATGCTGGCTTGCCCTATAATCTGCGATCAGCAAAAGAAAAGAGAAAATGGAGCACAAAGAACGACTCACGACGACTTCCTTCGCGTTGGCTGGTGTCACGCGACTATCATCGCAGTATAGCCAGCCGCCTCTGGACGCAATAAAAGCGGTATCTACAATATATCACGTGATCAGGGGACGCGGCGGTCAGCAATCAAGGAGGCCACATACAGTGTCCACTACTCAGGCTACCAAAATGATTCGTCACTCCGTACAAGTCGTAACGGTACGGGGGTATCTGCAAACGGGGATCATCGGGCGGGTACACATGCGTGCCCGTGCGGTCGAAGCCAGGTGGGAGTGGCGGGGGCATGTAGTTGGTCAAATCTAAGCCCTTCAGCGGGAATTCGATGTGCTTTTCGATCTTGTCCGTGAACGGGCCCTTGAACGAGAAGCGTTTGAGGTGGATGAGTAGCACAGGTGGGAGCCGAGAAAGAGATAGCGTCTTGGTCGCTTTACGCAACATTTTGCATCGCGGGCAGTTCCTGGTCAGAGATTGAGATAACCACGACAAGCCCGAAGAAACCAGCATTTTTAACGGCTTACCAGGCATCCGCCTTTTCCATAACCTCAGTTTTAACAAACG
This sequence comes from Russula brevipes, assembly GCA_022496215.1. Classification (NCBI taxonomy): domain Eukaryota; kingdom Fungi; phylum Basidiomycota; class Agaricomycetes; order Russulales; family Russulaceae; genus Russula; species Russula brevipes. Next base: position 64,767 of record WTXF01000106.1, on the reverse strand, counting down.
CATCGAGACATTGTTGTATGTCGACCTTGCTGTTCTTCGTTGATGGTATCGGCAAGGACAAATACATGAAGCTGTTATACGTCGTTGACGTCTGTAACAATAAAGACTCTTGTTTAGTTGCACAAACTAATGGAGGAAGTCGACGCGACTCGCCTTGTGACATGTCATGCATTCTAGCCGATTCCGGAACTGTCCTTGGAAAAAATCCACGACGATACTGTCGTTCCGCATGCGATAGATCTTCCACTCCTGCTCGCTTGCGATCTGTTGTGGAAGCTTCTCAAGCTCCTCCTCCCGTGAGGCCGTAACTTCATACGTCGGCTTCTTGAGGATCCGGTTCAAGTCCTCATGCAGTCCATCAAGTAAGAAGCTCAGAAACTCCTGCGAATCGTGCTGTTCTGAACCACCAAACTGCCCGGCATGCTGACAGATGGAGCGCTAATGCCAGAGTCAATGGATCAGTCCGTGATACCGGAAGGACAAACATCTTATGCGTACGCGGAATTGGAAGGGCGAGGTATATGGCATCTCTCCATGCCATAGGTCGTGTAAAATGCTCGAAAATGCGTGCACAAGGTTTCCCTTGCTCCCCAATGGGTTCACCATGTTGACAGCGCTCTTCCATCTGCCGTCTGGGGAACAAAGACGTGGGCGCTCTGTGGTTTTTCCAATACAGTAAAGAAGGCGACAACTCACCAGTAAAGAACCGTGCAAAGGGCACGGTGGCACTCAAGCATTGGATAGTCGAGTTCATATAGCACGTGTTTCCTAAATTCTTCAGTCCCATGGTACCGATCTGCACGTCCGCCCAGTACGTCACTGGGTATTCTGACTGGATCGTTGGCGGTGGCGGAGCCGTCACAGGTACAGAAAACGAATGTGCATGATTCCGCGGGCGCTCTTTCGGGGCAGCGGCAACTGGTGGGGGCCGAAGGATGTGCTGCGCAGAGAGGTCAGGGTAATCGATAGGCGCGCGTGCGGCGAAACCGGCGCCCGTAAGCGTGAGTGCCTCCTGCGATTGGTCGTGGTACTCTGAACGCCGGCGCGAGAGTGGCCCTGGATGAAGGGATGCTTGGGGCGGTGAGACGAGGCCATAGTTGCCTGCTGAGCCATTGAAGGATGAGCCGGAGCTGTGAGTAACCACTGTGCGCGCGATCTGGGGGTATTGGATTGTGCCATTGGTCATTGTTTGTGGTATCGTGGTGGAAGAGAGCTACATGACTGAGCACAGAGACACGAACAGAGATGTAAGCGGCAAGACGTACTCCTTCGGATATGGTGCGAGGGTACGTATTTAATGACGAAACGGAAGGTGGGCGGGTCATGGTGGGCTTGCGCTGGATCCGGCGGACAGGCTCGGAGGGGGGATCATTGATTTCGGTGGGGCTACGAAGGGAGAGAACGTGGTCAGTGGACGGATATAAAGGTTCTGCAATAAAGCCGTACCGTGGCGAGGCGGCACCCTGATCGAAAGGGTTGCGGGAGTGACTGTCGGACGGAGGCGGAGGGCGAGCCCCAGGAGTCGACTCGGTCCCTGCCCTCGTCCGATTCGGTAATGGACTGCGTGGCACTGGTGGTAGGGCCCTGATAGACTCCGGTCTGGGGTTTGTCGTAGTGACGCCTGGCGGCGACGTGCGTGACACCTGGGGAAGTGGCGCTGGCGACTGCGGCGATGGTGGCACATGCACCTCTGCAGCTGGCGGTGCCACCGGAGGGATAGAGTTCGGTGCGGTATCCACAAACCAGTCCGCCACGACGAGCTCTTGGGTCCCAAATTCACGTTTCCACGTTTCCAGGCCACCAATGAGAAGCACTGGCACACGTTTGAGGATTTTGCGAAACGCGGTCTCGTATATTGCGCGTATAAGCCTAGCGACCGGGGCATCGGGCGGCCCTGGCGTTTCGGAAGCGTCGTCGTAGATGGCTATGAGGTCAAACTTGTCGCGGTTACAAAACAAAACCCACTCGTCGCGTGGCGCGACCGTGAGTGAGTCCTCGATCGTCTCGCCAGTTACACTGTCAGCGTGTGGACAGTACCATCAGTGCCCGGATGACGGGGAAGAGTGTAAGAAGCGTGAGGAGGCTCACTTTTCACGGAGAAGCACGGATGGCTCGATGCATACCACAGCGTCACCCCGAATATGCTCGTAATCGAACGCTTCGCGGGTACGTACGTCGAGCATAAGTACCTTGAGCTCATTCCTGTATATATAATCGTGCAGCTCGTGTGGTTCTGCCAGGCTCTTAACATGGAGCTCAGCGGGAGGGACAAGTGGCGAGCCGGATCCGCGAATGCGGAGTGACCGTTTTACGGGCGATGCGGGCCGACTCGCGAAGTGGTCGACGACGGGGGTGATGGGTGTGCTTGATGGACGCGGGCCAAGGTCGACAGGGAGGACAGGAAAGGACTTGGCACCGACACTGGGGGAGACGTCACCGGCCTGGTGAGTGCCGCCGGGCCGCTGGGGGGCTTGGCCGCTCGAGCTGTCTGTGGGAGGGCCGGTATCGGGAATGGCTCGTCGACTATCGATCTCCTCGAGCTCATCGATGGAGGGGAATGCCTGATTAAACTCCACGGGTGTAAGGAAGGACGTGCGTGGGGATGAAGAAGCCGAGGATGTCGGTGATGGAGGGCCAAGAGCGGAGGGGGATACAAACGAATGGGACGCAGGCGGCGGATTGGATATTTTTGAGGACGCGGATGTGCTGTGACTGATGGGAGGCGATAACAGAGAAAGTGATTGCAAGGCATTTCTCGTGGTTCGCGTACCATCCGAGGACGTAGATGTCGGCGAAAGCGGAAGTGCCAAGGTGGAGGGAAGCTCCCTGGAGACGCGTTTGTTGGTGGCCACCGACAAGCCAGCGTCCTGCAACGATCGCATTCGGTCTGCAATACTTCCTCCCGATAGTTTTTGTACACCATTTTCTGGTGGTGGCGAGCGATGGCCGTTGAGTCTGGAAGCCGCATGTGAGAGGACATATGTGATTGGAGAAGGATGCAGACGTACTGGGGAGCGGCGGGCCTTTCAACTTGGGACAATTTACTTTCTAAAGCATGTGCGCGTTGCGCAAGGTCGCTACCCTCATTCTAAAGAGCATGAATGCGATGGAAGTGCGCGTGAATAGCCACTCACCTGCTGGAAGTCTGTGAATTCCTTCCAAAGGACCCCTCGTTTTCCCGGGATGTTCTCCGCCTTGAATTCTGCGCTTTCCATGAATACCTGGGTGAGGCTGGCCGCCTTTGTGAAGGCACTGAGTGCAGCCTTGAGGTCTCCAGCGCCTTCGCGTGATTGGGCGAGCGAGATCTGACCCTTGGCGGAGCGAATGAGAGACATTGCAGATACACCTCGACTGCCGCGGTGCACTTGCTGTATCGCTCGTTCTTTTATCTCTGCCACGGACATCTCTTCCGAAGGTTTCGCGGGACCGTTATGTAAGGCTGTATGGAACGATGAGCAAGGATGTAAGGATGGGCAAGAGGGGGGGAAGAGAGCTGACTGGGTGGTGTCGAGGACGAGGAAGGGAAGGGCGTTGGGGGCGAAGCTGGCGAAACGGAGACGCTGGGCATTTCTGAACGTGACGGAGATGGCGAGGATGACGATTAGAGGGCGTAGAGTAAATGGGGAGAAAAATAAGGATAAATCAAGAGAGTAGGTGTAAGCCGACCTCGTCTTGCTCTCGCGGTCTCTGACAGATTCATGACATGATCGCTCGCACCGCCGCCGGCAACTCGCCAGGACACGCCCCCCCGAAAAGGTCGCCTTTCCCGTACGACACTCGCTTTTGCTTCCGTACAACTGCCAAAAGACTGCAAATTTTTTTGGCGTACATCCATCGTTTTACGTTATACACAAGTTGCCAGCAAGGACTTGGGCGCCAAACCGCCAGGGCTCGGTAAGAATCTTCTGGGGCTGGTTCCAATCACGACTAATAAAGGATAGGATCATCTCTAGGGAAATTATCTGACCATATCTCCACACGCCTTCACAGGCTGGATGTCTGCACGATTGCCCTGGCTCCAAACGCACCTTGGAGCGCACCTTGATCTATAGCACCATACGCACGATCAACTCCAAGGTTGCAACACCATATACCGCCCCACCTGTCATATCTCGGGAGGCCGTAATCTGTCTAACAAAACCCAGAGCAAAGGGAGCACGAAAGGAACACACAATGTAGCCGCGAAGGATCTCGTAGTCGAGGCGCGTATTAGTGCTATTACGCCATGGGCATCTGCTCCGGGTACCGCATTCCAAGGCTGTGTCCAAGCCTCGGCTAGGAAAGACTCCCCTAACAACAAACAGGCGGAGAGCACGAGATTAAGATGACCAAACCCCGAATCCAGATAGCAGTTGCTGGTACCTTGACAAAAAAAGATAACGTATTTGAACAGGTGATCAGCGTCAGTTTCAATGCCAAGTGATACAGGCCGAGAGGTCAGAGGCTGATTCACGGCGACTCCAAAGGACTAGTGTAGATGTGGGAACCAATCATTCCATAACGCTCACACAGACACTTTATTCTAGAATCGCCTCTTATTTCTGCGAATCTTATCAATATCTCATCCTACCGTGACGGTGGTGACTCTGACATGAGAAGATGAGCGTTGAGCCAAGGTCCAGCCCAAACCTGGTAGCGCTGGGTCCGTTCTCCGATCAGAGGTTTTACATGTTTGATTCTGGGGTTACATGGTATTCCTCTTCCCGGAGATTGATAGGGTGATATGAGAGGGTTCGCACGGCGGACCATGCCTCGATGGGTAAGGGGGAACGAGCCATAACGTTGACAAAAGCACAACCTAGGCGTCTTGAGTGCATGCGTGACGAGAGGTCATGACATACTGGTACTACAGTAATAGCTCGGCACCAGCGGCCCGGCAATATTCGCAGCAATCATAACTTAGTGGGCGTATGCGAAACATAGAATCAAAGAGTTCGATTTGACAAAATCAGACCTATGTTCAGATGGTATGCGACTAGGAAGAATAAAATGCTGGGGTTGTGTGAGTTTCAGATGAAGAAAAAGAAAGAAAAAACCACGGCACCCAGGATTCCCGCGTGGTCCCCCACCGTGGTACTAACTAGGCGGCACCCTGGTTAACTGCGCAGATCGAACGGGATGCGGTGCTTTCAGAGTCCTATGGCCGTGGATAACATATCTCGTGAGGAAGAGCTTATGTCGGGAATTTGATCAACCATCGATGCAGGTCCTAAGGGCCACCCAAGGGGCCATCAGAAGTGAAGCTGTGAAGATCGTTGTGTGAAAAGGATGCCGCCAGAACAGTATATTACACTTTATCGAAGTGCCGCCCTTTTGGCAGCACTTTGAGTACAAAGTACATACATGCTTATCTAGATACCGATAAATTCTGCGCGCGGGGAAATTCTTATGAAGAAGTTTCCTCAGGCCTCCTCGTGCGCCGCTCATGAAGGATGACCGCTACATCAATGACACTTCCAAGAATCAAGATCAGAGCGATTATTTGACCAAACCCCCAAACACCTTCGCCGGGCTGGATGTTTGGGCGATTGCGCCGCACCTGGAGTCTCCCTGCCAGTGAGTACGTTTTCTTCCGCAAATGGCACACCACGCACGATCAACTCCAGGGTCGCGACACCATACACCGCCGATCTTGATGAGAAACGTTAGGATTCAATGAAGCGAGGACTTGGTACAAATAATTTACACGAAGGAAAAGCTCACGTATCTGCGCATCGTTCGCCTATTGGCAGGAGGGCTTTCTTGTTCCGGCTGGCCGTGTCCTGGGCCGACTACGCTCCGTAGTTTCTTGTGGATGTCCGGGCTCAGATAAACAGAGAGAATGACGGCAAACGTGAACAGCAGCGCGCAAGCGGTTAAGACGAGATAGATAATGAAAAGAACCCGCAGCCATGTCACGGTCGCCTTGACGTTAGCAAAAAATAGAACGTATTTGACGAGGTGATTGCATTCTGGCTGCGACCCGAAGTCACTGTCTTTGACCCATACGTATAGCAACCAGACAGTGAAGATCATAGTGGAGAACATTTGAATGGTGATGAAGATTTTCATACGAAAATCGCGGCTGGAAGACTGGATGAATCTCCTTTGGCCTACGACGTCATCCCGTCAATATTTTCAATAATCATAGTCGAGCGGATGCGAACCATACCATATGTATATACGATATTGAGGGAGAATGTGATTTGCATCACGAATATGGCATGATACAAGTCCAATTGTCCCTGTAGGGTCTGGATAACTGCAGTCATGACGAGGCTGAGACCATAAAGGACAGAGCTCTTGTATAGCTCGTCTAAGAGTTCGGTGGTATCTTCATGCCCTCGTGCCAGGGTAGTAAGGAGTATCGTCACATAAAAGTTGATGCGGGTCTGAGGAGATGGTCAGATAGGTAACGTGGTAGAGTCGACTGTGAAGTATGCAGCTGACCCCTATTCCTGCTATGTCAGGGTTTGAATTAAGGCACTTATCGGCCATGGCCTGGTTAATATCAACCAACGAGCTTAGGAAGAACCCCGAGCAAATATGATGCTTACAGTGGGATAGTGGGATCTTGGGGGTTCGTAAGAAAGGCTGTCTTAGCATTGGCACAATCTTGACGCCTCGAGTTGCCGTTCACGTTCGAGTGGCGTAGAGCGATGCGGGGCATGACGGCCACGAGGCCATGCCGGCCGACTGTGTCCTCTACTCCTCTACTGGTGACCACCCTCAGGGTTGTGAGGGCAGCTGGTAACAGCACATCGCAATTCGCTAATCAGGAGTAATTAACTAGCAGCGAGCAACAGCAAATGAAGGAAGGGACTTTATGTGGCCCTCTTGTTGTTGCGAGTTGTGAGAATCATCTGGAGTTGCCGCGGACCGCATTGTAAGCGGACGTCCAACCAGTTCACCAATCCACGAATTGAAATTTGAACGTCGTTGAACGTCTATAACTATAACTAGCCACTATACAAGTCATAGCCTTATCCGGTGCGGACAACTGCGTGATCGGATCGGATGTGATCGACCAAAAATGCCGAAGGAGAGGAGAGAGAAAAATGGCGCAGTTGATCAGAGTTAGCAGCTCAGGCTAGACTCATGCTCATGGCGGAAAAGAAGGCCTATTGTCTGGTTGCTAGTTCCCGTACATAAAAGTAAATGAAGAAGCAACAGCGGATCTGCTGTCCGGGCGCAAATCACGCAGTTCTTCAGATTCGATAGAGATAGACCCAAACAGCGGAATCAACACCATGATGTCATATCCGAAACAATGTCTTGAACTCGCATGGCGACGCCCAAGAAAGGATATCGCCGTTTTAGGGTGACAATTCACGACTCTGACGACGCTCCAAACGAATGTTTTCGCGGCAGATGGAATAGATAATTAGTATAAGCCTGGCGAGAGGCAATGATCGGCATGAACAGATACAGCAAGGGTTCAAATGCGCGGATATTCACTTCAGTCCGCCTTGAATTTCGCCTCCTCCCTTGTTCTCCATCGCCCAAGCAACTGATTAGCCCGGAGTATCAACAGGTCGCGGAGCATCTGCAGCGAATCCCGCACGACGCTGAGCTTGCTCCCCGCGACCTCGTGCCACGTCACAGGCACCTCGGCAACGGGGATGCGAAGCGACTTCGCGAGCAGCAGTAGCTCAACGTCAAATATCCACGTCGCGAGGCGCTGGCGCGGGAACAGCGCGCGAGCGGCTGCCCGCGAGAACAGCTTGAAGCCGCACTGTGTATCGCGCACGTGCCCGACGCCCGCGATGCGCAGGACCGTATGCAGGCCGTACATGAGGAGGTTGCGCAGGAGGGACCGCTAACCCGCATCGTCAGCAACAAGCGTCACAATGGCAACACGCGCCGCCAGCCCTGCATGGGTACGGAGTGGTGTGCCAGAAGACGCAAAACGCACCCGGACGACGGCCTCTGTGTTGACCAAGTGTGCGCGACTACCGATCGCAATCGCGGCCGCGTCGCTCTCTGCAGGTGCCAAAGCATCGAGCGCGCTAAGCAACAGCTCGACGTCCGCGAAGCGGCTGGCGCCGTCAGCATCGGCCATGAGGAGCCGCCGCCCGCGGGCATGCAACATGCCGTGGCGCACGGCACCACCTTTCCCGCGATTACGCTCGAGCTGCACGACGCGGATGTCGACCTTTGGGTGGTATTCGGCAGCGAGCCTGAGTGCGGCAGTGGCGGTGCCATCGGAGGAACCGTCGTCCACGATGAGAATTTCGAAGGTGCGTTTTGGGAAAGATGCGAGGTGCTCAAGGGTAGATGAGAGCATCGACGGCAGACGCTTGGTCTCGTTGTATGCTGGTATGATGATGCTCAGGTCTATGGAGGCAGTATCATGAACGGACGGGAGTGGGCGAGGGGTTTTCGGGTCTTCGGGAGAGCGATAGTGCTTCTCTGACGGTAGCTCGTCGAGCGGCGGAGGTGTCCATGCGAGGAGTGCGATATATGCCTGGGAGTAGGACATGAGTACACTTGTAAGGGGCTAGAATCACAAGCTGTCTGCACGGGAATACGAATGGATCAGAACGGCAGTATGACAGCGTCGTGCCCATGAATGTTCGTCTTCGCCTCGACGCACGTCAGAGTGACGGCCCACGGCTCTAAGAACAAGGATGATACTAGTGTTCATCACGTCCGTGGTTCGGTTCTCCCCTCACTCAACAATGAGACTTACTAGTGCTAGCCCTGCAATGATTACTGAACCTGCCGTGTAAAAAAGTTGACTTTGATCCATGGATAATCGTCTCAGGCTGGAAACATGCGTAATGGGAGGGGATCAGCGGAATCTATAGTGTCTAAAAGAGTAAGAGAGTGGTGAACGAATGAAGTGATGTTCGCAAATAAAAACCATTCGGTGGCAAGGCGACGTGTGAGTGCAGTGCTGATTTCATCAAAAGCACCGGGCCGGGCCGCCAGTGGTGCATGACCAAAAAAAGGGAATGGCCAACGTGGGGATCGAACCCAAGACCTTCGCGTTATTAGCACGACGCTCTAACCAACTGAGCTAGTCGGCCGTAGAATGAATATATTTTGTTGTGTATATCAGCCGACAGTGCCGATTGTGACTGGAGTCCAAATCCAAATCCAACATCCCACAAACCAACACGATTTTGACCCACGACAATCATGGCCCCGCAAAAATCCAGCTCCACCAAGGCGCAACGCTCCGGTAGCTTGAAACAGGGCACGTTATCCTTTACCTCTGCCAAACGCAGCGGTAGCACCGGTGTCAAAGACAATCTCAAGGGGAAAGCTGCAGCATCGACCGCTGAACCCCCCGCGATTACACCCATCCGCATCGGCGGGAAGCGCAAATACGAACCTGAACCAGAGCCAGAGCAGGAACAGACAGAAGACTCCGTGGATGTATTGAGACGCGAGAGTTTGGACACAGAGGATCCGCGGTGGAACAGGGCATTCGGTTTGGCCCGGGGAAAAATGGGAAACATCCAACCAGGTCCATCATCCCCTCTTGTCGTATAAATGTCCTTTGCTGATGGAGTGTGTATCTCGTGCTGCAGTTCACGCGCAGAGCCAATCGCCAGTGCACCACATCCTGCGCATCTTTGATCTGTACGTGGTTCGCGGCCTCCGAACTCGGACCTATTCAGAAGTCTCACTCACGTGTTGTCTAGGTCATATGAATACGGCCCGTGCGTTGGTGTGACACGAATGGAACGTTGGGAACGTGCAGCTGCCCTCGGACTCAATCCACCCCCAGAGGAAAGTCTGGTTGAACTCTGAATTACATCTGTGGTATATTTATTATGTGTCCATCTAGGTCCGAGAGATTTTGATGACCAAGGAAGGCGATGAGGACCCCCGGCTAATACAGTGTGTCCTCTACGATGAGGTGTAGGGTCACTGGCTCCACCTGTCTCCGTTGGTCACTGTAACTTTTTCGCTGGAATCAACCAGTTGTCATACGTTATCTACATTGCCATTTACCTGCGTCGAGCTAGACCTGGTGTTCTGAGGTCCGCTACACTCACCTCACTGTCAAGTCCTATTGTCACCGGTGCGGCTGGTTGCGCGCGAGGCATGCCATCGTTTGTGGACTAGGTTGAATTGGGCCAGGTCTGGGGACAGTATCTTGGAAGTGCTTCTGGTGCAGTATCATGATAAAAATCCCCCATCCTGGTTGTTCGACCATCCATTCATCTTCTCACACCATGTCCTACAACTAAGATCGTAAATACTCTGGCATTGGCTACAAGTCTAAGCCTAGGTAGGAAAACCCTTGCACCAATCCTCCCCGTCTAACGGATGATACAGCCAATACGGGTCGTCAAACACGGAGACTTACGATACCAGCCTCCTGGTAACTTAACTACGACAGCGAGCCACCCAAGACCCATGACAGCAAGCCGCTTGAGACCTACAGACCCGAGCCCCCAGCAGCTATGACAAGCCGCCGGAGACTTACAACAAATCACCAGAGGCCTATAAGCCTACGCCTCCTGACAGCTACAACAGGCCGTCGGAGACCTACAACAAACTACCGGAAACTTACAAGCCTAAGCTATATGTCCAAGCGAATACAGTGCTGAATATAGCTTCCTGAAGCTGGTCTGCCTGCCCTGAATGATGTAGTTGCCATTCATCCCTATGTTAATGTATCGGGATCTATGAGGAGCGGCTGGCGCGCGATGGTCCGAGTCACTGCAGTATATTATATACAGAAAACACCGCGAATGCCGATAGCATTGTGAAAAGTCCCTGGATGTTGCTCGGGCGCTCTAATTGAATGCAGGTGGCTATAGTGGGCAATTTCGGGCAGGCACGATGTAGCGTGCAATGCATGGCCCACATTCTGACCAAACGCTCATGAGCCAAAGGGGAGAATCGGACGTACAAAATGCTGTCCTGATTCCATGAGGGGTGCAGAAATGGCCCTGAAGTGGCGGGCTACGTTACTCAAGATAATGGTGGTAGTCAATAGGCTGGTATGTAAGAGTGATGTTGGAACTGTCTTAATCTCAAAACGCTCAACAAAATAACCTTCTACAAGGGTGTAGCTCAGGAGAGGAGATATCAGGTGTGAGGTGGCAGAAGATGTGGGATATTTGAAGGAACGCTAGGTAAGGCGCAATTTGAGCGGACGGCCATACCTTGAGGCTTGTTTATAGATGCTGGCCTGGGTTAGTGAACCACCCTACGTGAGCCCAGGAAAGGGCTGCTATGAACTAGGTGGCGGCATTCTTCGTTTACGTGCACTGGAGATAACGCGAACAGCATCTTTTGAGAATACATATGATAGACCGCTCCAAATGGTGGTCGCGGCCACAGTCCACCTAAGTTGAACAGTTAATCCTGGCTCCGTATGCCTCTGTGCTGTAGATGACTCACTGTAAGCCTTTAAGGTAAAACCCAAAGCCAACAATCGCGCTAGGTAGGAGAGGACTTATAGTTGTAGAGCCCAAAAGGAGCAGTTGGAGTGCTGTATTGGCTTTGCTTATCGCTGTTGGATGCACTTCCGCAGATGGTATCGAGAAGTCCCAGTAGCGTCGAAAGGTTTTCTTGGGGGTCTTGAGCGTGTGGGACAGGACGACGGGTGGACTTGTGATGTGCTCACCGGATGTGGAAGTGACGTGTATCGAATGTAGAACGCAGATAGGGATAATAGCAGATCACGGCCAACGATGACAGTGGCCAGCGGGGCTGGCTTCGACATGAGGATCAAGTCATTTTTCATCAAATGAGAGCTCACAAGGAAGCAGCCCCTGCATTGTCAATGTAATGACAAGGGTACCAACGAGTGCTTTATCTGCGGCAGGATCGAGGATGGTTCCGAGAACGGATGTCGTCCGGTACTTGCGTGCCAGAAAGCCATCAAGCTGGGGCCCGATGCATCACGACAGTACGAGGTGAAAAGTTGCGTTGAAAACTCACCCAGTCCGTGATTCCAGCATAGAGCAACAGGCCGGTTGCAGCTGCATAGTTGTCGGCTAGAATCACCCACCCCAGAGCAGGGCAAGCGGCAATGCGCGAGGCCGTCAAGAGGTTTGGAAATGTGTAAATGTTTTCGCGTAGGGCAAGCTTTTGGTTTTGTGACTGGGTATGTTGAAAGCGGTGGATAGACTGCAGTGAGAAGACAACTGACCGAGGACGAGCATGAAGAAGGAAAGAACGACGGATGATACGAGGGGGAGTTGTTTGACCGTGAGCATGGAGTGACGTCGGTGTAAGATACGGAAACGGTTGGGCGAGGCACTCTTTATCACTCATACATGACCTTCTACCCTCGTTTGTATGTTATACTCGCCTCTGTGCCAGTATTTTTCGCCCTGTTACTACAACCGTTACATTTAGGCCATGTCTTTCCGATCGAGCCAATTCTAGCCATTCCTCCCCTCGCGTCCTACTGCTCACAGCTCATCCTGACGACGAGACCTTTTTTTTCGGCCCAACAATTACCTCCCTGATTCCTTCATTCTCAACGGCGTCTGTGTCTGCAACTCGAGGGACAGCGCCTCGGGCCCTGTCGCCGTCATCTTCCCACAAATATATTCCCTGTGCTTCTCCGTCGGCAACGCGGATGGGTTGGGTGACATACGAAGGCGTGAGCTTGCAGGTAGCCTCGATGTCCTTGGAGTGACTGAAGGAAGGCGGTGGGTTCTCAACAAATCGTAGGTCTCCCATCTCATCCAAATTTGTGGTGTATCTGGGATAACTCACAAAGCCAAAAGAGAATTCCAGGACAATATCAGTGTGAGGTGGGACGCTGGTCTCATAGCTGATACTGTCCACAAGTATGTTGTGGATTATAATATTTCTACCGTACGTGCTCTAGTTTCGCCCCTTCTCGCCGACATACTGTACCTTACTCATACCTTCCATTGCCCGTAGATCCTTACTTTTGATTCTTATGGGGTGTCTGGCCACCCCAACCATTTTTCCCTGTATCGTGGGGTGTCTCATCTTCTGGCTGCATTACCGGCGGACAATAGAAACCCTTTGGCAGCGTATGCTCTCAAGTCGAAGCCAATCGTCATCAAGTACACTGGAATCCTCGCCCCCGCGCTGATCAAGTTGAAGGTCACCATTTCTAGAGCTCTATATACTTTGATGAACAGCATGCAGGGCAGAAACTCGGTCCTCCCTGTTCGGCTGGTCTTTGTTGCGGGGATAAAGGAATACCGCAGAATTATCATTGCCACTTTGCAACATCGATCCCAGCACATCTGGTTCCGTTGGCTATATATGGCTTTCTCCCAGTACATGTGGGTAAACGAATGGGAGGCTATCCATGCTATTCCAGATAAGGGGGCGATGTGATCCGAAGCCGAGACCACCGTGAGTCGATCCAGTTATTTTTCGGGTGGTGAATTGACCCAATCAAGGGACGACAGTGTCCTGACCGAGGCTTGGACCGAGGTCTGGATGTCCGATGTCCCAAAGGCCCCAAATGTTCGCCGCTTAGAATCCCTCGCATTAAAATCGGGTTACATCGCTAGTCAGTTCAGGCTGGATTCATCGTGGCTTGGGTGGAAAAGGATGGTTCGCGTGTGGATGTTCAGTTACGCCGGGGGTGAGGAATAGTTAATAGTTTACATAAGCCCGCTTGCTTCGCCAAGCCAAGAACAAAGCAACGCGAACTCTTGGCGTTGGCGGAGAGCGGGTCGGTCGGGCAGCGCAGCGCCAATAAGTACAATGTATCTATCATCTCCTGCTCTAGTGATGGAACTACTCCCAGTTGGTGCGTTTCGTTTCTCGTCTCGTCGACGTAGTCTGTCTCTATTCTTCGTCACGTTGCGAAAGCCCGCGCCTGTCGTGCATTCCTCCTGGGGCTCATTCTCGAAGCGAACTTTCTCCCAATGTGCCGTTCTTCAGAACCCATGCTCTCGCCACGACCACGAAACGAGCAGACCTTCCGAAAGCGCCACCCAAACTGGCCTGCGTGGCCCCGAAGCCCGTTGTCCATCTCACCAACAACCGGTGGTCGTCAACGTGGGTCAGGATCAAGGAAGGTCACCGCTCCTGGACGCTACCCTTACTGCCTTGATGGGCATCGGAATCGGTAAGCCACAAATTTAGACAGCGCACTTTATGTCAATCCTCTTTCCCGTCATTTCGCCCGCCGCCATCTGTCGCCCACGTTGCTGTGCGAAAGGCCATGTGAACTTTTGTTGATACTATTCCCGTTCCTACTCCTATGCACACGTCCGTCATAATGATTCCAGTTCAAGGAGTGGATCATCTAAACGTGTTGACTTGGAAGCAGGAGGCTAGGTAGCTTGACAGGCATGGGTTGATCCTGGGTCAACTGCCAGAAATGCCTGGTCAAGGTACCCTCCTGCTTCCAAGTTGGACATGTTTATGTGACTCGCTCGCCCCTCTCCCCACCGACATTGCTGTGAAGGCGTCGCGGGATACCGTTACTCATCCTGAAGCCTATCGCTTTTTGTGACATTTCTTTCCTCACATGGCTCTGATGAGATGCGCCGTACTTGACACTCACGCCTAATTTGTCCTAGCCTTTGCGGGCGGCATGGTGTATTATGCCTGGTACAAGAAGAACGTTTTGGATAAGGTATTCGGGCAGCCTGGATTGAGATCTCCTATACTCATAATTGCGCAGATCGAGCAGGCATTCCAGGGAGGTTACGATCCCGCACTAGAGTTAGCCGTGCACGCCAAAAAATCGTTGGAAAATCGCAATAGGACAGACGCCATTGATGGAATTGACGTGGTGCAGGGCTCTTCGACCGAGCATCTCCGGCGGAAGGAACAAGACATCGTCGATCGTATCATCCACGGAGCCGAGATCGGCCATTACTTCATGATCCTCGGATGCAAGGTCACCGTTTTTCCGTCCTTGTCCCCACATTGTTCATCAACTTAATCTTCGTGCAGGGAACGGGAAAGACGACCATGATATTAGGTGCAATGCAAGCTAACCAGGCAGACGGTGTCGCCATGTGTGACGCCCACCCCGATCTCGAGGTTTTCCGCCTCCGCCTGGGAAAGGCTTTGAATTATGAATACCATGAAGATTCGCAGACTGGCCTTTTCTCGCGGAAAGATCCACGAGAAGGTGAAACTTCCCCCATCACGACGGCAATCACTGACTGACTCGAGCGTGTAATAAAGGCGGCCCTGGGCTTGATATCGAGCGAGGTACGCATATTCATACCCCTGGACAGGCCTCACCGACCTAAGCTCCGATCTTAGTCATGAACAAGCTCGAAAAGGTGGCACTTCGATCCGCAAAGAGGACAGGGAAGCCACTCATCCTGGTGCTCAACAATGTACACCTCTTCAACAACGACGATGGTGGCAGGGACATGTTACTTCAACTACAACAACGGGCTGAGGCTTGGGCGGCGAGCGGTGAGTGGTTTTACACCCTGGAAAGGGGATTCATCGTGATGGCGTACCTGGCAGGTATATTGACACTTGTGATGAGCTCGTGAGCTTTCCCTTCTCCTTCTCGACGACTTGGTGCCAAATATTCTCATGCTAGGGACGATTTCTGGCCGTATACTGTACTTCGTATGTCCCATCTTGAAGTAATTGTATCACGTTCTCGCCTGAACTTATTCCCAGGGAGGAACGCGAGCCGCATGAATGTGAATGGTAGTTCCTGCCTGTTCAAGTGCAATTTTTCATCATCACTGGGTTTCAGGTCTTGACTATATATGACTTGACATCGGAAGAAGCGAGGGGTGCTTGCAAGCGCATGCGTTACAATACGTCACTTCCCATGCTTCTTGAGGATACCATTTCACAGGCCATATCTATCTTGGGCGGGCGATTGGCTTACCTCAATCGCGTTTCTAGAGCCGGTGATATGGTGGAGATGGCGCGCCACATGTTGGCCGTCGAGAAGGGATGGCTTTTAAGTCGAATTGGGCTCATCGACGACTGCGATGACGACGTCATGGACGAGGTGCGAGCTGTCAGGGTTGACTTTGTGTGTATTGTCTTGACACCATTGTAGCAAAAATGGAGTTCTTGCTCTTGGTTGCTTCTACGTGAGTTTGTTAAGATCCGACAGGAGCAAGAGCGGCAGCGGCAACTGGAAGAGGCGATATCAGGCGGCGAAGAAGATTCGGTTAAGGATCTGCCTCTACCCTCGATACCATACGCAAGTCTCTTTTTTGCTCCTTCTCGTCTCGGAGCGTGCTTCGTTTACATTCCTCTCAGTATAAATGCCGCCAAATTATGACGAGACCCGACTTCTTAGAAGGTTCATTTTCATCCATACCCGTTGACGCTCCACTGATCACTGTCCCAGAACTCGACAGAGCTAACATAATTTCCATAGACGTGAGTTCCTCATGCTTAATCCCAATCATTAGACCTTGCGGAACCTATTATTCATAGATCAACCACGATGTCAGACCTGATTCTATGTTGATTCTCCAAGCTGCACGGGAGGTTGTCGAAGAAGAGGGCTTCGATGACTTGTTAGACTCTGTGCGCGCTCGTATTGATGATATCGAGAGCCTACACAGGACAAGAGAATTGACGGTACGCTCGCCTGCGTTGTCCCCATAGTTTGATCTCACAAGCACATTCCTAGTTTAAGGACGTAGATAGCGGAGACCGCATCCGCCTCACCGTGGACAAGGGCGGGGCACGTTTGGTGGAAGACTAGAGATCCTGGCGAGCGATTGTAACCGTATTTAGAGTTGCTCGGTGACTCGGGGGATGATACCATGTCCTCCTGAGAGCACGTTGGGTCGTTCGGCCCTCACTCGCCCGCAACCCGAGGGCAGCATAGTCACGGAATACCATGCAGCTTCGTCCCACCTATCAATCACCGCAACGCAGAACGAAGTAACCTTTTCATTCCATCGACAGCGCACGCACATGCAGGTCGATGCGACGGGTGAATTTCGTCCAAGACACGAAGGGAAGGGGTAGGTCACGGCCCAATACCTTGGATAGTTTGAGCAGAAATAGATGAGTGGCATTCTGTTACCTCGCCATTCTTCCGTGTGGGTATGGTATGACCAAAACAGATCGCGCCTCGCCTTTGAAGCATGTACCCAGTTCCAAGTCCCTTATCCTCACTTCGCTAACTCGGACAGTGGTGTGCTGAGTGAAGGGCAGGGGATTTTACCAAGAGGAGGAAGTACCGAATGCTGACGGGAATTTGATATAATTGTCGCGAAAAGTTGACGTATGTCAAGTCCGAGTCCGTTCACCGGCGCTCTTTCTACGGCTCCCTTGCGGTTCTCGTTACTGAGTGATGGACAGAGGCTTGTTGATTTCTGAGGCGTTTATTCCTAGTGTTCTCGTAGACATTGAAATTCGCGTGTTCTGAATGGGCTAAGGTGCAGTGAAACACAAGGACATCCGTTTGCAAACCCAAACTAAATCACTTTCATTCAATTGACGAATTTGCCAGGAAAAACTTTGGGAATGGATCTTCAAGTTTGTTACAACCCACATTGTTGAGTCGAGCAGTCGAGCCCGCTCGGATGTCTGCATGTAAGGTAACTTAGTGAGTTCTGGCCTGGCACCCCTTTTTTTTTCGAATTTGTATTACCGCAACGCATACTTGGCACCCGTTGACGCAGCTCGTGAGGCACTGGCAGATCACCTTCCTTGCAAGATATGGGTCTAAGGGGACGAAATTTTCCTTTTCTGCGGGGCGCATGTTTCCCCGTCCTTGGGCCCCGGGCCGTCTCTTTAATAAATAAACTGAGTTCGTATCTTATCAGCAAGCGAACGGTTGTGGCATGGCTGATCTGGGCATCCGGGTACTGGTATCAAAATGATCACGATTGTACATCTTCTTTTCTTTGACCACACAAGATTTGGGAAGATTTTTCAAAAAAGGAAATCCTGCGGCATGATAAGACATGCTACTGGACCAACTCTTGAGGTAAGTTGAGCGAGATATTTGGAGCGGTCGGTCGAGTCCCTTTGAAGTCAGATCCCGGTTGGTAGGACGACTCCACATTCCTTTTTCACCTTTTCTCACCTTTGTTGCAGGGCCCCACGCACGATGCTACCTGCGCCATCCTCATTCGCTACGCTCATTTCGCTTTTTTTTTGCCGATGCGATCCATATATTATCTTTGCTTTATTGGCGAGAAATTCAATACTTCTTATTCTCCCTTTGAATGACTAGATATTTGGGGCGCAAAAGCGTCAGCTGGGTGCGCTGCAATGCCCAGTCCATCGCGACTCCTCTTGTTTGCGTAAACGTTGTAGACATCTCGTCCGTGCTCGGCCGTGTCTCCCGCCCTTAGCTTGCCTCGCTCTCGCATTTCTCATCTCCTCACCCGTATACCATCTCACAGTCACCATGTCTCCAGATATCTCCCACGTCGACGTCCTCATCGTAGGCGCTGGCCCTGCGGGATACATGTGCGCAAATGCGCTCGTTCGTGCTGGGGTCAACGTCCGGATCATAGACAAGCGGTGAACACCGTTGCATTTCTGCACTCTTTACCACTCATGCACTCGACCCCTCGTCCGTAGGCCATCGAGGGTTGCTGCCGGGCAGGCGGACGGCATCCAACCACGGACCATTGAGGTACTGCAGGCAAGTCATACACTGCACCCTCCACTTTTCACCGCTCACGCAGCATGCCATGTCATCGCAGAGTTATGGCCTTGCTGATCGACTTCTTAGTCAAGGGGCTATCATGAGCATGGCGGTCAGTCGGAATCTTTACTTGCCTCCTCCGGTTATGTTCTTGCTCATTGCTCTCTGCAGGCGTTCTATAATCCTGGTCCAAACGGAATCCAGGTCTGAAGTTTTCCACAGCATGTTCCGCTAACATTATCGCCGCTCACTCGGTGCCCTTCTCAGTGCATTAGACGTGTGCCAGCCGTAACAGCCACTACAGCGCGCTATCCATATGAGGTCACCTTGCACCAGGGAAAGATTGAGGGTCTATTCTTGGATTCAATGAGGAAGGAAGGCCTTGAAGTAGAGCGTCCGATTGTTCCAATCTCGCTTCAAATATCTGAGGATCCAAGGGAACTCGCTGACCCGCTCGCATATCCTATCAAGGTCCGGAACTTTCCGACCTTTGTGTAACATTGCCGAAGGGAACTCATTTGTACGCCACCACAGGTCGTGCTGAGGCACTTGGCCAGGGAATCAGACGATAACACGGAAACTGTATGCGCAAGGTTTGTTGTTGGTACCGACGGGGCGCACTCGTGGGTCCGGAAGACTCTTGGCATCTCTATGGATGGCGAACAGACCGGTGAGCAAGACAATCCCGAGACAACTTTGCTCAAATTTCTGATAAGTCGAAGATTTCCTTTGGGGCGTCGTAGATTTCGTCCCCGCGGAAAAGACCGACTTTCCGGATACGCGGAATAAATCAGCGATTCATTCCGAAAATGGCTCTTGCTTGCTTATACCGCGGGAGGAAAACAAGAACCGGATTTACATTCAATTCCCTGATACGGATGCTATCGACCCCGCGACAGGTCGCGTCGACCTTACTGGCTATGGCCCGGAGCGCTTGTTGGAGATTGCGAAGAAGTCCTTTAGGCCGTACACAATAGATGCAGTGCCTGATAAGATTGAGTGGTGGACCATCTATCAGAGTAAGAACTATTCTAAGTGTCCTTAATTCGCGGCGATGCACTGAACACGTCTCTGTCGACTAGTTGGTCAGCGAGTAGCCTCGAAATTCGCCGTAAATGAGCGGATCTTCATTGCCGGTGATGCTTGCCACACACACTCCCCAAAGGCTGGCCAGGGTATGAATGCCAGCATGAATGACACCCATAACCTCGGTTCGTGGCTCAGTCGCCCCCAGATTTGTATATCGCAATGCTAATCGCATGTCATCCCGACTGTTCAGCATGGAAACTGATCCACGTTCTCCGCGGATGGGCGGATATCTCCCTTCTCAAGACGGTGGGTCACATATCAATATTCCTTTCTCTCCTGCTCTCCTGAGACCTGCATACCTAGTACGAATTCGAGCGCCGGAAATATGCCCAAGATTTGATTGCCTTTGATAAGACGTATGCTACATTGTTCTCAACGAAGCTTCGCACGGATAATAAAGGGCACGGTCCGACGCATGAGGATTTTATCAGGTTAGCTTTCCTTGCCTGTCATCTCGACGGATTTCTTTGTCCTGTCTGACGGTGTTCCCCGACCATTTAGAGCATTCTTAAACTACGGAAACTTCGCATCCGGCATCGGCGTACACTACGCATCGTCAGTGGTAACGGGGACAACCCATCAGCTTGCGGCCGCGAACCTCATCATCGGCCAACGTCTACTTCCTCACATTGTTGTGGGCGCAGCCGACGCGCGAGAGGTGAACATCCAGGATCTTGCGCCCTCCGATAACCGCTTCAAGCTCTTCGTTTTCCCCGCACGGCATGTGCAGAAGGTCGCCGCGTATCTCAGCCGGCCAGAGTGTTTCATCAACAAGCAGCGCGACGCGTTTGATGTTGTCACGGTCCTGCAGGGCAGCAAGAACACGGTCAACTATCTTGAGGTTCCCCCTGTGCTACGGCCGCACTGGAGCAAGTGAGTCGTCGTCGTTGTAACTAGCTATGACTGCCTGGCTGAGTGCGAGCTTGGCAATGCCACCAAATAGAGTCCTTCTTGACGACACGGATGTTACAGGCACGCGTGGCGGTCACATCCATGAACGATATGGCATCAGCCGCAGTGCAGGTGCACTGATCGTCGTGCGTCCGGATGGATACGTCGGCACTATTGTGCCACTAGATGATCTCACAGCGCTCGACACGTATTTCTCGGGCTTTATGTGCTCTCTCCAACTGTGATCGGTGTACTCAAGCAGGTGGCTATAGTACTCTGGCAAAACACTTTTACGGCACCACTTATAGAAGTATCATACATATTATATAATATCTACATGCGGACTGGTTGATCTGTTATTGCGGGGCGTGGATAATCTGTTACGTTGCGTTACGGAAGGTCCGCCCGGTCTGAACAAAACACTTCCTGAAAGTGCAGCTGGTTTTGTAAAGTATCTGCCCCTTCTTATATCCTTGCGGTCCACTCACTCAGCACATTTCATCTTCTCTGGAAATTCGTCATGTCGCCAGATGTCTCTCACGTCGACGTCCTCATCCTGGGAGCTGGTCCTGCGGGAGTCATGTGCGCCAATGCACTCGTTCGCGCTGGGGTCAACGTCCGGATTATAGACAAGCGGTGAACACCACTCCATCGCCGCGCTCTCTCCCACTCATGTACTCGACCCTCGTTTCGTAGGCCATTGAGGGTTGCTGCCGGGCAGGCAGACGGCATCCAGCCGCGGACCATTGAAGTGTTGCAGGTGAGTCCTGCACTTCCCACTCCACTCTGCACCGAGTTGTGCATGACGCGTCGACGCCGCACGCCGCAGAGTTATGGCCTTGCCGATCGGCTTCTTAGTCAGGCAGCGATGATGGTCATGGCCGTGAGTCGGCTCCTTCGGGTCTCCCCATCATGTCCTTGTCCTGAACCCTCCGTAGGCGTTCTATAATCCTGGCCCCAAAGGAATCGAGGTTTGACCTTTTCCATAACATTCCGCTGACCGTATCGCGCCTCACGTGATGCCCGTCGCAGTGCATAGGGCGTGTGCCCGATGTAACAGCACCGACGGCGCGCTATCCATATGAAGTCACCTTGCACCAGGGGGCGATTGAGGGTCTGTTCTTGGATTCAATGAGGAAGGGAGGCCTCGAAGTCGAACGTCCAATTGTTCCCGTCGCTCTCCAGATATCCCAGGACCAGAAGGAACTTGCCGATCCACACGCATACCCTATAAGGGTCCGTGGCATTCCAATTTTTCCGTATCATTACGGGGGGCAACTCACTTGCACATCCTTAAGGTCGTGCTGAGACACTTGGCCAGGGAATCAGGCAATGACACAGAAACTGTGCATGCAAGGTTTGTCGTTGGAGCAGACGGAGCGCATTCGTGGGTCCGGAAGACGCTTGGCATCTCTATGGATGGCGAACAGACCGGTACGCAAGCAATATTGAGCCCGAAACCCTTTTTTTTTGGCTCGAGCTTCTGATAAATCGAAGACTTCCTTTGGGGAGTCGTAGATATTGTTCCCTCGGAAAAGACCGACTTTCCAGATACACGGAATAAGTCAGCGATCCATTCTGCAAATGGCTCTTGCATGGTTATTCCGCGGGAGGGAGATAAGATTCGGGTTTACATCCAACTTTCTGACTCCGATGCTGTCGACCCCGAGACAGGTCGCGTTGATCTCGGCCGCTATGGCCCCGAGCGCTTGTTGGAGGTCGCGAAGAAGATTTTCAAGCCGTATACATTAGATGCGGCGCCAGATAAGATTGAGTGGTGGACTATCTATCAAAGTAAGAGCCACTCTCGTTCTGAAATCCGCGGCAATACACTGACTGTCGACTAGTTGGGCAGCGCGTAGCCTCGAGATTCACCGTAAACGAGCGAGTTTTCATTGCTGGCGATGCTTGCCACACCCATTCTCCGAAAGCTGGTCAGGGAATGAATGCCAGCATGAACGACACCCATAACCTCGGTTCGTCGCAGTTTTCTAATATCGCAACGCTAACCTGACTTCTTCAGCATGGAAATTGGCCCACGTTCTCCGCGGCTGGGCAAATATCTCGCTTCTCAAGACGGTGGGTTTTTAACATACTAATCGGCTTATTCCCTCCCGAAACCCTGCGCATACAGTACGAATTTGAGCGCCGGAAATATGCTCAAGACTTGATCGCCTTTGATAAGACGTTTTCGGCATTATTTTCGGAGAAGCTTCGCGACGACAACGAAGGGCGTGGCCCAACGCACGAGGAGTTTATTGGGTCAGTATATATTATCCTCGCTTCTGGCTTCTTTTTTCTGATGGACCTAGTGCTTTCCAACATTATGGAAACTTCTCGTCTGGCATTGGCGTACACTACGCACCCTCAATCGTAACTGAGGCGACTTACCAGTCCGCGGCGTCGAACCTTATCGTTGGCCAACGCCTACTCCCCCACATACTTGTGCGTGCGGCGGACGCGCGAGAGGTGAACATCCAGGACCTCGCACCCTCCGATGCCCGCTTCAAGCTCTTCGTTTTTCCCGCCGAGCACGCACAGAAGGTCGCCGCGCATCTCAATCGACCGGAGTGCATCTTCAACAAGCAGCGCGATGCCTTTGACGTCATCACGGTCCTGCAGGGCAGCAAGAACACGGTCAACTATCTCGGGGTTCCCCCCGTGCTACGGCCGCACTGGAGCAAGTGAGTTTTTCCGCTCATTTTGGCCACCGCAGCCTAGCCTTTCGAAATAGGCGAAAATACTGAGCACGATGCCGCCCAAAAAAAAAAACAGGGTCCTTCTCGACGACACGGACGTGACAGGCACCCGTGGCGGTCAGATCCACGAACGATACGGCATCAGCCGCAGTGCAGGTGCGCTGATCGTCGTACGCCCGGATGGATACGTGGGCACGGTTGTGCCACTGGATGAGCTCGCGGCGCTCGACACTTATCTTTCGGGCTTCATGATCGATACCCGCCACATCTGATCGGATCACTTTACGGCCGCTTCGCTTGAGCCGCGGTTGGTGGCTCTCGAGTAGCGAGTAGGGAGGTACAGAAGGGAATGCAGTTGTTGTAATCTAGGTCGATTTTTTTTAACTCGTGTGTACATCTCCAACATATGGCACCCAATGATTGTTTCCGAATCGGTCAGAGTCTGAACAGTATGTATGTGTCCACAGAGGAATATGAATCCCAACCTCGGTTACCCAACTGGGATTCAAGAAGTAGAGAAAGCAATATTGTATAGCATTTTTTGATCCCGTACAAACACTAACACAAAAAACGATGTCTCACACTCGTCGTAATATAAACATCGGTTACAATCACGACACACGTCGGGCTGGCAAGCCCGCAGCAGCTTCCGTGCTATCGATCGGAACGCGTCGCGGGCCACTCGCCATTGTCCCTCCTCCACCTGCACTTCCACGCGCGGCAGCCAACAACCGACCAGCCGCACCTCCCACACCCACACTCGTCGTCGTCGGCTCAGCCATGAACACAGGAGCATGCGCGGACGCAGCCGCAGCAGCGGCAGGGGCAGCAGCCGACTTTGACGATTCAGATTTGGCCTTGGTCTTGGTCTTAGTAGCAGCCGCCGCCGTCGCCGCTGCGGCCGCCGTCATCTTCCTAGTCCTGGTACCAGGGCCACCGGTGCCGACAGCCGCAGGACCTCCCTTCAACCGCCGCCTGATCGTATTCTCCTTCTCGGGTGCGCGCGGGTCCCTCGCCGTCGCCGCCGCCGCGGCGTCTACGTCCATGCCGTCGCCCGTATCCGAACTGCGATTCGGACGCGGCGCGTGGGCGTGGGCGTCTGCGCCGTCTGCGTCGAGGTCTAGTTCAGCTTCGCGGGACGTGCGTTTGGACGATGCGCGTCGGCGTTGTGTGCCTGCGGCGTTACTCGTCGTGCCCGTGCGGAGGGGTGCTGGTGCCGGTGCCGGTGCAAGTACAGGTGCAAGTGCAGGGGTAGGTGCGGGCACCGAAGTGGGCGGTGGGACTGGTGGCGGTGGCTCGAAGACGGGTGCGGCAGGGCGGTTGTTGTGGGATTCAAGTTGAGCAGAACGGGAGGGAGTATTGCTGTTACTGCTGCTGCTGCTGCTGCGTGGCCGTCGGGCGACTCGGCGAGATTGAGGATCCGGCTTAGCGGACTGGGCTTTGCGGGCGAGTAGGCGTGCGACATGTTGCGCGCCAGGGGCTTCGCGAGCGGGAACGGCTTCGATATCGGTGGCGGCGGTGGTGGTGGCGGTGATGGATTCTGCGATGAGGACTCTGTAGGTGGAGAGGCACCCGGGACGACTGCATCCAGTGCGGGGGCGGAGGAGGAAGACGCTGCTGCTGGCGATTGCTGGTTTGGGGGAGGGAACGGCGGTGTCGTCGTCGCCGAGGGAAAGACGAGGAGCGGCGGCACGGACGGCGTGAGGGCGGCGGGGTGTGGTGGGAGGCGAGACTCTGGTGAGGGAGGTGGGAGAACGAAGGAGGTTGGGAGGAGCGAGGCGGGCACGGTCGAGGGTATGACTTCTGTTTCGAAGGACGTTTCGACCCGCTTGCTCGTCAGGCGTCTGGGACGGGAGGC
Organism: Russula brevipes; assembly: GCA_022496215.1. NCBI lineage: Eukaryota > Fungi > Basidiomycota > Agaricomycetes > Russulales > Russulaceae > Russula > Russula brevipes. Next base: position 39,725 of record WTXF01000106.1, on the reverse strand, counting down.
CGAGCGCTTCACGACGGACGACGCGGAGGCCCTCGTGGCCTTCGCGGGAGATTTGTGGGATACCTTTGCTTTGGACTTGGAACGGGTCTTTCGCGGTGAGGAAAGGCGGGATGGACCAGGTTGTGCTGCCGGCGCCGGAGCACGTTTCGTTGGCTTGATAATAGAGAACAATTCTCCCTTCTTTGTGTCATGTGGTCATGTCCAACATTCTTTGGCCCGAGAAGTAGTAAATGATAAGCATAGACTACGAGCGTCGAGGACGAGAGAAAGTGACATACGTCCGGCTTAGAGTCCGTCGCTGCAGTGTCATGACGTTGGGGTTCTGAGGGACCAGCCCCTGCCTCATCAGTTGTTGGGGGAAGGTAGAGGCCAGTTTGTCGTGCTCCACAGGACATCTTGTGAACGAGTCGCGGGAGCCATCTTCCTCTCAGCCTTCAATTTCCCTTGCGCGCGGAATTAAAAGAAAGGCCTGCAAACATTCTCAAGGACTCACTCAGTTCGTCACGTAGCCCAGCAATCGTAGTCCGTAGTTCCTCGGTCTCCCATTTATGGGCCTTTGCGTCCGACTCTGCTGCCTTCTTGGCCAGATCAGCGGGCGAGATTTGTGGTTTGGCATTCGATGCCGAGGTGAAGTCGCAGCGGGAGTTTCAGAGGAATCCCTGAGCGTCACGAGCGCATCTCGAAGTGAAGTGAGCAACGCGCTAAGCCGCTCAAAGGCGGCGTCCGGGAGTGCCAAGCGGGAAAAGGTCGTTGGTGGCCAAGGGAGGAGGCTGCGCTCGTCGCGTCAGATTATATGGACCAAGTCAACAAAGACGAGGGAGAGAGAGAAAGACATACAAATTCGAGATCGTCCGGGTCGGAGCTGACGACCTTGTGCAAGATCTTGCGCAGGCGTTGGCAGCATCGACGACGAGCGCCTTCAACTCTCCATTCTCCCCCCTAAGCAGCGCACACGCCCTTTCCGCCTCTCCGAGCGCGCCCTCGACGAGCCCCTTCTGCGGACGTCGTCGTCGTCGCCGTCGTCGCAGCGCCGCCGTCCAAAAGCGCGGGCGCGTTCGCCGCCGCGGTCATGCCAGAGGGAAGCCCCGCCATCTTGAGCTGCGCATCGGCGATCCTGGACCACCGCTCGCGCATCGCCTCGACCTCCTTCTCGCGTCGCTTGAGCTCCGCGCCGTGCGTCGCGCGCAGCGCCTGCAATGCCCCGCGCGCGCGCAGCAGCTCGCCCATCGCCTGCTTCTGCGCCGCCTCTGCCTGAGCCTGCGCGCGGTTCGCGATCCTGCCCACCCACCCACCGAGTAAAAAAATCAACGGTGTTTTTTACGTTGCCAAACAAAAACAAAACGACCCACGTCAGCTTGGCCCTCGCCGCCGCCGCCTCGCGCTCGGCGCCCTCTGCGGTCTCCGTCGCGGCGCCGTGCATCGCGCGCAGGCGCTCATGGTCGTACGAGAGCGTGCGGAGCTTGGTCGTGAGCTCCTCGGCGCGGGTCATGTCGTCCTGTCAAGATAAAGATGGGGAGAAATGCAGCGATGCAGAAATGGCGAGAAAGAGCGGCAAACGCACCACCCGTTGGCCGAGCATGGAAAGGAGGCACTTTGTCACGCCCTCTGCGTCTGCGGTCGAGAGTCCGTCGAGGGAAAGGCCTGGGGGCAGTGCGAAGCCATGGGATACGAGCTGCGCGTTGATGTATTGAAGGGACGACGTTGAGGTGATGGATGAGGTGGAAGTGGACGAGGTGTCCGAAAGCGAAAGGGCGGGCGAGGGTGCCCAGTGGACAGTGTTCTTGTTCTTGCCTGCAGGTGTCGCGGCCATCCCGTGTCGAGTCTCCTCACACTCACTCTCAGTCAACCCACCGCATCACGTGGTCGCGTCTTATCATATTCAATAAAAAAATTAAAAAATATCACGACCGCGCCCAGCGCCACCGCCGCACCTCGATTGCCCAACCTTCCCGCGTCGTCTCTGAATCCGAATCCGTACCGGGCGCACCCTGCAACACCCGCACCTCGCCCTCCACAAACTCCAGGTTCGACATGCGCAGCCCCCGCTGCAGCAGCGCCGCTCCGTCCGCCCTCACGACGTTCCCCTCCAGATCTCCCTCGCCGGGCGGAGGAAGCTGTCGCTGTTCCTTTTTCCCATCGTCCGAGTCGAGCGTCCCGAGTAGCCAGATCTCCCACCGCCGCAGATCACTCTCTCCGCCTTGCTGCTGCTGCTGTTCCTGGTCCTGGTCCTCATCGGACGTTTTGACCTCTCCTTCTGCGGCACCATCCTCGCTTGCTCCATTTGCTTCCGTCTTGCCATCGGCTTTTGCGCGTGCATCATCATACATGCGCAACAGAAAGCGTTCTACCGCCGTGTCGAGCTCGACACCGCGCGGCACCGGTGGCGAGATGGTATCAGCGCCGTCCACTTCAGCGTCCTTCGCGTCCTCGCGTCCCTCCTCGTCGAGACGTTGCCGCTTGCGCACACGCGGAGACATATCAGACGTAGTAGCAGCGGGAGGCAACAGCAGCCGCGGGTGCAGGACGGCCTCGCGAAGCGCATCGGGCTCGTACTTGAACCTGTACTCCCCTAGTAATCAGAGCGGCACAAAGCAGCAAGCAATAAAACGTACCCAGGAAGCGCACCGCTTTGCCCGCCTTCAAACACGATCGTCACACGCGCCGCGATTTCGTCGACGTCCATGTCCTCTTCGTCCTCCTCTTCCATTTCCTCGCTGTCCGTGTCCAACTCATCTCCATCCGTCTCGTCCGAGTCGGGCCCACCACCGGGCCCGCCAACACCGACGCCCCGCGCGCGCTTCGTCCGCCCACCAACCGCACCCGACGCGGCAGCGCTCGCCGCAAATCCCAGCACCGCCCCACGCTCCGCAGCATACTCGCCCAGACGCTGCTTTCGATTCTGCCGTCCGAGCCCGGGCGCCCGGTGCGCCGTCCCACCCTGCGCGGACCAATGTCAAGTCAAACCCCAAAAGGAAATATATATATATATGCGAGGGCCTACCTTGACAAACGTCACGTCCAGAATGTCAATCCCTGCACCTTCGTGCCCGTTGCCCCATCCGGCGCTGAAGAATCCCCGACCGTCGTCTTCCGGGTCGCCACCTGGCCCAGGCTCAGGCGCACTGCCCACACTACCAGGGTACCTTTCCGCCGCAGGCATCACCTGCACCTCGACTCGTGCATCCCGCCCACGACGTCTCGCCTCCCGCACCTCGCTCCACCGCACGCGCCCAGCGTGCACCGCGGCAGATATGATGTCCGAGTCGTCCGTGTATGGGCCACTACCCCACACCCGTGGGTGCGTCGGCCGCACGCGGGGCAGCGCAAGGGCAGGGATGTAAAGCGTCGCGCGTGCGACCGTGCGATTGCGCGGGAGTGGGAGGGGACCGAATGGGTGCACAAATGCACCGAGATGCACAGGTGGTGCTACTAGGCGCGCACGCGAGTGAGGAGGCATCGCCAATGGGTGCGAGTGATGTCCACCACTCGGCGGGATATGTGGCCGCGTGTGCACGTGCTGGTGCTGATGCTGATGTGGGTGTGGGTGTGGGTGTTGTTGGTGTTGGTGAGCATGGCCGTGCGGGCGCGACTGGGAGTGTCCGTGGCTGTGACCAAGTGGATGGGGGCCCACCCCTGAGCTCTGGGGCGGTGGCGGAGGTGGAACTCGTAGGTCGGGAGGAGGAGGAGGGTGAGTCGGATGATGGCCATGTATGTGTTGTTGATGCTGGTGGGGGTGCGGATGAGAGTGTGGTGGGTACGGGGTGCCATGCGCGTGTTCATACGATGGTGGTGCATGTGGGTGATGTGCATCGGCATCAGGATGCGCTGGCCCAGGTACCTAAAAGTGGAATGGAAACAATCCCATCAGCCATCATTGACCCATCCCGAGAATTGTGCGACATCACCTGAGAATAAGGGTAGCCCACATGGGAAGTCCCTTCGTCAGCCTTGCGTGGGGCAGGTACCGGCGCCATTGAGTGGATGTAACCCATCCCTTCGCGTTGAAGAGCTTCCTTCTCTCGCGGGTCCCTTTCTCTGTCCCTGTCCCGCTCACGCTCACGATCCCTGTCCCTATCTCTATCCCTATCCCTATCGCGCTGGCGGATCCTATCGAAATTGATATCCCGTTCGTCTGGTTCCACGGGAGGGCGCCCACCTTGTGACGGAGGCAGGTTCGTTACTGGTGGACGTGAACGGGGCTCACGCACCGGGGGAAGCGGGGGCGGGGGCACAGGGCCAGGGAAGGGAGGGGGGTGTGGGCGGGTTCTTCCACGGTCGCGATCGCGGTCACGATGATGCACCTTGCTCTCCAGACGATCGCGTTCGCGTTCGTCCTCGAGGTGAGGAGGGACCGTGCCAGGGCCGAGTGGAAGTGCCATGGTTGGGCGCGAGCCTGAGTCTCTTTCCCTTTCTCTTTCCCGTTCCCTTTCCCTTTCCCTCTCCCTTTCCCTTTCTCTGTCCCTATCTCGCTCGCGGTCGCGATCCCTGATTATCGTACCGGGAGCAAGGGCAGGTCCAGACAAAGGGATGGGTGTAGCGGACGACGAGCCGGGGCCAGCGATCATGCGTCCGTGATGGATATTATTCCCACGATCACGCTCTCTCTCCCGCTCGGCGGCTGGTGGTGGCTGCAAACTTGACATGACCGGTGCTGGGGCGGATTCCGGCCGCGAGACCCAGCGCTGGGGAGCAGGAGGGCCTGGAATGGGCACGGGAGCCGGTATGGGAGGACCACCAGTAGTGGTTGACGGCGGCAGGGGGGGCGGGGCGGGTGGCGCTGGGTAGGGCGGGTAATGCGGGGGCGGCGGGGCTGTGTACATCGGGGACGGCTCGTGCAAAATAGACGGGGGTGGTGAACCCGGAAATGGGCCATGGTGGGCAGGGGGCACGTGTTGTGCATGTGGCTTGGCATGTGAGATGGGGGGTGTGTACTCATGTCGATGAGGATGAGAATGAGGGTGTGCTGGCTGGGGAGGGGGCAAATAGACGGACGGGTGCCCGTGCGCGCTGCGAGGAGGTAGAAACCCGGATGCAGGGCCCGTGGTAAGGGGAGGCGAATGCTGCTGCTGGGCCTGCGGGTGCGGGGGATAATCCGGATAAGGTTCACGACGGTCAAACTCTGGACTGCGGTGCGGCTGATGCGATGGTCGATGATGAGGTGGTGGTGGTTGAGGGAAGCGGTGCTCAGGACGGTCGCCGTGGGGCGAAGGTACGTGGTGTTGCGGTTGGGGCTGGGGCTGCGGTTGTGGTTGATGATGATGATGCGACTGCTGCTGCTGCGCTGGCTGGTGGGCTTGTTGTTGTTGCTGCTGCTGCTGCTGTTGTTGTTGCTGTTGGTGCTGTTGGTGCTGCTGGGCCTGCTGGAGCTGCTGTCTGCGTTTTGAGGGCCCTTCGGAGGGGGAGCCCTGGAGGAGGTCGGCTACGTTCATTGTGGTCGGGGGGAAAAGATCCACGGGGGTTGATTGAGACAGACTGGCTGGAGCGCGCAACTCGTTCAGCCGAGCCGAGCAACCGCGCCCAGGCACAGATCGAGATCACCACATGGGATCACCTGATCGACCCCCTTCGTCTGCAACACTGGCATCTCTCACTCGCAGCTCTTGTGCGTGGGCTGGCCGGCGTGCAACGTCTGCCAGCCTGCCAGCCGATCAAATTTTTCATAAATAAATGAAATCAAATGTGTTGTGTTCTTTCGACTTTCCAATCTCAGATTGACCTTTGTTGCGCCACACCACGTGGTCCTTCAAACGTAAGTTATCATCCATCCATCATGGCATCATCCCCTCTCATCTTCCTCAACACCCAACACCACCCAAACAGACCCGGCTGCTATTTGCACACAATTTCAAAGATCCACTCATCCGCAAATCTAGTGGCCATCTCGACTAGCTTAGGACAGTCATTTTTACTCTATCAATACCTCAATGGCATTCTTTGCTCCACTCTTCGTTGCTCTACTACACGACGCTTTGCTTGCACCCAGGTGGGGTTACTTATTCCCGATAAGGATAAACCCCCTTTTGGTCACGACTTGACCGGTAACTTTCATGCACACCGACAGCAGCTTAGATCGTTGTGCTCATATTCCCCAATCACAACATATTCAGTCCAGATAGAGAGGGACACGTCTGCCTTCACACTTTTCTCTCACGTTTTCGGATCCCATTGCCATGTTTCTCTTTTCTTTTCTTCCCGGCCTTTTTGCAAGAGAGGTCGCGACGATAACGCAAGAGGTGGTCCGAGGCCAATGTATTCGCGACTACGGAGAAGCGTCCACTCGGCGTGGTGCGCAACCTCGGCTGTTTCTCAAACTTGACTGGATCAGGGTGGCCCCTCGGTCGTCACCGGTTTCACCGACCGTCGGGAACAAGTTGAAACCCCTCAAGAATTACGAGTTCAATTGGGCAAGGCTCAGGCTGTCGGCAGCTCCTACCGTGATCCGTGATCGTGCCATACTGATCGTTGTTGCTGTCGTATCAAATATATCCCTGACGAGCCACCGTGACCCGGTTGTGGCAGGAGCTTAGCCCTCGGCGTGGTTCCCTATTCGAAACGTTGACAACCAAGGAGGTTCGCTTGAGCGTCAATATCGAGTCGTCAAGGATTACATATTGTTATTTGCAAATTTTCAGTCAAGATGGTTTCAAGAATTCGACTGGGACATTCGAACCCTTTTAGCCTTGGCCTTCGAATCGGTATGTTTCATGGTTCTGGATAGGGCCCAGTTAACGTACGTGACAACTGCAGTGGGCGCTTTTTGGTCAGTATCTTCCAGGGGCAGTGTGGGATCACTGCTGTCGTCGTCCGCAGCAACACCGCGATTGCCCCCGGTCAGGCCTACCTTTCTGTGCCAGTCTCGGTACGAGCAGAGTTTGACTCGGAGGTATCACACATATGCAAAGTTAGGGCACAGAGATGCTGCGCCTTTCAATTCGCCTACGTACTCCATCCCCCTCCATCTGCTCCTACGGCACACCTGAGGAATGCTTAGTCCCTATTTCCGCCCTCCCTTTCCCCCTCTCGTTACCAATTTACCGTATCACAAATGTTTTTAGGAATAGCGGAGACTTTGCGTTTACCCTGGCTGGCATCAAGCACCCTCAAGAGATCGAATCGTTTCGTGACCAGGTGATGCATCACATGACGCGCCGTTACGTACGATGAAGGCGCTGCACATCATGATTGCGGGTCCAGCCAAGTGGACCAAAACTGACCTTCCAGCAGCCTGGCCGACACAGTTTGGTCTCAAATTTGGCCCACGACCCTGACTTGGCCACACGGCTTGGGGACCACGGTGCCTGTTTGACGGGACGTCTATCCGTGCCCACGCCACTGATCTGAAGTGGCTTCGGCAGGTTGCAGGGCTGGGATCTCGAACCACACACATATCATCAGGGGTTCTCTCCACCCGATGATGACGCCAACGCCTCCGTCGGCGGATACGGGCGTGTTACCTGGCGCGTACTTACCTCCCGAAATTTACCATTCGGGGTATCATCTTCATTATCCGGTCGCGCACTCAGCTGACAAGGTATCAACCGCTTTGAAACCCGGCTAGAACCACGCGCCCCCGAGCTATCCCCCCCCGGACTGCCTGTGCTCGTCGCTGCCCAAGAACGGACCGCCAACTTTGCCCGTATATCCTGCTAACCACCCCCGATTTCCGTCCTCAGCGCTACCGCGTGAGGCTGTTCCTCCCCTTCGCGATTACGGTCACCTTTCGGTCGCTGTCTGTCTGATTAGAGTCATTGGGGGGCTATGCTCGCGTCCCGTCATTGACACCATTCCAATTGTTGTCGCACTGGACAAACTCGACGCAATGCCATTCTCGCGCCAGTTCTGCGCTTGCTACTTATCTTGCCGCAGGGTGTGTAGCAGGCCGCCGATTCTCGCCTCATGTCGGACCACTGCCATTGTCATCGTCACTTGGTGACCCTCACATCAACAGTAATAAACAAGCACTTTGACTACGTTAAAAAAACACCCCATAACAAAGATACCTTAGGCGGACATAAATGGAAAATGAAACGCTGCCACAAGAAATGGAATATGGAGAAGCGTCCACTCGTCAGTGGTACGTCGGTTCCTAAACGTGCCGTCGGAGCGTACGTATATCTATTTGACCTGGTCCAGAAGACGGACTGGAAGTGGTATCGCCAAAAAAAGAGCTTTACACTGGCCATAAATACGTAATGGCCAGGAAAAAGATGGGGTCAGCTCTGACTGAGCCGGTTACCTCTTAGCACTGCAGGCAGGCCTAAAAATAATAAATCGACTGTCTTCACGCAACCTACTAAGGCACAGGCGTTTTTTAAATGTTCACAGCACTCCAGGTTGTACGGATATCATCGAAATAGCCTGGCACGCCACATTATTTGAGCAATTCTGGGCCGAGGAACACGATGGTCACTTTTGAGAGTGAGGAACCGGAACTGGCGGTCCAACTTGAAGCATTGCCAACACCACCACAGACGAAGCAACTCTCATTCGACCTCTTCTCCCCACTATGCCTTCGGATCCGTCATCGTTAAGGCAGGGAGCTAGCTGGTCATACCTATTCTGATTCTGGGTCAGAAACAGAAACTTCAATTCTTGACACAACACCCTCCAAACTCCGTCAACGACTGGAGCCTTTCTCTGAAGCGGCCAAAAGACGCGTGGATGCGGTCACCGCCAACATGGGCAATCATTGTCTCATCACCAACTGTCCCCCACAACACGCTGTTGATGCGCATCTGCTACCTCTGACGACGGCGGACACTGTTCATGGGGTCTCCCTTGGAGAAGCCTGAATGTCGACACTCACTTTAATGTTCTTCGCCATGAGTACCATATATTGCGATCTACCTGTCGACGATCCATCCGTCTCTAGTCAGGGATGATGTGCATGTGCTCTTTGACAAGGGGTGGCTCATACTGATTCCAGAGCGGGATGAGGTATGGAAGTACTTCGGGCGTGGAATGCCCCATTTCGATGGATATGTACGTCGTTTGACACTTTTTTTGGGTCAAATGCGCACGTCTTGATACATACTGATCAGCGCAGGAACAACGTTCGCTACAAATACACACTCATCTGTTCGGAAGACATGGATGGGTACCCACTTCACGGCTTGGAATTCCCTGGACAGCCGGGCGAGAGCCAGGAACCAATGAACTTTTTCCCATCCCCTTTCCAGCTTTCCTTCAAGTTTGTTGGAATCACATGTCCATCCGTGCTTTGCTATCTGTCGCGCTTCTCTGTTTTCAACGCAGAGATTCGAGCACGTCGACCCCGATCTTTCCTTCTACCTCAAGTTAATGAGTCGTATATATGCCTTTTGGACCACCAGGCCTAATACGGCATTTTCAACAACCGACGCCACCCCGTGATGAGGACCATTCCAGCGAAAGTGATCGGACCCGGAAGCGTCGCTTGGACGAACTTTCAACCCGACGAAGTCTCCGATAGCAGAGCAAGGACAATAGACAAGGCTTGCCTTCAGACGGACGTAGGAGCGAGAAGCGCCAACGCTCCGATAACCGCCCGCACACATACAAGCGCGAGCGAAAATTTGTTCAGGATTGGTTGTCTAGCATTATTGGGCGGACGTTTGTTGTCGACGCTAGAATGCTGCCGCCGAAATGTGATGTGAGTGGTGCTATCGATGATGATCCATTCCTTTGTTCATCAGACTTGTGTTTTTTCGCGTTGCAGGATAAATGAGTAGATACTTTCAAGGGATTTAACTATACACCGCCCGATATTTCTGTCAATTGACTTTGCCTTCCCACCACAACATCACGTCGTGACGTTTAGTGGGTTTAGTAGACTCCATCAATGATACCGTGGTTTTTTTTTACAAAATGCTATCATTCAGTTCGTTTGTTTTCCTTGCTTTCGAGATGCTGCATTGTTCGTATTCGGGCTCGGATGTGTTTTGCAGTCACAAACATTTCGCCTTGTGAAGAATTTGTTTGGCCGGCGCGGTTGGTTGGCCTTCACCTTCGGGACAGTCGTGAATATGTAAAAAGTGAATACGGCCCTCCTCATCCTCCTCTTCAATCTCTTCGCTCTTCGCTGTCCGTGTTCATGCCATTCTCATCCATCTCATCCAGCGGAGCACACACCCAACCCCCCAAAACTGAATCGCATCGCACGCGCTGCGTCGTCCACTTCACCGAACACACCAGCCGCGGCACTGCTCGTCGCGAATGCCAGCACCGCCACACGCTCCGCAGGCGTACCGGCCGAGGTTCGATTCGGGCCTCCAAGCCCGGCGCTCCTATGTACCGTACCGCCCTGCGCAAGTCATGAAACGTCAACATTCCCAAAGACATACACCCACAAACATCAACTCCTGAATCTCGAGTCTCGATCGCCCGGGCAGTGCCCGCACAGTAAAGTAACTTCAATCGGGAGCCCAGCCCAGCTACAGTATACTTGGGGCCCGGGTGTACGAAGGCGCCGAAAAACAGACCGGTGACGCCACTGGGCGTGAGCGCTTGAGCCAGTGATGCCTGTGAGCGCGCATACATCCTGTAGGTGTAGGCGTTGGTACGCACGGCTGTGTGGACGCAAAAATGGGAGTGCTCGTGACTGTAACTGTGGGGATGGCCGCCCACCACTGAGCTTTGACTGGACTGGACACGGCGCTCTGACGTCCGGAACGAGTATGAGTCGAATGATTGTTGTCTGTTGGTGGTTTGAGCACTGGCACACACGAGAGTGGAGGGCATGGGTTGCCGTGTGCGGGCCGGCCGGAGATATGCAGTATGGGGGTGATGTTTATCGAGATCAGTCACGGTCGTACCTATACCTACAGTATCAGTATTGTTGACCGCCTGACAAATTGCAGAAGAATTTTACCAGGAAATAAGGATAGCGCGCATAGGGCGTCGCATCCCCAAGGTTTACTGGCGCTCGTGCTAGCACCACAATTGGGCAAGATGAAATTTCAGCCCTCCGCGGTGACGGGAGTCCTCATCTGATGGCCCTCTTGCTTTGCTCTGTCTCTCTCGCTGCCCCGTTCCTATATTCTATCACCTCTTTTCTTTCCGTCCCTCTCGCCCTGGCGCGTCTTCCGGTAATTGATATTCTGCCCAGGCTCATGGTCCAATTCCGTTGGCGGCTGCACATATCGTTTGACGATGTTGGTAGAAATGAGGATGTAAGAGAATCGGGTTGGGAAGAGCAGGCAGATACGCCGACAAGGAGGTAAAGTTAGATGCGTGGCCCACAAGCGACGAGCTCAAATGTTGCTACGCTTGTGGAAGGCCTCACAATGGTTGTATGAGACGAGCCGCTGTGCACCGGATACAGTAGCTGACGGCAAGAGGCAAGAAACCGCGGTTCCATGGAGTGAGGTGTTTATTCGTCTGCTGTTGTCTGGTTAGCTATGTTCAACCCAGTCAAGCGTAGACACCTTCGCTCTATCTGCAAGCGCAGGTCACCTTCATCACGCCGCAATGGACAAGGATGTTCTCCCTGTTCGCGTCTAATCATCGCTGTTTTTACGAGCGATAGCAAACAATGAAACTCAGAGGTTACACGTGGGAGTTGCTGCTCTCGCGCTGCTACCCTCGAGTCAGCTCCGTCAAGCGCACGAATACAGGAAATAAGAATAAGGATAAGGCTGACTGAACCGTACTCGATCTTCTGAGTCTTCTTCTTAACAGTGACAATAGCTCATGCCCAGGTCGACCCACGGCTAGGAATTCAAGCGATCACAAAATTGATAACCTTGAAAAGGTCATACAGGCCAGCCTTCTGCAACTATCACAGGCTTGGTGACGGATCGTTTGCTTTTCGTCGTCTATGGCTCACCCAAACGCCTGTGAAGGCTGAAAGTAGGGCGAACTGTAACCATAGGATCGAGTGCTGTGAACGTCCTTGTCCCCAGGAAGTGCGTTAGGTCACAACCAAGGCTACTTTTCCTCACCGTCTTCTTGTCAACATCATTGTCGTACAGAGAGCACCCAGCACAGCGACAAGCAAAGATCCTTTGCTAGAATAGCAAGCAAGTCAAGCGAGTGATGCAGGGAGGGGACCATTTGGCCAGGAGTCATCAAGCCGCCTCGAATCTCACATGCAAGCCCGAATCTGAAGACACTCGAGACAAGTTCGTCATTAATCTACACCAGACACTTTGGCGTGGTGGTCTTGCAGACAGGTTGGCATTACAGCATTGTGCCCAGGGAGTACACAAGTGTAGCCATAAAGGAAACTGTTGCATTTTGGGGGGACGGGGCATGTGGATGGGATACATGGCGGCGGTGCAATAAATGTCATATCGTAGGGCAGGGTAAGGAAAATACAACGAGGACAAAACATTTATTTCTGCAAAACCAACGGTTACGAAGGCGGTGTCAGTAGGGTCTAACCAAGAAAATGGATGGACCCACAAGTATGATACCCTCGAACCGTGACTTGTACCATGTCATCGTGTCGTCCTTTGTCACTCGGTGCTTGATGCCGATCCGCGCTTTCTTAATTTTCCGCTTCGCAACGCGAGCCCCCGGGCGGCCCATGACCACGTAAAAGTCCATGCCAAAGATACCAATTGTGGGGTCATATCGTGCACCAAGGTCAATATGTTCTTGAATCCCAAAACCAAAGTTGCCCGTCTCGGAAAAGTTGCGCCGACGGAGCTCGTACTCCTTCACCTTGAGACCGCGCTCAAGGATCTCCTCAGCTTTGGGCCCACGAATCGTGACGTGCACGGCGATCTTCTCATTGCGCCGGATACCGAACTGGCGGACGGTGTAGCGTGCCTTGGAGGTCACCGGAGTTTGGCCGGTCAGTTGTTCGAGGACTTTAGAGGCTCGCGTCAGACGATCACCCGACTCTCCGACGGATATGTCTGCAGACGCATCTGAGTCAGGACGGAATGGGAGAGCGCAGCGACAGCACACACTAATGACGAGCTTTTCAATACGGAGATCACGCATTGCATTTGTAGGGGTTGCCTTCGCGTCAGACTGAAGAGAAAGCTGTCAGCGACGGCGTCGAAGTCGTGCACAGATGTCGGTCACCATTTTGAAAGATGTTCTGCCTCGTCCTCGTCTGTCGTTTGTCGCTTGTCGTGCAACTTGCCCTGTTTTGGTCCTGTTTGTCTATTTGCCCAATGTGGCTTGGAACTGTACAGTTTGATGTCGGCAATCCCCACACACTCCAATGCAGATCCATCAGGCGTTGTCCACGGCTCAATGGCCGACTAGCTCAGTTGGTTAGAGCGTCGTGCTAATAACGCGAAGGTCTTGGGTTCGATCCCCACGTTGGCCATGTAAATTTTTGTGACCCAGCACTACTGTCGATACCTGGACTTAGCCCGAGGTTCATGCGAAAGATTGCGATGGTATATTACTCCGTTGCACTAGTACTGTGAAGGAAAGATCACATGGGTAAAGATCCTCTCAGATGATCTCTTTGCATCATATCCGATATGGGTAATGAGATCGATGAAAACCTAACACGGGCTAAGGGCTAGGAGGATAGAGAACTGGCTGGGTAACCAAAAGTACCCCTTATTTTCACAGCACTTGGCACTCATTGATGGCCAGCTGCTTGAGAGAGGCAGCCGTTTGGAGGTTGGTGACGGTGACAGCGGAAGAATCATGTGAATCAAGAGCGGCGGCATAGGCCGGAGCATAATATGGGCGCCAAGAAAGGGAAAGAGGATTCCGTACGCCATCCGTTTGTCCGTTACCTGTCGTAGATGTACATAATCTTTCTTCTTATGTCCAACTCATAATCCCCTTTTCTTTCATTTATTCCATCTTATTTTCTACTTTCCCACTACTCTTTCACTTCCTTCCACCTTCACGTCCTTTCCTCCTCTTTTTCCCACCATGTCCGATGCGACTGGTCAAGTCTCCCCTCCACCACCTGACCCCGACAACTCATCTACCTCCACCACGTCAAACGCCGAGTAACTGTGGACTTCCGTCATCTCCGCGCTGCTGTTTCTAACAATTTCTTCTAGGTCTTTTAGCCAAATCCTCTCTATAACATCGAGACGCGCCGCCGCATTCGAACGGCAGATCAAAGCCCTCGAGGTATGCACTGTCCCGTCCCCCCCAGCTTCAGCTGTCCGACCATTGACCTGTACTTCTACACAACAGGAGAAACTTTCAGAGGATTTGAGCAACTGCCGCGCGATTGAGAGTTCGCTTAAGGACGCTTTCAGCAGTGTCAAGGTGTGTAATGCCACCCATTCCGCTGATCCATTTCCGTGCCTCGATGTGAGTGGCTAAGACAAAAGGTCTAGCGCAACTACCGCCGCGCAGACAAAGACGCCCTCCGCACACACGTGCCACACATCGATGTCGGGCTTGACCAAGCACTTGGTATGCTCCAAGAGCTCGAGATACAACTCCCGGCCATCCGCACCCAAGCCGCACGCCTACACCGCCTATACGACTCGAGTCGCGGCAAGGTGCTCACCCTTCTCTTCCTAGCTCTCTTTTCCTGACCTATTGTTTCCTCTGGCAGGCCCGGTCGCTGGTGGAGGACCTCCGCTGGTTAAATCGCGACTTTACGAGCCGTTGGCGTACTGTCATATTTTCGCGTTCGAGCCCGGTGTCGTGGCGCTGGCGTGCGACACTCCGCGCGCTTTTTGCTCTCACATTCATTCTGGTCGCATGGGGCCTGTGGATTGCGCTTCGAGGCGCGTACCGTGCTCACCGGCAGCGGCTAGTTTGGGGCGAGCGACTCATTTCTTAGTGCTGCGACATTGTTTGGCAGCCGACGCCTGTCCTTTTTTCTCTCCACGTACTTGGATCAGGTGTTGAGTGTATACCCGATCGTGATTCTTAACGTATGGGGACGATAAGTGTAGTATAAATCACGCGTACACGATAGACTTACGGTATTGCCTTCCCTTCAATACTGGTAGTGTCCTCCGTGCTCAGCCAATAGTATTCTCTGAAGAAGACATGTGATTCCCGTTGCACGTTGCCAACTGCAATTCACAAATAATGCGTCACGAGACGCATGACGTCACCGCTTGCGAGGCGCGGGCGGTCAAAGCAATCGAAGTGAGCTATCGAGTGTAGCCCCACCAGATGCCGTCCACTGGCACTTGTGCAAGGGGTGTCCACAATGTCGCATGACATACTAGTTTCCAAGGACCGGACGAACGGACATGCCTCGCATAGTTCGGTAATTGCACGACTGGTGCATGGCTGTCATCGATAACAATCGGCGTTCAATTGGGGTCGTCGCTTATTAGGTTGACTAATAGGCGGTCTACAATTTATTTTTTCCTTCATTTTTCTTCCGTCCCTCGGCTGACAATGTGCTCATCTGCGCTCAAGTCGGACCCGTTGTAAGTTCAGTCATCAGGAGTCGGAGACCCGTGTATTGCGTGAACCTTTTTTTTTCTACTCACCGCAGTCTAAACAACCGTAACGGCAGGTGACTTCGATTCAACGTGTTTTGGTACGAACACAAAATCTTCATAAGCGACCCTCTGAGGACGAGGAGACCATGACAGCTGAGCACTGAGCGCTACTGAGCGTCGACCTAGCACCAGGCCTGGCGGCTGCAGCGGCACCACCTCATTGTCAATCCAGAGGCTTGATGACGAGGCCCATCCAGGCTCCCATCTGCCCCTCTACCATGGGCATCATGATCACGCTTGGCCTGCGATAGATCCGCGGCTGCTGCCCCGTCTCTACACTCTTTGCGGGAAGTGAGAGCTCGAAATGCTTCAACATGGTCGCGACGATGGTGAGCATTTCCAAGACACTTATCGGGTGAGAAATGGCAACCCCCGGTCATGAGCATCGCGCACAAGGACGACGTCGGAGGCACTAGCAGGCACTTACGCAAATCGCCAACCGATACAGCCCTGCGGGCCACCGGCTGCACAGTGAAGCACGACGGTGCATCAGAAACGATATCGACGCAGATCTTTCGATATGCTTACAGAAGTTTAACCTGAGGTGCAATGTCTGTTAGCGAATGCATCTCTCTGTGCACTGCCACATGCAGGACCATCGTGACTATGCTCACAGATTGCCATAAACACCAATGGAGGTCGGCTTGATGTTTTCTGTGTCCAAAAAGCGGTCGGGGTTCCACTCCTCTGCGTCCTCGCCCCACACCTGTGGCAGTCTTCGATGGCCCAGTTTTAGCAACCGAATGCGGCATTCGAGCAGAGGCAGGCAAAACGCACCGCTGGTACGCATGAACAGCGATGTCAATTATGGTTCCTTTCTTCACGGGGATGGCCGACACTTGCTCTCCCGATTTGGTGGTGACTGGGAAGGCCAAAGGAATCACGTCGTCCCGACTTGCTACCCTTCCAAGCATCCAGATTATGGGGTGCAAACGCATCGACTCCTGAACTCACGGGGGGATCCCGTTCAGAAACGGCGGTAGTTGACCACGAATGGAATCCGAAGAAAAGTTACCTTGAGAGCAGCCTGCATGTACGTCATGCCATCCAAGTCTGCGACGGAAAGCTCTGCCCCGTTGGCCCGCCGATACACAGCGAAAATCTCCTCTCGGATGCGCTTCTGCGACTCAGGGTGCCGCGCAATCTCCCAGAGGAACCAGGCTAGGCTGCTAGCCGTCGTTTCCTGACCAGCGAGCAGGAGTGCCCTACGCGCACGCGTCACGGTCCGTGGTGTCAGTTTGAGGCCACTGGTGGTGAAAGTGACAGCTACTCTGCAGGAACTCACGAGAGCTGGTCCACAATCTCACGATGCTTCAGCCTATTCTTGGGGTCCTCGGAAGCATTCGTGCGTAGCAGCACGCTCATCATGTCATTTCCGTCGCCCTTTGCCGCGCTCCTCCTTAGGATGTCTTGGGAAAACTCCCGTGCGTAATCCAGGTATGTGCGGAATCGGCAGTACTCGCGCGTCGGGAGATACCGCACAAAGCGGAGCAGGAACTCCGGGACGTACCGCCAAGTCGACTTGAAGATGAGGTTGAGCGGGGAGGGATAAAGCGTCGAGTCGATGCTGGACACCGTGGGATTCCGGTTACCACCGAAGCGCCACCCCCAACTGCGAGGAGGGTCGAGAGCGGGTGGAGAGAAGACTCACAACAGGTTCGCATACATCTTGGCCATCTCCGTCTCTGCGTCATCGAGCGACCCGAAATGAAAGTCAAAACCAGCTAAATGAGGGATCGAGTTTAATGCGCTGCTGCAGTTCCGGTGAGAAAAGGCCGAGAAAGGTTGTTTCACCCTGTCCCATGATGTCGAGCGTCGTGCGTGAAATCCACCCAGTCACATTGACGAGCGGTTGCCCGGACGGGTCCGATGCGACTAGTTCATCCTGCCACTTTTGAACGAGCTGCGGATACGTGCTTGTGAGTTGATCCCCGAAGGACACAAACAAGATCGGGCCGAAGAGGGGGAAAGGCAGTGACCTTGGATGCCGCATCTTGAAACATTGGGAGGAAAGCTTTCAGTTGTGAAACGAAGAACGCAGGTGCCATGATCTTCCTCTGATGTTCATGGACTTTCCCTGGAACAACATTATTGGCTTATCGCACACGAGCGGCTGTTGCAAGAAATTGCACCATGAGAACAGGTCAACGCCTTCCCGACCACCATCTCTGTCACTTTAACCATGTCCCTCCTCTTGGGAAAGTTATATCCGGGCGTATGAAGAATATATTGCAGTGCCTTAGGGTCAGCCACCATCAGGTGGTCCTCCTGTGGAGTCATTTAGAACCAGATGAATTTCCCATTTTACGAGAAGTGACCTCACGCCCAAGCACCCGCGACGGCGCCATGCGGTGCCGAATTGACGCAACCACCGGAACTCACAATCTCCCACCTCCGCCTGGTGGTGGATGTCACCCTCGTTTCCTTTCAATTGCACTAGGAGGTTAGCCCTTGACACGCGTAGTAGAAAACAAGGGGAGAAAAAAGAGGAGATTTTGGGGGCGAGTCGTGCTCACCAATCCAGAATGAAGATGACTCGGGTCCCCGAAGCTGATCTAGGAACAAGGACGAGTTGCGGCGACGAATGAATGCCCAGGTCAGGAACAACAAGGCGGCAGCTAGGCAAAGGGGCAGCACATCGAACTGGAGCGCCATCAGAGCGACCCGAAAGTACCCTTGCAGCTGCTACAGCCGTGCCCGCCTACGAATTTATAGTCCTGCAGAAGTAGGATGCCACGGACGGTTGACGAAATGCAAAGAAAATATGCGGCCAAATGGGAGCGCAAGGAATCGCCATTTCCGCGGTGGACCAAGGTCGTCCGCGTCGTTTCACCCGAACCGACGAGACGAGAGAAGCGTCCCCCGAAACGCTCCCTTCCTGCGGCCGGCCCCGGACGGATACAGTAGAGCCTCCGCAACGAGAACCGCCCTCAAGACCGCCCCGATTGTCCCATCACGAATCCCGCAGAAAAACCCCCAAAAAGGGCAAGGCCATCAAAAAGAGACCATGCACGCGCACGCGCACACACGTCAACTTCGGTGTCACATGCGACAGGGAATACAGTATGTGTAGTTTGTGGTGGGAAATGATTATCATGCCAATCTGTCAAAGGGGACCGCCAGGTTAAATTAGTGTCATTCAGGCCTGGGAAGTTGCAACCTGCAGGCGCAGGCGCAGGCAACCCAGGCGGCGCAAATTGATGGCCGCTCCAACAGAGTGGCGATAGAAGCGAACCCCCTGAAACGCCCCGAACGCCCAAGGGCGCGGGCCGAACCATGGGCCCCATGATGCACGAGGGTTGTCTGCGGCCGATCTGAAGCCCCAGGGATGAACGATGACCAACGGAGGACCCCTCCCTCGGAGGCCGTCGCGCTTCCCAAGCGTTTCCCAGGGCAATAATTCTCCCCTCCACCAAGAGTTTCTCCGGGCATCATAAATGACGTACAGCGCCCCCGAAAAAGGGAAAAATCAACATGCGAGAGTGATTTTGGACTCGAACCGCGGTGAATAAGTTTTTTATCAGTGACGGGCGTGCCTCGTGTGTCACATACAGCCAGATCCCTCTGGGGACCCATAACTGTAACTGTACTGTACCGTGGCGTTCATCACCAGGTGGGAAATACGGCGGCAGTTGGTTGCGCCGGCTGGACCATGGGAATAAGTGAAGAGCCGAGTAAGCCCGGGAACAGGGGACAACTCTGAAGTGTCAACGAACTGAACAGCCGGTGGTGGGTCTAGGGCGATCCAAAGCTCCAAACTTTGAAAATGCCATCCATCCAGTTCCACAACCCGAGCCGAAAGAACAAAAAGGCAACATCCTCCCTGAGGCCTGATGACCGATGACCGGCGACCCCACGACCAGGGCAGTGTAATCCGCCACGTTGTAGGCATTTGTATTGCAGAACAATCGAACAGTCCGCTTCCGCTTCTCACCGAAAAAAGAAGGGCGACGTTTGTCACACGCCCCGCCGCCGTGCCGTGAATACGAATCCCGCTCACGGAAATCGCAAGGGAAGCACAGCACGCAGCAGACGGCAGCACCCGGCCTGACCCAGCCCTCCCTCGAGGGTGCAACACGCGTATGCAGCCACACCCGAGCATCGGCAGCAGACTCGCCCCGCCCGCGGAAACCGCGCACGCGCACGATCGCGGCACTACTGTACTGTAATCCAACACTCCAACTCAATTGAACCCGCTCCAACCGCAGCCCACAGCCAAAACGAGATGCCGTCCCCCCGGCGTCGGCCGCGGCGGCCGGGACGTCACTCAGCCCGGGTGGAGATCTGCCTCCCGCCTTCCCTTCCATCAGGTCCCCACAGCAGCTTTCCATTGCGCGGCGCGACACACCTTCATTGATGTGTACAGCCGAGTTTGTCGATCCTGGGCGCCAACAGTAGCGTAAGAAGAAGAAGCGCGGGCGGGAACAGAACGGGAAACATTGGGCGCATTTGCATGTGCACTAGTACGTGAATTACGGTTGTTTTTCAGGCCGGCCCATCAAATATGTGATGCCCCCTCCACTGGTTCGAGCGCTTGCCAACACCGCTGGTAGACATGGTAGGGAGCCACAAGCACCGCAATCCGCAATTCGCATACATCAGGGATGGGGGCAATGTCCCGCTAAAGGGTACAGATCTGGGATGTTTGGCAATGGAGTATTCAACCAGACCATCGGCGCCCGGTTCAGACATCAATGCATCAATAGGCACAGCACAGCCCCAGGTAGGCTGCTGACTCACGGACACAGGATGCATTCTTGTTTCCACATTGTTCCGGCTAACGCGATCCACTGAGGTGAGAGCGACCTAGGAAGAGGAACTGTCCTGGTAATTGAACAACTATTAAGCAATCTACACAACTGGTAAATCGTGTTCACGTCATCGCGTGCATGAGAACATCGTCAAAGCAAGAACAAGAATTCCAGTGACAAAAAAAACAGTGTCCTAATGGAAAGCAGAGGTTTTGAAACCCGTACTGGGAAGGTCCAAGAAAGTAAGCGTCTAGTGGTCGTCATGCGTAGAAGAGAGCAGTAATGAGAAGAAGAAAAAGTAAAACATATAGACATGTCCAATCGTTTCTGCATAGAACGCAGAGTCCGGCATTTAGTTAGGATCGACCAAGAATAACCTCTACAAGGCAAGTTAGCCATGGATTGGATAGGTCAGACAAAGGACAAGGACGCACCACCAACTCGGGCTCCCTATCGAACAGGGGCCCGGATTTCGCAGCGGTGGCTTGGTATGCGGGCCAGTCTGTCACGAGTAAGAGTGCATTCTGGAACTTGTCCCACACAAACACGGCCGGGACGGTGCGACCGTTTGGTTGAGGTAAGTTGACTGTGTTGCGTTAAAAATCGTCAGAGTGATATCTGGGATGAATAGAGATAAGACTTGCTCGTTAATTCATGCGTAATAGGGTCATAGGACCACACGTTAGCTTCGGCTGTAGAGGGATGAAATGTTGTGGTCAGCATCGAGCACGCCTTTCAAAGGAGTACATTAGTCCTACAGCTGTCTAGGGCGGACGTGATGAGTATATCCCTGTCATGTGTGAATAGGAGAGTTGAGCGCTTGGAATCTCGAACATTCGAACCAATGACGTAAAGGTGACGCACTCAGGTGGGGCATTGGGGTCAGTGAGGTCAGGGAAGAAGTCAGGGCCCAAGAAGGCCGAGTCCTAAAGCACACAATGTCACTTTTCAACACAAAGAGGATGAGAATGCCCATGCATACAGCAACAACAGTATGGGCATCACCCGAAAACGTGGCCTCGAGGCGGTCGGTCTTGGCGGCGCTAGGATGAGTTACGCCGATCAGACTGTGAAGAAATGAAAGGATGTCAATCCGACAGGGTCCACAGGACATGCTTCTGTGCACTTACGGGAAATGGCACTGTTGATTCTCCACGAAGCCGACTTGGCGAGCGCCTGAATGGTCACGAATCTCGAGAACCCCGCTCACGCTAATGTAAAAAGAGAAAAAAGCAACTCAGCATCAGATCCAAAGAATTCGGGGGCCGGCATCCACGCTAGGCTAGGTAGGGTTAAGGGGGAAAAGAGTGACTTACGTCTGCGGGGGCGCGGCTGCAGTCCTCTGAGGAGTGACAAGGGGATAGTTGCGCTTGAAAAGGCCCACATTGGAGTCACGGGGCTTCTGAGAGGGTTGATGGCGCTTCTCGGTCTCGCGGCGGGTAGGGTGAGGTGACGGCTGACTGCGCTTGGGTTTGGGAGAGGGGTGACTGCGCCCCTCAACCTCACGGGGCTTTGAAGAGGGGTGACTGCGCCTCTCAACCTCACGGGGTTTTGAAGAGGGGTGGCTACGCTTCTCAACCTCACGACGAGTAGGCGGGAGTGGTGGATAACCACGCTTGAGACGATCCGCATTCGTATCCCTGGGTTTCGGAGAGGGTTGATGACGCTTCTCGACCTCCCGGGGTTTTGAAGACGGGTGACTACGCTTCTCAACCTCACGACGAGTAGGCGGGAGTGGTGGATAACCGCGCCTGAGACGGTCCGCATTCGTATCCCTGGGTTTCGGAGAGGGTTGATGACGCTTCTCGGCCTCACGGAGAGCCCGTGGAGAAGGCTGATGACGTTTCTCGACCTCGACCTCACGGCGGGGCCATGGAGAGGGCTGATGACGTTGCTCTAACTCACGCTTGGAAGGTCGTCAATGACATCGCGGGCATGCGTCGAGGGCTGATGGCGCTTTTCGGCCTCACGACGGGTGGGGGGCAATGGGGGCTCGCCGCGCCTGAGACGTTCCGCATTGGTCTCGCGGGCGAGGACAGAGGGCAAGACGGAAGCAAACAGGACCAGAAGGGTCAGAGCGAGAACCGAGAACCTGCGCATAGTGGGAGGAGGGTGCGGTTGGGGGAAAGGGGTGCTCCCTGGGAAAGACCAATTGGGAGTCCATGGCGCAGCCTGATATGAGGACGGGGGGGCGCACAGGTTAGCATGGTTTGGCACTGTTTCCCTCGAAAAGGTGACATGCACCGTGTTGACATTGGGTTATCTCGCCCAAGCGCGCCGATCACCCGGGGAGCGCCAGCGTCGATTCAATGTGTCGATTCGCGGCCAGGGCAGCCCGACTGCGGTTCGGATCGCTAAGGGTTCTCGGGTCCACCAAAACACCGCCTCACTCTCCAACAGCATTCCCACGGGGACAAACAGGCATAAAGCGCGGCACAAAGGTGCGGTACATTTCAAAAGCATAACAATGGTCACAATAAGGTAGAAACAACATGGTATAAATCACGTCGACAATGACAGGTGCCAATAGACAAGCATGGAGGTGCCAGCAGGAGATCATGGCCGGATTTCGGGTTAAATGGAAGATATCAATAGAAACACCGTGACTCGTCCAGCCCGATGTAGACAGTGTTCTTCGACGAGCCGTCTATCCAGACGCCGGAATCTATACTCGTGGACTAGTAGCAATACCCCCGGAGCCACGAGGTAAGAAACGCTGGGAGACGTCATGGAGTTATTCATGCGCGAGTACTGTTGTCACCGCCAAATTCAACGGGTTGGGTCGTCTCATTACCCTATGACAACGATCAATGGTGAGTTGTGAAACGCGAAATGCGCACAGTGTAAGCGAGCGTCTTATTACCACCGGAAGATGAAAGCAGTCGCAATGAATATGATTCAGCCATGGCCCTCAGAGTGAGGGAGGCGTCCGGAACACGTACTACTCTGAGTATTCAAGGAAGCCGACTTGGCCGCTCTCATTGTGGATTTCGACATTACCAAACAATTTCGCATCTGGTCAGCCAGCCTATCGTCTCGGGACAAGCGCGTCAAGGGCGAAAAACCGAAAACGCACCTGGAATCGCGGACGCCTGAACGAGAGCCAAGTTTTGCGGAGCTAAGGGCCCTTGGCAGGAGTCCCCTGCTCATGCGCGAGAGACGGGACGATAAGCCCCAACACAGCGATAAAGAGATGACAGAGAAAAGAGCGAAAATGAATTTCGACATTTTGGGGTTGATGTTATCTCTTCTGGTACGCTGCAATGGTGTCTTTGTCGAGACGAGGAACCGTAGGGGCATTTTTTTACAAGTCAAGAAACGAAAGGAGTAGCCCCAGACAGAGACGCGCGACGAGATCGAGGAGAAGAAGCGGAGAGTACGAGGGAAGAAACCATATTTTTGCTCCCTACAATGCATGTTCGAGGACTATTCAACGGGATTCCCTCGCACACACTGTGAGATCAAACTGCACCTCTACAGCGACGCTGGTTCACCAATAAATCCCGTCCGGTTTTGCCAGCCCGAGAGACCCACGGGCCGAACAGTCGCAATATTTTCGTATGAGCTGACGCGTCGACAGAAAGTCGGGTTGATGTGATGTCATCCACACCATCCTCTGCTAAAGCGCTAAAGTCCTCTCACATGGACGAGCAGTGATCGTGGTGAGTTGCTTCATTTCTGTCGCAAAGAAAGCCAACAAACCGATTCCAAATCTGGCAACACGGATTTGAACGAATCATCCTTCTGTCGATAACTGGGTGAGCAACTGTCCGAACGCGGCATCGGTCCAGGATACCCGATATTGGCATGTGCGGCACCAAGGGTATGCTATATATCGGCAGTGCGGATGAGAACAAATAGAGTGCAGATTGTGTAGCAAAGTGTTGCGAAACGGTCTGCTTGTGATGGATCCTAACCTGGCAATGAAAAGGAGCTGTGACAGCGAGTGCGATAGTTCCCCGGAGACAGACGTTAAAGGCCAATCAAAAATCAAGAAGGGAAGAGGTCTTGTAGACGCGACGGCCTGACACAGGCAGATTTGGACCACAAGGAACACCCGTGGGTTCCCAGTGCGGTGTGATTGTAAAAAGCAAGGTAGACCGGGAGTCATCTGAATCTGGACCACTGCACCCGAAAGCGCCTTCGATTCGCAGTGCGGACCGTGGAGTGGAGTCCAATCCGCGCATCAGATCGCTCACCAAACAAGCACCGGGATCACACCGTTAGATGATGACACCGATGAGGACTGGAGTGCGACCGGAAACAGAACGGGACGGAACGGAAAGTCGGCCGCGGTTGAAGCAGCTGGGAGCAATATGCAAGACTGGGTCGGGAAACGCAGTACCGGATTCGGTCGTGCAAATGGACCGATCGTGATTCCGCTTCCGCTTCAAACTATAGATAAGAGTTCCACGTAATACGGTGCTCGGCTTGAGATCTTGAGATCCCATGTCTCCTTCCCCCCACACCCGCTGCTCTTTAAAACGACCAGTAACGCGCATAGCGGCTTTTGCTATCCTCTGCCCACTGGCAAGTCACATACCACATGAATATGCAAATCTGACTGACCCCCTCTCCTGTGTCGGTGTAGCATGTACAAAATAATAGGCAATCAAAGAACTGTTGGCAAACCCATCACTCTGGATACGTGGCATTGTTTGATAGCATGCCAAGAGAGCGCCGAGAACACACCACATATCAGAATTGCGAATAAGATGGATTGAAAAGGTTGGGTATGGTATATCACATAATTGATGCGTAGACTATATAGGGTAAAGTAAGGCGAAATATCCTGCCTGTAATGAGCCCTGAAACAAGTGTGATAACGAGTGTGATAGTCCATTGGAGACAGACTTCAAAGGGCCATCCAGGATCAAGGCATTTTCTAATGTGTGAGGTAGAGGTCCTGTAGACGCGATGGTGAGCTCATAAAGACAACATAATGAAATGAGCAGATTCATACCACAAGGACCACCGTAGGAGGATCGTGTAGGTTGGACAATTCAGTAAAGTCACCAGTGAGGAATAGCGCGTCCTGCTCAGGGTCATATGCAAAGAAAGGCTGAACTTGGCTATTATCCGGATTGACCCAAGTCGCTAAAGACCCATGACCAACATTCAGCATCGTCGCGAATCGGCGGCACAATACGAACAGGAACTCACCAGTGAGTTCGCTTGTGGAAGGATCCACATTCCAAATCGCCGCGGAAGCTGAGAACGAAGCGTCAACACACAAGCGTACATTGGGCGCAACCAAAAACTCTTACGTCCCGACTCGACGCCTGTGAGCTGAAGCGCACTGGCAAAGTCATTAGTGAACTGGAACGTGCATAGCAAAGCACCAAACTCACTTGGGGGAGCCAACTGCCAAGGGAAGTGTGCCACTGCAGCCAACATAAAAGGGAGTTGGGGACTTGGAGTGCTAGAATGACAGAAATGTCCAGCGGAAAAAAGACAGCGCGAAGAGCCACCGAAATGTTTGAATTTCGGTGACTCGTATGGTGACGTACTTTGGTGTACAGGCTCGAGCCCGAATACTCTACATGAATGACCTCATTCGAGGCATCCTTGTGTTTATCGAGGAGGTTCAACCTAAAGATCCACATAAGTCATAAAAGACGACGAGTTTTCCCATAATACGCACTGGCTACCTGACGGGTCACTCGCGACGTAGCCCACGGTCGTGCCATCGGAGGCCTGGCGGGCCTCGATATGCCAAGCCTGTCTAAAGAGAAGAACAAATGTGAGAACGAGTCTCTCCACTGTTGGCACGAACGACTTACGGATGTTCCGTATCAACACTGGAAGGCTGAGTGCGCTTCGCAGCTGTTAACATGGTCTTCTGTGAGCTGATCGAGTTATTATCGAGAGGCATATTAAACGTACTATCGGTCCTGGTGCGCCTGACGGGAGCAAGAGGAGGTAAACCACGCGCGAAACGATCCGCATTGGTCTCGCGGGTCACGGCTGCCACACCCTCAACAAGAGAGATGAGCCCCAAGAAAGCTGCAAGGACGATAAATACGAGCTTCTGCATCCTAGCTGAGTGCCTCCTGAGTCACAATAAACGACCGGAAGACTGGAAGAAAAGAATAACAATGAGGTGGAACGTGAGACTACGCGCCGCCGTATTTAACGGAAACCATTGGAGACTATTTTAATCCGTCTGCCTTCTGCCTGAAGAACGTTCGTGTGCGGCTCATAGAACTCTGCGTGACGGGACTCGGATGGCACCAGAGCACACCCCATGGATGCAGCCCAAGCCGTCGGCATTTACGTTATGTCATGATTTGGGCGACCGAGTACCCGTAGTGCCGCGTGCCCATCCTCCGGGCTATATGGGGTGTTCTTTCTCGACTGCGCCCTGCGCATTGCCCAGTGCCCTTCAGCACAAAATTGTGCTCGAGGTAGCTTGGGGAGGGGGAGCGTACGATGAATGCATGAGCCCCAACAACGACGATGACCAATGTTTCGACTGACCCAGTGGAGCAACGAAATCCTTGCAATTTGACGTTTGCCGAGCCATCCATTAACCGACGACGGCATTACCATAGCCGCGCTCCACGCGTGCTTGGATAGCTAATAGCTAATCGCTCCTTCGTCCTAGTCTGGGTCATGGTTTTACAGTACAAGTCCAAAGGTGACAGGAAATGATACCATCGTGTCCCAGGGTGGGCGTAGTGAACAAGCATATATTCCATTCCTACTCTGATCTTCTAGTAGGTGTCAAACTTTGGGTGATTCGACATCATGATGGCCATGAATATTATTGAGTTATAGTAATGCTATCACAGCGGGATTAGTGTGACGATCAGCGTCCAGCGCGGCGGTATCATGACGAACCAAGACGGACGTAAGACGACCTGAGAACGGTCCTTCACAATGGACGTTGTCCACCTTTTCTCCCTTCCCACGCGCCCAGGCAAACAGGAGAAGGACTGCGAAACAATGCCGTCGTCTCGGGTTTTCAGAGTTGCGAGGATCCTCCCTACTTTCCTTGGTCAAGCCGCCCCAGAAGGATTTGCTGCTCCGTTGTTGGCTGCAAGGTTGTGAACCAGTACTGTATCCGGTGTGAAGAGTGAAGACTACAGTGGCGAGCAGCATGGCAGCTTGGTGGCGCTTCTAGCGTTCATTTACCGAGCTAATTGGTGCTTTTTCGAAGCGAAGCGAACGCAGATGAAATCGGTAAGGCGCGTTGGATGTGCTAGCGGTGATAACACAATTGGATTTGATTGAAAGAAGACTCGCGCCCGCGCCCATGCCCATGTCGCTTTTCAAAACGAACCGAGCGGCCCGAACGCCGCAATCGAACACCTGTCGGGTGTTGGGTCCAGGCGAACGACTGGCACTTTGCCCGAGACGTCTGGATTTCAGGCCTTTGAGGTGTTGTGGCGGGTGAGGGCTCACCCAGCGAGTGTCGACCGTAGACGGGCCTTCATTAAGTTTCATTAGAGGTGGACGACTCGCAGGAAAGAGAAAGCTTACCCGGTGCCCTGTTGGAAACACGTGGGGATTCATTCTCCGATGACCTGGCATCAAGCCCTGCGAACGGCGCTGGCCCTATCAAGGCCCATCACCCCATGAGCCCAGGACAGACCCAACCCCTAAGTGTACAGATCTAGGCTGCAACCGGAGCCCGGAAGTGCTTCCGACGAATTTGCCTGATTCTGATCCAAGTGGTGTTTTCATACGCAATATCAACGTCGGACTCCACGGCGCTCGGTGCGAGGAACACATGGCTATTGTGTTACACTGAGACACCATTTGTCTTTGTGCTGTCTTGCTGTCTTGTAAAGAGACATGCACACTACGGAAGGGTACCGCCCGAATGCACGGTGCTTGCAATTTGTGGTGTGTCCCCTTCCTTTGACACGAGTATGATAATACAATCACTCAGATGTGCCTGTGGAGATATGACATTAGGACCGATGTGGTATGACATTGCGGGCGCCCTCAGTCCTTGGGCCCATACTGTACAGCGCTGCCCAGTGAGTGGCACCACGCCGTTATCGTCATGGATGAAGGCCCAAGCACGGGCCACCGTAATTCCACTATGAATGCCCTTAGCCTTATTCTGGCACCTGCAAGTGAGACGCCTCGGAGTTGTTGCTCGAATGAAGCCTAGCCCGCCGACCTACTGTTACGGCAAGGGGCCGATGTCGCTCATTTCCGAACAAAAAGCGTGCCAAGCACGCACTTCCGCGCTTTCCCACGAGTTGGTCAAAAATAAGCAACGAACGAATCGAGACATGATAATACAGTACATGACGAACGGACAGAGCAAGGTGGAAAGAAGATCTTGTATTGAACAGTAATGTGGGGCTTCCACTTCTCTTCACACTTAGTTGACGGACTGACCCAAAGTGCCCGATTGCCTGGCTATGGCACTGCTGACTGCTCTGGCTGGCTTGGCAATACCGTACTCAAACCAAACCGCGACCGTTCGCCGCATTTGACACACCTCAAGTCCCCAACCTTGAATCGGTAACCGAGAGCCCAGGCAAAATGCAGGAAAGGTCACCGACTTGCCATTACCGAGGGCGCTCCGACAACGACGCAACAGGCAGAGGGGTGCCCATCTCGTGCCAACTGCCGGCAGGCGGCAACGGTTGGACAGAAATCTACGACGGCCATTGGACAAACCCGATTACAACACTCCACGTTGATATGCACGGGCCCGCCTGCATTTCTTGTATATCCAATTCGAGCCAAAAGCAGCCTGGAATCCGGCCCTTTGTTCTTTCACTCATGCATGTTCCTCAAATATAAAACGTTTTTAATTTGATTAAAAGATGTATTGCAGGGGTACGACAGTAATCAGCAGGGGTGTGTGCCTGCGCCAATCCATAAATGGTTCAAAACGAACGAATCATACGATCAACAAACCGAACCCCCCGAAAACAACCCCTCGGCTCACTCCCTTGACGAGTTGCGTCTCTACAAGCTGGACTTGAACCGAGGGGTGTGTGCTCGATTCACGAGTTGGATCCCAAGCATCCCAAGCAATCAGCCCGGGCTCGCTTCACAACTAGATAAGGCAAGGGACTGGCCCCCTTTCAGCGCTATCAACCGAGTGGCCGTGCTGGCGCTAGATGCGTACGCTGCGTGCCTTCAGCTTCAAAATTCCAGGGGACGATCTGGCGTCTGCTTCCAGGCTGGCTTAAGCATACAGTATCTCGCGGGTAGGCAACCGAAAAGGACCTATTATGACCACGAATCATGTCTCCTTCACGAAAAGGATCTCACAAGCGAGCGGTTTGGTGTCTTCCGCTGCGGGTATGAAGCTCTCTGTCTCAGCTCCGTTGTTTGCCTATTCGCATGCCCACCGTGGTATGCTGGTCCCTTCAATTGACGTTCTTGAAGGGGCAATTGCTGCGCTGTGCCACATGAGAACTCAAACATGTATGGCAATGAGCGAGCTGTCCGTGGGTCTTCTGCCGCGCTGGCTGGGTCTCACCATTCGAAGCTACTGTCCGCCCGCCAGCGTTGGCCGATATGCCTGTGGCATCCTATCTTCCTATCCACGTGCAACTTTGCTAACCTAGGACCCGGTTGTCTCTTTTTCCTCGGGTTGGTACTTTGCATGCCACACCCTTACTGGATGCCTTGAACGACACCATCACCGTAGTCGTGTACATCAATCGCACAACAGATGAGATGCTTTTGCCATGGCACAGAGCTGCCGTTCGGACGTGAACACCCTCTGGCCATGCGCCGCATAGAAGCGCCATGCTCAACCCAGACAGATAGCTGAAGAGTTTAAAGCGAAATTTGTTTCATGATGGCACTTCTCCAACCGAACTCGAGCTATTGTCTAGGCTTGGCCAAGAGGGTTCAGCACCGATCTCTAGGACCATTCCCTCCCTAGGCGTTCAGCGATAGCGATCACCGGGACGCTCCCATATAACGCAACTCTCCTCTCAGGCTCCCTGCCCTAGCTCAGTAGCACACATCACCACACCATCATATGGCCTGCGTCTGTCCACATGTTGAACCTCGGGCTATGCGGGTCATCGGCGATGCATTTGGATCGGAGGATTATCTTGGCGGTGGACCATCGATAGCTAGGATTGACCGCAACAGACTGAGCCGAGATCCGAAAAACCAAGAAATTCACTGTCCACCGAGTCCGCATTTCCGGTTCCCGGGGAGCAACGCCACGCATACACCACAAGATCCTCCATTCCACCATCACTTATGTTTTCGAAAAGTATTCCAGCCGAGGTCATATCCGTCATGTGTTCCTTCACAGACTCAGTCTCAAGATCTAACTGCTGGGCGGCCGGAATGGCTTTGAGTCTGCTCGTTTGCGCATATTATGGAACATGAACATGGGTCACGACGAGAAGCAGCGGGAAATAACGATGCTGCGAACCGAAGTCGCTGCATATATGCGCGCTTTCAACCCGAGGAGCATCTTCAGGAAGATCTCGGTCAGTTGTCCTTTTTTCTGGTCTCGACTCTCGACTCTCAAGTTCATTCTACGCAGGGTCCCGCCTCTGAAGGCTACTGAATCTATCGAGGACTGGTCGTCGGAATCTACTACCAGTACCCACTCACTGTGCCAACCACCTCACCGACGGTAAGCATGACAGCAGTCGATTTGACTTCCCGTGTTGACGAACCAATGTTCGGCCAGTTCATAACCGCCGCTTTCAGGTCAATCTTGCTTGCGCGTCGGATGCTGTTCAATTCATTGAGGCCCATCCGGCCAGTGTGCCCTTGTATGATACCGCCCTCGAAATGATAAGTGGTGGGAGTGCCCCCTTGCCCCTCATCCTTATCGTGGCCTCCGAGTCTCATTTCCATCGTACTGAAGGGCTCTCGTCTTACGGAGTGTGATCCCGCCAACATATTATCGACAAAGGTTCCACGAATTCTTCCTTCCTGATCCGGGACATACAATAGTTTTTTTTTGCGCGAACACGCTCGGGGAATGCCCCAAGGGGACGGTGTTGCCACGACAGTGAGGAGTAAAATGGCTTACAATGGCTGAGCATCGGGGACAGCGTAGACAGCAGCTCGTGAGGCGAAAGACGAAATTTACATGCAGCGGGGTTGGAAAGCGCAAACAGTGCACCTGGGAAGTTGGAAGTTTACAGAGCATGATGCATGATGCATGATGGGTAGTGACGATGCAAGAGTCCACAGGTGGAGAGGGTGGGGCCGACTTCCTTGACATTAAGGTGTATCTCGCAAGCCGGAGAGGAAATGTGAGGCTTGGTATTGTCGTGTCAATAGCATGGGAAGTGAACAGGTGCTCAACAAATTGTCTGTACCTTTGATAACTTGACGTTCTGTCACAACATGTCCAATCGGTCTGCCTGCAAATTGTTCCGCAATGGATGTCACAGGGTCGTCACAGGGTCGATTCCAAAAGCCATCTGAACTATCTGGAGCAACTGTTTATCTATCAAGAGGAAACGACAACAGCTATGCAATATCAATATCAGAGATTTAGGGTATTCGTGGACACAGCTATCACCACCCCATCCAAATG
This sequence comes from Russula brevipes, assembly GCA_022496215.1. Lineage (NCBI taxonomy): Eukaryota > Fungi > Basidiomycota > Agaricomycetes > Russulales > Russulaceae > Russula > Russula brevipes. The sequence goes on along the minus strand of WTXF01000106.1, from coordinate 8,091 downwards.
AGCATCTTCCGTTGGATTGTGAAATAATCCCGAAAACCTGGGGTTCTGTTGGATGTCCGAGTCCGAGTGGGCCGAGACAAAGGACTCGATCCGTGCCCGGAGTTCGGCCTTCGTCCCGGTCATTCGAAGGCCAAGCGCGCCGGAAAGAACGACGAGGTCTTCCTTGCGCTTGTATGATGCGAGCGGTTCTGGGAAAAAGAGCAATAAAGATAAAGGACCGCGTCGTGAATAAAGAGAAACGGGAGGACGCGCACCAGCGAAAACCCTGCTGGCGATAGCCTCCCGGATGCGTTGCCACCCGGGCTGTCCCATCTGCCGCTTTTGGTGCGCCCTGCTGGCCGCGTCTCGCTCTGGTTCGGTCTGTGCCCGTTGCTCTGCTATCCAGCGCTCACAGAATGCGGAGTGCGTGACGTGGCGAGCCCCACCCGTCGTCTCCCTGCCCGAGCGCCGTCTCTTGCGTTTCCGTTTTTCTCGTTCACCACCACCACCACCACCACCTTCTGCCCGTGCACCCGAAGCCAAAGCTGACTGGGACATGGCGGCAGTACTACACCACTGGCAGGCATGGACGGCGGCGCCCTCTGCCCGTATCCGTTCGAGCTCCCTTGCGAGGAGATCGTGCGTCATGCGCAGTTGGAAATGCAGCATGGCTAGCTCCTGGATGCCGGTGGGGAGGGGCGCCCGGAGAGGATCAAGAGCGACCGAGACAGAAAGGGCGATAGACGAGGAACTCGCCTTTCGGGAGCGAGTGACGTGAGGAGATGGAGCCCGTGAGAGGTCGAGGTCGAGGTCAAGGTCGATGGACATGTCATCTGGATGTTCGGACGATTCATCCAGAGCCGACGCCGTGCAAGTCGAGGGTTCGTAATCCGAATCATCGGGGTCCGAGTCCCACTCGATGGGAATTTGAGCGAACGCTAGCGCGTCTGAAGCGACGCTTGCGTGGGACATGGATTCGCCGTGATCAGACAAGACGGGGCCGGTGCAAGACATTGAGGAAATGGGAAAATGTCGAGCGAGTCTCTAGGGGAGTATGGATTTGGGGCATGCACAGTGTTACTAGAAAAGCTCCTTGCCGGCGTGGGATCCCCAGCGGTGAAGGTGGTCTGGTTGAGAGGGGAAACGTAATGGTTGCGGCGCCATAAGTTATGTATAACCCTGGGATGACGATCTGCCGACGGAGTCAATACTGTCGACCTTGTCATAAATTCAGTGATCATGACATTTTATCCCGTTACATCGAATGTGAGCAAAGACGATGGCCACAAATCCGAGTCGTGGGTGCACCCAGGAAGGGCGATTGTTACTACACCAACGCGATGGCCCGGCGTCCTTTGCGGTCTTGAGTCACGGCCATCGGAGAAACGGAGAACTGGGGAGTCGTTGATTTTGTCTGAGGTTCCGAGGGGGACGAATTGAACTGAATGTCTGTTTCTTTCTGTCCAATCAGGAGATCTAAGTCCGCCATGCGCCCATGGGAAAAAGCGAGGGACGTGGATATATGATATCGTGGTGACCAACTCGAGGCAACTCCAGACACACGTGCATCAACTCTTTTCAAGGTAATGTGTGCCCCGTGAATACACAGGAATATATTTGACCTCATCCCCAAGGGTGTAAGGTAGAAGGTCGAGGGACGGCGTACTACTACAACTCGCAAATGTGGACTTCCTGTCTCCAAAGTCAGGAGGAAAGGAGACGCATGCAAATCACCACCTATCCTACAGTAAACACAACGAGAGAGAACCAGTGACCCGAGAAAGTATAAAAGAAAAAAAATATTGTCTCATTTCTCGTGCCACGACAACCTGGCCAGGCCACACTCGCACTCTGTCGATAGTCGCTTTGTACGGCGACAGCGGTTCCGACATCGCCATCGTCAAACAATCGATGCGGGCTCACTGTCGGCTGTCTGCATCAGCAAACCTTACAACTCGCTTAGTGTGACTTAGCGTGTCTTAGCGAATTTTAGCGCCGGTAAGAGCACTAAGACGCGTTAAGACACGCTAAGAACTTTTTTATTACTTGCCACTAAGAAATTCATCATTTACAAGCACACTAAGTACATTAAGCATTTGTCACATTCTAAGGAGCCCTAAGTCAACTTCGGGTCGCTAAGAGCTAGCCGCCTGACAAAGCGGTTTCCAGCCTGTGATGAAGCTCGAATTGAAAACGTTATGATCATTTGAAGTAACTACACAAGTCTTCAATACTAAACTACTGTACCTTGCCGCTCGAGTCGAACATGGCCTTGTTGTCCCACTCTTGGCAATCTTTCTGTCGCGGTGTGCGTGTGCGTGAGTCAAAGAAAAGGTGCAGGGGGAGGGAAAAACAACAAATATAAACGCACCTCCCATTCCTCTAGGAAGCGGCCGAGGTCACTATTCCATATCTGGACCGGGGTGAGTTCGAGGAGAGCCGACAGCTCCTTCTCCTTGTCCGACGCTTGCTGGAGCAATTTCTCGATCTGTGCGCCGAGAAGGGTGGGGGTGTGGCGAGTTACCTGCGTCAGTGCTAACAAGAGGGCAGTAGGGACACATGACGCACCCTTTCTTTCGTGAGACTCCAGATCGCCATGCTCAGGAGGTAGTCGTAGTCTGTCGATGCGCCCGTTTCCACCTCGGCTTCGTCGTTGTCCTCGACGTCCTCGGTGTCGCCTGCGGCCTTGGCCTTGTCGCCTTGGGGAAAGGCCAGAATTCCTTCCCGCGCAATTCTTCGACGATGTCCGCCTTTTTGCGGTTGGACACCACCAGCTCCTTGTTGATGATCATCTTGACAAAGCGGGCCTGGTCCGACAGCTTCTCGAATTGCAGATGTAGTTCGTTCGCGAGGAAGTCCTGTAATCAGAGCCATTAGTTAGTATTGTGCAACGCTTTGTTTTTTTTAAAAAGGCGATGTGCGGACCTTGCGCTTCTGGTAGTATGCCAGGGGCTTTTGAGTAGAACTCGTCGATGATCTCCTCCGGCGAGTTGTACTTCTTGATCTTGCCGTCAAAGTCGAAGCAGATCATGTTGTCCGTGTTGATCTTGCTCGCCAGCTTAAAGAACTCGGTCAGGCCCTGCTGCTCTGCCTTTTCCACGTCCTCCGCCGCCACATTAACGACGAAGTGCACGTTGACATTATCGTGGTGTTCCTTGTAGTCCTGCGGAGGGGAGGCTCAACACTGCCCTCACGCAACGGCAGACCAAAGGGTGGTACAACGTACCTTGACCGCACCGTCGCCTTTCTCGCCAATCACGGCTTTTAGCTCGGCCTTGTACCTCTGCGTCCACTGGTGGATGGGAGCTCCGTGATCCTGACCGTGGTGACGTTGAGCTTATGGCGATTCCAGTCACGTAGTACTTGCAGTCTGCTTTCTTTATCGTACCCTTGAAGCCGCACCACCATGGGAGCATCGGTTCCTGTTCCTCGCCCGCCATGAGCCTCCAGATGTTCGACGGGTGAGTGGACTGTACAGGACGGGAGCAAAGTCTAGTGTTGAAGGAAAGTATCGCTGTCATCGTCTGGAGCCGGGGCGTGACAAAAAGATGCAACAACTGAACGAGGCAACGCCGTCATCAGCAAACCCGTGACCAGTAACGGATGTCGGATGTCACGCTTGGCAGCACCACGCTAAGCTACGACGGAAAGTCAAAATTAAAAGATTGTTTCAAATGCGTGGTGATCAATGAATCTATTTACATAAAAAGCAGCGAAATTATCAAGAGACTCAGAAAAGTGAACATTTGTTGGGATAAAGTCTTTACCAAAGATGGGTATGAGATGTGCACCACGGATAATACAATCTGTATGAATCACAGATATAACTGGTGACCCATCTGCGAACCGATCAGCCTGTACCATCCACATGCCTGTAAGTTCATCCGGCTCTTCACTGAGATGAGTGAACCACTGAACCAGTGCACATGGATAGACAATATCATCAGAAACAAAAGACATAAATGCGAGGACACGAACAACCTCGAGTCCTCTCATTCCGTTGAACTTGGTATCATATTCAACAAAGACACAGTCACGCCGTGGTCCTTTGTTGCGCCAGTGTGGTGCAGACCGAATAACTTCACGACACATGCCTTTGATCCCACTGGGATCACTTGGCGAATGGAACGTTGATGTCGCAGAATGGAAGATCGAGATATTGGCATCGAATTGAGGGCAGGAGGAAAGGGGGATATCTAGGCCAGTGTCATCATCCGGTGGTGGGTTGAGCTGTGCGTGAAGGAAGCGTCGGATGAGCTCGAGGAGGCGTGGTTGGCCAAGGTAGATGCTGAGCTCATCAACCGACTTTGGATATCCTCTTTCTGGGGTATTTGGAGTGAGACGAGGTGGCTCAAAAAATCAAGACTGAAAATGCGTACGGGGCGTCTTTGCCAACACGACTTCCGCTACGGTCAAGGGGTCATTCACTGGCCATGCACCTGATGGGTCATCTGCGTGTGTAGGTATTGGTGGTGGTGGAACGACTGTATCAGCACCAAGATGATGCGTATCATCGTCAAAGTGAAACAAAGTCTTCAGTGAACGTAAAGAAAGCAATAAAATGGTGACGTACTATCGGATACTGACACAGACATAAGGACAGAGCCTTCAAGCATCTTCCGCATTGTAAAGTCATTACGGGCAGCAGCTAATTTGTCGAGACGTTGATTTGTAAGTAACATCTGACCCAAGGGCTCATTGCGGCTCGATCGCCACCATGGCTCCTTTACGGCCTTTATGTGCTTTGCCTCGGTCATCGATGAGCACAGTCCATTTGGTGCACCGAACATTCGAATGAGGTTTGGATAATGGGCAATTGAATGTTGCCGGGGGAGCGAGAACCCATTATGTCGAACGCCAGTGGTCTGAAATATAATGCGATATCTATGAAAACGCTCTATTGCATCTTCGACTTGGGCAACGGTGTCTTCTGTTTGGACATTGCGACGAACAAGGTAACAAAATTCGAGAAATGCACGGAAAGTGCGGAGCATATCATCGGGTACATGCCCTTCAATTGCAGGTAGATATACCTTTCAAACAAAAAGGTCAGTTTGTTGGGATGTCAGTTGGCGCCTCCTACCTTCATTAACGCTTTCGAGTCATCACCAGTCCACTGTTTGAAGCCACGACCTTGAGGAAATCGTCTGAGTTTTGGAAAGGGAGGAACAGCACGAATACTAAAGGATGTGATAAGTATAACATCATCGTGGCGTCAGTCAACATTATACCACATACCGCCTATCAATGTCATCTAGTATTTCATTCGCACGTGCCTGGCCATATGTAAGAACAAGATATTCCTCTACCCACGTCACGAGGTGGTCCTTGAACACCCCTTTGATCAACTGGTGTAAGATGTCTGGGGCGATGAGATCATAGATGTCCGCACGGGGGAACTCATCCGTGAATGGCTGTACAAGGGCATGACTTGGAAACACCGGTCATTGAGATCCTCACTCACTATTATATTGCCAATAATACCATAATCTTCCCAGAGCAATTTCATATCTTGAAGCGCCATCAGGCCATTTGTGTGCCTGGAAGAGCGAGGCAACCCACTGACGCCAATAAACTCAGGTAGCGCCATACACCTCCACCCGCAAGAATAATAAGTCGGATCGTTTTAAAAAAGAAGTATGGGCTCACCGTGGGCACCAGCCTTGGACTATACAAGTAAGGTGGACTTGTTCCGGGTAATCTGCAATATATGGGCCCAGTCCATAAATGACGCGTCGGTAATGGCCATCTGGACACCGCATGGTCTCAAATGTTGTCATGTATGGTTTCAAGCTATGTAGGATTTGTGCCAGTGACCTATGAAACAGCCCGCGTCGGAAGTGACGATAACCAACATTGTTCGAATGCCTCTTGTCGGCTAATATGTGAGATCAGCATGTAAAAATAAGCCCCAACAGAAGATGAATGAAATATACTTTTCGGAATTGCTAGAAACGCGATGAGAGAGAGTGCATTTCGATGTTCCCGTCGCGTGCGGTTGTGGACATTGCCAATACTCAAGTAGAGAGGATAATACTCATTTTGTCCGGTTGCGACAGAGACCGTCGTCTTGTCACTCCCAAGGATAAGCGGGACAAACATCGACCCATGAGTCGCAGCGTCCTTGGCAATTGTATCCTGTATCTTCTCAGCCAACCAGCTAACAGAGTGAGGTGGGTGACTCAGATGCGACACATACCGCTTGCGTCCATGCCCAAGATCCGGACATGAGATTTTCCCATATCTGCTTACCTTCGGCATCAAACTTCCGGAAAGGGACATAGTCGAATTCGTTGGCGAAATCCATGTTTGAGACAATGTTCTTTACGATGAGACGTGGGTCTCGAAACCACACATCAAACTTGTCTTCCATCCAACTGGGGACGTCATGATCTGGGAATTTACCATCATATGAAAGCGAAAAAGATTGCCATGCAACATTCCCGAGTTGTGTCGAGTCGATAGTGGCGTAGAGGTCCTTATGGTTAAGAAATGGAGCTCCAGCATCTGTCGCATCAGACTGGATGAATGATGCGTGCCAAAGATTCATCAGGGCGTCTATGCCTGTAGCCGACATTTGGTCTTTGGCATACAGACGTTCTGCAGTTTCGAACGCAACACGATCACGGTATGGACTCCAATCATGTTGTGGAGCATACTGGGGCTTTGGTGGACAGGTTCCTGGTGGAAGAAATTGTCCATTTTCATCGCATGGGATTGCTGGTCGCACTCCATTAGTTAGCGTTGTCGGTGATCGTAAATGTGTTTCTCACCTGACAATTCATGGTGAAATTCGATTTCTGTTCTCGCATCATATAGATTAGCTGCTAAACGTTTTATATCAATGGAAACGAATAACACGAAAAAGGGTACCATTGTTGGCACCAGTGCTTTCCACTGCGTCAATGCCCATGGTCTCTGTACCAAAGTCGTCACCTGGGTTTTCTCCTGATGGATGTTGTGCTCGACACGAAGAGGAATTTGAACCATAGGCCCTACGAAGGTCGGATATTCGGTGTTCTCGGGGATGGTGGACACCAACATGTTTTGTGCGCCCTGACGCATTCTTGAACCATCGCTCGCAGTACTTGCATTTCAATAGTGCTGTCCGTGTAGTATCTCGCTGATTCTGTGTGTGAGGGTTCATAGACAGCAAAGACATCGCGCGTTGGAGAGTGCGCCAAAAAAAATTGCAAAAGACTCACTTGGCAAGTGCATCGGGTTCCAAGGGGGGTGCGGAATGGAAAAAAAAAGACCGGACATCGATCATTTTCCATTTGGCCAAGTTAGCAACCCCCCCACCCACCTTGGCCCGCACCGCCCTCGACGGGATCCCACGAGTTAGTGAGGTTAGCACGGAATTCGACAGTCGCCGTTGTTGAATGGATTGCCCCAAATATATAAATTGTCGGTGTTCATCTTCAATAAATATCCGGTTTGGGGGGCGAAAAGTCGCGCAACTTGTCTTCCCTCTTCCCCCAAGTTGAACCACCGACAGCAACTGACTATCCGTATCACCTCCCTTTTTTTTTCACAATGGCTCCGACAACTAGACCAAAGAATGCTAGTCAGCGCCCGGGTCTTATCATGTTGGCAGACACCAAAAAGAGACGCACCAAGGACGAAATTGCAGCAGAGGTAGAAAAAAAAAGATTGACAAGGAGACGACTAAACTTGGTTTACATCGCCTTTACCAGTTCATTGCCCAAGAAGAAGACAGGCTAGCCGAAGATGAAGCTGCGACAAATGCCAAAATCATTGCACCTTCTCGCCGCCCAGTTCCACTGGTTCGCCAAAATGCCGTTATTTTTGGGTACAAAAGAGATACATATGTGGCTCCGGTCCAAGTTTCCCCTCAGGCTGGTAAGTTGTCCAGGAAAGTTGCTCTGAGGTTCATACTTACTAAACTCATCCCAGGCAAGAGGGCACTTGACGACAAAGAGTCCGAGTGTGAGAATAGTAGCACCACACCTGACAACGACTCGGACCAGATAGAAGGTAAGGGGAAAAAACGTCAGAGAGTAGATGCACACCGTGCAATCCAAGGGCTGCGAAAGCAACTTGTTCAAGCTCAGGAGGGTGGGGCCGAACAAAAGCGTGCGACGGGCACCG